>JBCFYV010000012.1:2826086-3146323 GCA_039000515.1 Timema cristinae
GTAGGAGAGAGGGCCCGCCCAGTGTGTGTAAGGGGGAGAGATGGCGCCCATGGTGTAAGGTGGGGAAAAGGGGTTTTTGACCAGTGTGTGAAGGTAGGGAGATCGTTGATTAGGTTTGTAAGGAAGAAAGATTAATTGACATATGTGTAAGGTAGGAGAGTGGTCTACCCAGTTGTGTGGGAAATAGATGCGCCCATTGTAAGTTAGGAGATAGGGTTGACCAGTGTGTCAAGGAAATAGAGATGGTTGAAAAGTGTGTGTGGGTAGAGTGATGATTTACCGTGTTTTAAAGTAGGAGAGTGGTTTACAGTGTTTTAGGTTGGGAGAGATGGCCGACCAGTGTGTGGGGGTAGGAGAAAGGTCGACCATGTTTTAAGGTAGGAGAGATGTTTGACCTGTGTGTAAGGGTAAGGGAAGATATTTCCCATGTGTTTAAGGTGGAGAGATGGCGAAAAGTGTGTGAAAGGTATGAGGATGGTTACCATTGTGTATGGAAAAAAGGATGGCCGACCAGTCTGTTAAGGTAATATATGGTTGACCAGTGTGTGTAAGTTAAAAAGGAATTGACCAGTGTGTTAAGGTAGGAGAGTGGTTGACCATTGTTGTATTTTGGAGAGATGGCTGCCAAATTTGTTGGGGTATGAAAATGGCCGCCCAGTGTGTGTAAGGTGGGAGTGAGGCCGACCATTGTTTGTAGGTAGGAATAATGCGAACGTCTGTTTAAGGTAGGAGAGATGGTTGACCAGTGTGGTGAAAGGTGGGAGAGATGGTCGGCCAGTGGGGTTGTAAGGTAAATAGGATAGTTGACAGTGTGTGTAGGGTAGGAGAGATGGTCGACCGGGGGGGTGTGTAAGTTAGGAGAGATGGCCGACTAGTGTTGTGTAAGGTGGGAGAGTGGTCGACGTGTGTGTAAGGTAGGAGAGATTTTCGACGTGTTTTTAAGGTAGGAGAGATGGCCGACAGTGTTTGTAAGGTGGGAAGAGATGGGACAGTCTGTGTAAGGTAAAGGAAGTGGTTGACAAGTGTGTGTAGGGTAAAAGAAAAGGGGGGTCGAATAGTGTGTGTAGGTAGGAGAGTATGTTGAACGTGTTGTAAGGGTAGGAGAGAGGGCCCCGATAGTGTGTGTAAGGTAGATATATGGTCGACAGTGTGTATAGTTAGGAGAGATGGTCGAAAGTGTTTGTAAGGCAGGAGAGGACGACCAGTGTGTGTGGAGGAAAAGATGGCGATCAATGGGTGTGGGGTAGGAGAGATGGTCGACCTGTGTGTAAGGTGGGAGGGATGGACACATGTGTGTAGGGTAGGGAGATTGGCCGACATTGTGTGTAGGGTTAGGAGAGATGGCCGACCTGTGTGTGTAAGGTAGGAGAGATGGCCGACCAGTGTGTGGTAAGGTAGGAGAGGGCCGAACAGTGGGGGTAAGGTAGGTAGAGATTGGTTCCCAGGTGTGTAAGGTAGGAGAGAGGGCGACAGGGGTGTGTAGGGTAGAAGAGATGGCGACAGTGGTGTAAGGTAGGAGAGATAGTCGACGTGTGTTTTAAGGTAGGAGAGATAGTCGACCTTGTGTGTAAGGTAGGGAGATGGTCGACCAGTGTGTGTAAGGTAGGAGGATGGGAGGGGTTTTGGTGGGGGAAAGGGGAAAGGGGGTTTTGTAAGAAGGAGATGGGAAGTGTTTTTAAAGGTAGGAGGGGGAGGTGGTTGGAAAGGTGGGGAAGGGGATAGTGTGTAAGGAGAGAGGGAAAGTGTTTTAAAGGGTGAAGTTGGGAAGGTGTGAAAGGTGGAGAAAAGGGAAGTGTGTGTAAGGTGGAGTTTGGAAAGGATGCTCCTCACCACATATCGGGCTTGACAGCTTTTGTGCACAGTGCCTTGCATATGCCCATATGGCTGGCACTTGAATGCACCGGGTGCTTGTCATGGTATTCACCTGACACCTCCGCCAGCCCAGATACAAATAGTGCCGTCCCCCTCTGCCAGACAGTTCCTTTATTTCTGGGGCTGCAGGTCACCACAGGGCTCGACTTCCCTGTCGGGCACTTCCATACTTATGGACACTACCTGAAGTTTTTAACGAACTCCTCATTGCCCACTCCACTGTCCTCCATATTCCTTTCGTGAACCTCCATCACGAGCTCGTTCCTATTTTAGCCCATTTCTACATAGTAAGATATTATTTGGGCTCACCTAGTCCCTGCCTCCACTACTTTCAGCGCCTGCCTCACCCAGTCTTTCTCTAACGCTTGGCCTTCCCCCCCCCCCCCCCCCCCCCCCCCCCCCCCCCACCCCCCCCCCCCCCCCCCCCCACCTTGCCTGGGGTGTTCCAACCTCCAGCACACACCTTCCTTATCCGTCTGAGATTCTTTACCATTTACCCCCATTTCTCTGGGTTTTAAGCCCCTAAGAATCTCTTTCACCTCTTGCCCAGTTTTCTTGCCATAAGGTCACCCTCACGATGAGCAAGTTCGCTTTTGGCCTTCACCTTTTCCGGTATGCTTAGGCGTGGGGACGCTAAGCCTTTCTTTTACTAGACCATCTCTGCATGCTGGGCGCTTTCTAGACTTCCTTTCTCCCGGCAACATGTTCCTCCTTTATCCTAGTGCCTGCCACCATCCATTCGACTATTTTCTTTTCACCGTTCATGCCTGTATGCCTCCATGCCCTATGACTTTAATCCTTCAGTTCGTTGGCCATACACGCTCAATTCTCTCATGATGAGCCGTACTTTTTTACTGGGCCAAGAAGCGAGAAAGCCCATTGATCTTTACTTGGCTTGCACGATGTCTCTCCATCTCTGCTTAGGTACATGTTGTACTCCGCCTCGTGTCCTTCTCGGCTCCGATGATCTCCAGGGCTTCCACAAATCATTTCTAGGGAAGCTTCGCCTATGTACTTGGGGGGAAATGTGCACCTTATCCCCCTCTTCCTCCGTTCCTTCGGTGTTTCCCCTTCCTTCTCTGAATCCATCACTCTTTAGCCTCATCAGACGGCTACCTCCCATGTCTGGTCTATCCGGCCTTGCCGCCTGACCATCTGAGCTGCCACTCGGCTCGCTACTACATCCTTTACCCCCTTTTTTTTGCCTCCTTTCCTTTCTAGACCTACACCAGCACCTAAGCTGTGGGGCCCTCACTGTGGCCAGGGTCCGTTGCCAGGCTTGTCCTTACTCTGTACTTACTCGGACCTTCCTTCCCGCTTTAGGGCTCCTTTTGGTGCCCCTTTCTCTGGGGTCTTTCGTTTGTCTTTCCTCTTGGCTACCTCCCACTCAGTTAGGTCCCCTCCACTGGCGGAGTTGTCTCTTTTCCGCTGGGACTTTTGTCCCTTGCTCGTCTTTTTCTTACGGTTTTCGTCCCCGTTCCGCCGTTCTCAGACGGCATCATTGTTTCCTGATAGATTATACATTTTCCCTTTTTCTGTATAGCACTAGCGCATCGTAGGCACGGAGTGCGGGCCGGAATAGTCAGGAACGGGTATTCCCTCGGGACGATACCACTACACCAGTTCTCCCGGGGCCCGACCTCCGTTTGCCGATCCCGGTACTATCGACGGACCGGGCTCGCTCGTTGCGGTTGCGGGGTACGACCCCCGCATCTCAATGGGCCACTTTCCTGGTTCTGGGCTCCGAAGCGGGTTGGTCTACGGTCATCCCGCAGACGGCTCCGCCTCGGAAGGAGTAGTCCCATCGCTTCCCCGGCCACCGACGGAAACATATCGATGATCGGTTCAGCACTCCAGCGCGCCACGGTAGGACAAACCTTACCCCCATCGCGGGGGGGGTATCGTTTTTGACAGGAGGGATCGACCACATCCTCCAAACCCTGGTTGTACTGATGGGTAGGGTTTGCAATATTCACCTGCAGTCTCGTTTTGACAGAGGATCGGCACTTCACTCCCAACCCTGGTATACTGATGGGCTAGGGTTGCCATGTCATCGCAGGTCCAGTGTTTGTGTGGCCTCGGTGCTGTCCAGACTCGTTAGCCTTCACCTAACGAGGGGTTGAACTTGATTTTAGGACGTGTCCGTGCATTCACTTTTACGGTTGGGTTGCTAGACCCTCCAACGTTCTCTTTTACCCGGGCTTACGACGGCTGTTCTCTCCTTCACCTACACAGATCCTCTACAATTCGCCGCTGCGGCTCCTCATATCGGACCGGCATGCTAGGAAAGGCAGAGTTAGATCAGGTGTTAGAATATGGTCTACAGTGTGTGTAAGGTAGGGAGTGGCACACTACCAGTGTGTTTATGGGGTAGGAGAGAAGGCCGACTAGTGTGAGTAAGTAGGTAATTGGCCGACCGTGGTGTAACAGGTAGGAGAGTATGGTCAACCAGTGGGTTGTTAGGTAGGAGATGCTGGCGATTACAGTGTGTTGTTAAGTAGGAGAGATGGTCCGACTCGACAATGTGTGTGTGTAGGAGAGATGCCAACCATTGTGTTAAGGTATGTGAGATGGCCCGACCAGTGTGTGTAGGGTAGGAGAGACGACCGACCAGTGTGTGTAAAGTTGTGAGGATGGAGACCAGTGGTGTAAGGTAGGAGAGATGGGTTGACCAGTTTGTGTAAGGTAGGGAGATGGCCGGACCAGCATTCATAACCTTAGATCAGTGTGTGTAGGGTAGGAGAGATGGCCGAATAGTGTGTGTAAGGTAGGAGAAATGGCCCCGACCGAATTGTTGTGTGTATGGTAGGAGAGAATGGCGAAACAGTGTGTGTAAGCTAGTTGATGACGGCCGACCAGTGTGGGTAAGGTTAGTTAGAGATGGACGACAGTGTTTGTGTAAGGTAAGTGAGATGGCCAGACCAGTGTGTGTAGGTAAGGGAGATATGGTCCGAACTAGTGTGTGTAATATAGGCAGAGATGGCCGAAATTTTTTTTCCGATAGTGTGTGTTAAGGTAAGAGAGATGGACAACCAGTGTTGTGTGTAGGTAGGGAGAGATGGTCAGACGCGTGTGTAGGGTCATGGAGAGTGAACCGACCATTGTGTGTTAGGTAAGAAGATGGCCCGACCATTCTGTGTAGGGTAGGGAGAGAATGGACGCAGTGAGTGTAAGGTAAAGAAGATGGTCACAGTGTGTATAGGGTAGGAGAGATGCCGAATAGTGTGGGTATGATATGAGAGATTGCCGAATAGTGTGTGTAAGGGTACGAGCGATAGCCGACCTGTGTGCTGTAAGGGTAGGAGAGATGGCCGACACAGTGTGTGTAGGGTAGTAGAGATGTCCGGACCATTTGTGTGTATGGTAAGAGAGATTGGCGACCAGTGTGTGTTAGTGGTAGGAGTGATGGCGACCAGTGTGTGTAAGGTAGGAGAGAGGTCGACAGCTGGGTGTATGGTAGAGGATGGCCGACCAATGTGTGTAGGGTTGGAGAGTCGGCCGGACCATTTTGTGTGATGTAGGAGTTATGGTCCGACAGAGTGTGTAAGGTAGGAGAGATGGTTCGACCAGTGTGTGTAAGGTAGGAGTGATGCTCGTCCCAGTTGTGTAAGGTAGGAGAGATGGTTGACCAGTGTGTGTAAGGTAGGAGAGGACGTTGATTAGTGTGTGTAAGGTAAGAAAGATGATTGACCTGTATGTGTAAGGTAGGAGGATTGGTCTACCAGTGTGTGGAGGTAGGATAGATAGCCGGACATTGTAAGTTAGGAGATATGGTTGACTGTGTGTCTAAGGTAATAGAGATGGTTGACAATTTGGTTTGTTTAGTGTTGTGATCGGGTAAGAGTGATGATTTAACAGCAGTGGTGTAAGGTAGGAGAGATGTTTACCAGTGTGTTGTAGGGTTTGGATGAGATGGCCCGAACAGTGTGTGTAGGGTAGGAGAAAAGAAATGGTCGACCAGTGTGTGTAAGGTAGAGGTGATGTTTTTGTACCAGTGTGTTGTAAGGTACAGAGAGATATTGACCAGTGTTGTGTAAGGTAGGAGAGATGGCCGACCCAGTGTGAGTAGGTATGAGAGGATGGTATACCAGTGTGAGTATGGTAGGAGAGATGGCCCGTCAGTCTGTGTAAGGTAAGGATATATGGTTGAACAGTTGTGTGTTAAGTTAAGAGAGATGAACTTTGCCCAGTGTGTGTAAAGGTAGGGAGGATGGTTGACCCATTGTGTGTAGGTTAGAGAGATGGCTTGACCATATGTGTTAGGGTAGAGAGATGCCGACCCATTGTGTGTAAGGTGGAGAGATGGCCGACCATTGTTTGTAAGGTAGGAAAAGATGCCCGAACAGTCTGTGTAAAGTAGGCGAGTGGTTGACCAGTGTGTGTAAGGTAGGAGAGATGGTCGGCAAGTGGTGTAAGGTAAGAGAGATGTTGACACTGTGTGTGTAGGGTTAGGGAATAGATGGTCGTCGTGTGTGTAAGTTAGGAGAGATGGCTGACTAGTTTGTGTAAGTTAGGAGGAGATGGTCGACTAGTGTGTGTAAGGTAGGAGAGATTTTGCCAGTGTGTGTAAGGAAGGAGAGATGGCCGACAGTGTTTTTAAGGTGACACGAGGGATGGTTGACCCGTCTGTTGTAAGGTTGAAGATGGTTGCACAAGTGTGTGTAGGGTAGAAGAGATGGTCGAATAGTGTGTGTAAGTAGGAGTGATAGAGAAAACAGTGGGTGTAAGGTAGGGAGAGATGGCCGACTAGTATGTGTAAGGTAGGATATATGGCCGACCAGTGTGTATAAGTTAGGCGAGAGATGGTCGACAGTGTGTGTAAGGTAGGAGAGATGGCGACCATTGTGGTAAGGTAGGAGATATGGTCGACTAGTGTGTTGTAAGGTAGGAGAGATGATCGACCAGTGTGTGTAAGGGTAGGAGAGATGGCCAGGACCAATGTGTGTTGGGTAGGGTGAGATGGTCGACCAGTGTGTGTAAGGTGGAGGGATGGCACACAATGTGGTGTAGGGGTAGGAGAGTTGGCCGACCATTGTGTGTAGGGTAGGAGAGATGGCCGTCCAGGTGTGTGTAAGGTATGGAGGAGTGTTCCGACCAGTGTTGTGTGTAGGTAGGAGAGAAGGCTCCGTAACAGTGTGTTGTAAGGTAGGAGAGATGGTTGTGCCGTGTGATGTAAGGTATGAGAGAGGAGAGGAATGGCCGAACCGGTGTGTGTAGGGTAGAGAGCATGGCCGACAGTGTGTGTAAGGTTAGGAGAGTTGGTCGAGTCCAGTGTGTGTAGTAAGAGAGATAGTGGAACAGTGTTTTGTAAGGTAGGAAGAGATGGGTCGACCAGTGTGTGTAAGGTAGGAGAGATGGCCGACCAGTGTGTGTAGGGTAGGGAGATATGGCCGACAGTGTGTGTTAAGTAGAGAGAGATTAAGGCAGTATTTTAGCGAATTAGTGTGTGTAGAAGGTAGGAGTGATGGCCAACCAGTGTGTGTATAAGTAGGAGAAATGGTTGACCAGGGTGTGTTAAAGTAGGAGATATGGCCTCCGACCGTGTGTGTAAGGTAGGAGAAAATGGGCCGACCAGTGTTGTGTAAGGTAGGTAGATATGGCGAATTAGTGTGTGTAAGGTATGGTGATTTGGCCAACCAGTGTATGTTGTATGGTTAGGTAGAGAGATGGTCGAACAGTGTGTGTAAGGTAGGAGAGATGGCCGACTTGTGTGTGTAAGCGTAGGAGTTATGGCCCGACTAGTGTGTGTAGGTATGAGATTATGACGACCAGTGTGTGTAGGGTGGAGAGATGGTCGACCAGTGTGTGTAAGGTAGGAGAGATTGGCCGAATAGTGGTGTGTAAGGTAGGAGAGATGCCAACCAGCTGTGTGTTAGGTAGGAGAGCTGCCGACCAGTGTGTGTAAGTAGGAGATATGGCAGACCGGACCAGAGTGTTGGTAAGGTAGGAGAGATGGTCAACCAGTGTGTTGTAGGGTAGGATAGATGGTCGACTAGTGGGGTAAGGTTAGGAGATATGCCGATTAGTGTGTGTCAGGTAGGATAAATTTCGACCAGTGTGTGTATAGGGTAGAAGAGATGGTCGAACCAGTGTGGGTTAGGTTGGAGATATGGCGTAACAGTGTGTTTAAAGTAGGGATAAGGCGCGACAGTGTGTGTAAGGTTAGGAGCGATGGCAACCAGGGTGTGTATAGGTAGGAGATATGGCCAACCAGTGTGTGTAGGAAGGTAGAGAGATGGCCGACCATTGTGTGGTAAGGTAGGAGAGTGGTCGTCTAGTGTGGGTAAGGTAGGAGATGATGGTTCGAACTTTGTGTGTAAGGTAGAAGAGATGGACGACTAGTGTGCGTAATGTAGGAGAGATGGCCGACCATGTGTGTAATGTAGGTGACGATGGTTGACAGAGTGTGTATGGTAGGTGAGATGGTCGAATAGTGTGTTGTAAGGTAGAAAGATGGCCCGACCAGTGTGTGTAAGGTAGGAGAGATTTGGTCCGACCATTGTGTTGTAAGGTAGGAGAGATGGTCGACTTGAGTGTGTAGTATTAGATATGGCCGACCTGTGTGTGTAGTGTAGGCGAGGGTCGAACAAGTGTGTGTTAGTAGGGGGGGACGAGATGGCCGACCAGTGCTATGTTTAGGGTAGGAGAGAGGTCCGACTAGTGTGTGTAATGGTAGCTAGAGTTGGCCGACTAGTTGTGTGTAAGGTAGGAGCGATAGACAACCAGTGTTGGTGTTGGTAGGGAGAGAAGAGATGAGTCGACTAGAGTGTCTAAGGTTGCGAGAGATGGTCGACTATTGTGTGTATGGTTAGGAGCGATGGTCTCTTTCGCAAGTGTGTGTTATAAGGTTGGAGAGATGGCCGAATAGTGTGTGTTAAGGTAGGAGATATGGTCTACCCAGTGTGTGTAAGGTAGGACAGATTGCCAACCAGTGTGTTAAGGGTAGGAGAGAGGCGACTAGTGTGATGTAGGTAGGGGATATTTTGGCCGGTCCAGATCTGTTTGTGTAAGGTAGGAGAGAATGTCACCAGTGTGTGTTATGGTAGGAGATATGGCCGACAGTGTGTGTATGGTAGGAGAGTGGTCTCTCCGACCATGTGAGTAGTGTAGGAGTGATGGCCAACCATTGTGTGTAAGTAAGAAGAAGAGATGCCCGACCAGTGAGTGTAGGGTAGGAGAGACGGCTTCCGACACAGTGTTGTGTAATGTAGGAGAGATGGCGACCAGTCGTGTGTAAGGTAGTAGTGATGGTTGACCTAGTTTTGTGTAAGGTAGGTGAGCATGCCGACCAGTATGTGTTTGTAGGGATAGGAGAGATGGCCGAATAGGAGCGTAGGTAGGAGAATATGGCCCCGAATAGTGTGGTAAGGTAGGAGAGATGCGAACAGTGTGTGAAATTGTTGATAGAGATGGCCGACCAGTGTGTGTTAAGGGTAGTAGAGATGGCCGACCAGTGTGTGTAAGGTAAGTAAGATGGCCGACCAGAGTGCGTGTAGTGGTAGGAGAGATGGCCGACCAGTTGGTGTAGGGTAGGAGAGATGGCCGAACAGTGTGTGTAAGGTAAAGAGATGGTCGACCAGTGTGTATAGGGTTTGGAGAGATGGCGAATAGTGTGTGTTAAGATATGAGAGATGCCGAATACTGTGGGTTAGGTAAGAGAGATAGCCGACAGTGTGTGTACAGGTAGGAGAAATGGACGAACCCAGTGTGTGTTAGGCGGATGAGAGGTTGACCGACCATGTGTGTAAGGTAAGAGAGGTTGGCCGACCAGGTAGGTAGGGTTGGAGAGATGGACCTGAAACAGGTATCATGTGTAATGTAGGAGAGATGGTCGTCCGTGTGTGTAAGGTTAGGAGAGAGGCCGACCAATGTGTGTAGGGTAGGAGAGTGGCCGAACTTTTGTGTAATGTAGGAGATTGGCCGACCAGAGTGGTTTGTAAGGTAGGGAGAGATGGTCGACCAGTGTGTGTAGTTGGAGAGATGCTCGACACAGGTGTGTAAGGTGGAAGGGATGGTTGACCAGTGTGTGTAAGGTAGGAGAGAATCGTTGATTCGTGTGTGTAAGTAAGAAAGTTGATTGACCAGTTGTGTAAGGTAGGATGAGAATGGTCTTCTACCAGTGTGATGGAAGTGTTAGGTTAGATAGCCGACCATTGTAGTTAGCTGATATGGTTGACCAGTCCTCCTATGGTCTAGGTAATAGAGTGTTTTTGTTGACAAGTGTCGTTGTGAAGGGTAAGAGTGATGATTTTCCAGTGTGTGTAAGGTAGGAGAGATGGTTTTTAAGTGTGTGTAGGTTAGAGGATGGCCCGACCTGTGTGTGTATAGTAGGAGAAATGGTCGACTGTGTGTGTAAGGTAGGGAGATTTTTGACCAGTGTGTGTAAGGTAAGAGAGATGATTTGACCAGTGTGTGTAGTAGGAGAGATGGCACGACCAGTGTGTGTAAGATATGGAGATGGTCTACAGTGTGTGTATGGTTAGGAGAGTTGCCGACCAGTCTGTGTAAGGGTAGGGATATATGGCTGACCAGTTGTGTGTAAGTTTAAAGAGAGATGACTTGACCAGTGGTGTGTTGAAGGTAGGAGAGATGGTTGACCATGTGTGTAGGTTAGGAGAGATGGCATGCTGACCAATTTGTGTAGGGTGGAGAGATGGCCGACCATGTGTGTAAGGTAGGAGAGATGGCCGACCATTGTTGTAAGGTAGAAAGATGCCGAACAGTCTGTGTAAGTAGGAGTGAGATGGTTGACCAGCTGTGTGTAAGTGGTAGAATGGTCGGCCAAGTTTATTTTTGGTATCAATTGCTGTGTGTGTAGGTAAGGAGGAGATAGTTGACAAGTGTGTGTAGGGTAGGGAGAGATGGTCGTACCAGTGTGTGATAAGTTAGGTGATATGGCGTCTAGTGTGTGTAAGGTAGGAGAGATGGTCGTAGACTAGAGTGTGTTAGGTAGGAGAGATTTTCGACAGTGTGTCTAAGGTAGGTGAGATGGCCGTCCGACCAGTGTTTGTTAGGTAGGAGAGATGGTTGACCAGTGTGTGTAGGTAAGATAGATGGTTGACAAGTGTGTGTAGGGTAGAAGAGATGGTCGAATAGTGTGTGTAAGGTAGGGTGAGATAGTTGAACTGTGTGTGTAGGTAGGTGAGATGGCGACTTGGTGTTTGTAAGGTGGATATTGCCTTACCAGTGTGTATATGTTAGGAGAGATGGCTCGAACAGTGTGTGTAAGTAGTGAGAGATGGGAAAACCATTGTGTGTAAGGTAGGAGATATGTATCGACTGTGTGTGTAAGGTAGGAGAGATTGATCTACCAGTGTTGTGTTAAGGGGTAGGAGAGATGGCCGGAACCTATGTGTGTAGTGTAGGAGAGATGGTCGACAGTGTGTGTAAGGTAGGGGGATGGCTCACCAATGTGTGTTAGGGTAGGACGAGATGGCCGCTCCATTGTGTGTAGGGTAGGAGAGATGCCCCGACCAGTGTGTGTAAGGTAGGAGTGTTGGCCGACCAGTGTGTGTGTAGTAGGTAGAGAGGATGGCCGAACGTTGTCTGTGTAAGGTGAGAGTTGGTTGACCAGTGTTTGTAAGGTAGGAGAGATGGTCCGACCCAGTGTGTGTAGGGTAGAAGGAGATGGCGACCAGTGTGGTATGGTAGGAGAGTTGGTCGAACAGTGTGTGTAAGGTAGGAGAGAGTAGTCGACCACGTGTGTGTTAAGTGGTAGGAGGAGTGGTCGACCTGTGTGTGTAAGGTGGAGGATGGTCCGACCAATGTGTGTGGGTGGAGAGATGGCCACCTATTGTGTGAGGAAGGAGATATGGCCGACCAGGTGTTTAAGGTAGGAGAGAGGTCGACCAGTATGTGTAAGGTAGGAGAGAGGCCGACTATGTGTGTATGGTAGGACGATGATGGTTGACCAGTGTGTGTAAGGTAGGAGATATGGCGACCAGGTGTGTGTAAGGTAGAGAAAATGTAAAAAAAAAAAAAAAGAGGGCCGACAGATGTGTGTAAGGTGGAGATTTATGGCCGTGCTAGTGGTGTGGTAAGGTATGAGATTATGGCAGACCAGTGTGTGTAGGTAGGAGAGTATGGTCGGACAGTTTGTGTAAGGTAGGTGAGATGACGACGAATAGTGTGTGGAATGAAGGAGAGTGGTCCATTCTACACTGAGGTGAAAAATGTAAGGGTAGGAGAGATGGACCGACCAGTGGGTGTAAGGTTGGCGATATGGCCGACAGTGTGTGTATGGTAGGAGAAGATGGTAGCAGTGTGTGTAGGGTAGGAGAGATGGTAGCTACTAGTGAGTGTAAGGTAGGGATATGGACCGAATTGTGTGGTGTAAGTAGGTAATTTCCGACCAGTGTGTGTAGGGTAGAAAGAGATGGTTTGCAACCGTTTTGGTGATGTAAGGTTGGGAGAGGATGGCCGATTAGTGTGTGTAAGTAAAGAGATGTAGGGGGTGAAACTCTATTAGTGTGTGTAATGTAGGAGGGATGCCGACTATGTGTTGTAAGGTAGGTTAAGATGGTCGACTAGAGTGTGTAAGGTAGGAGAGATGGTCGACTTAGGTGTTAAGGTAGGTTTGATGGCCGAACAGTGTTGTGTAAGGTGGAGAAATGGACCGCCATTGTGTGTAGGTAGGAGAGATGGTCGCGATAGAGTGTGTAAGATAGGAGAGATGGTCAACTAGTGTGGTAAGGTAGGAAAGATGGCCGACCAGTGTGTGTATGGTTAGGAGGAGATGGACGACTAGTGTGTGTTAAGGTTAGGAGATATGGGCGAACTGTGTGTTTAAGGTAGGGAGATGGCACGACCAGTGTGTTTTGGGGTAAGAGGTGATGGCCGATAGTGTTATTTGAGTAAGGGTTAGACAGAGAATGGGCCGACTAGGGTGTGTACGGTTGGAGTGTTAGCCAACCAGTGTGTGTAGGGTAGTGAGAGTTGATCGACTAGTGTGTCTAAGTTGGGGAGATGGTCGGACTAGTGATGTGTAGTAGGAGCCGATGGTCGACAGTGTGTGTAAGGTAGTGAGGATGGCCGTCTAGTGTGTGACGGTAAGGGAGCATGGCGCCAGTGAGTGTAAGGTAGGATTTTGTTCTTCCGTTTAGTGTGTGTAAGGTAGGAGAGATGGTCCAACCAGTGTGTTCTTGGGTAGGAGGAGAAGGCCGACATTGATTGTGTGTAAGGATGGAAATATGGCCGATCCAGTGTGTGTAAGGTAGGAGAGACTGTCGACCATGTGTGGTAAGGTAGTGAGATAGGGCCGACCAACAAACAACCATTCGTGGACCTAATTAGGTTTTCTTTCAGCGTTCATCAATATAAGTCCAAGACTTCTTTGATGTAACACCACCAAGTTGCCGGGCTGCCACAAGCCCAGGCTGAAATGACTGGGAAAAACCCCTGTATGCGTTCTTCACCTGCATCCAGGAGTGGGAGGGCCCCCTGCAGTGGGCTGTTCACACTGTGAGGGGAGATGGAGTTTAGCCGCGACAGCAGCCGGTCCAGAGTCCGGGGCCGTTACCGCGCCCCCCAGCCGCTTCGTGCAACCGCCACGTTGCCAGCAGGGACCACGGGGAGGTATCCATCCGATTTTTATCGCCTCCGTGACATAACTATACTATATAGAAATATCTCTGTAAAAATTAAATTCTCTCTGCTCTTACAGGGTCTCTTTACAGGGTCACCTTTGCATTAACCTCTTCACTTTATACGGTAATCACCACTTATCGCCCAGCTCCCCTCGCTTCCTCGTGCTCCATCTCTCTTTCCCTGTCCCTCTTTCCGCATCTCTCATTTTTTTTCCGATTCTCGTGGGCCGTTGCTCACAATTTTTCCTGAAAATTTCAGGGCTCTGGTCATGTCTTCAGGCCTCATCTCCATCCTCTCTGACACTTCTCTGTACAAATCCTGTTTATTTGCTCTTATGCTACAATCGTCATCACATGCCGTGACTGTCTCAGCCAACATCGCAACAGCTCACAACGGATTTCACAATCCCAAACGAGTGTGGTTTGGCCGCGAAGTCCCCTGGGTCCGCTCTGGAAACTGGGTTGAGTAATGTTTCCAATATCTTTCTCTTGCTCACCATCACTCTCTCTTCTCTTAATAAGAGTACGTGACTTCTCCCTGTCGTGGCGTTATCCCACTCCATTTGCCACTTCTAATAGTCTCTCTCTCCTCTTTCACACGGCTTTGTGCCCTCGTACTACCACGTTCAACCTTATCTCTCCACAATCTCCACCTTTCCTCTATGTACAGGTCGTTAGGTATCGCACTGCAATCACCCTCACTGCTTTCGTGGGGACATCGTCCTATAACCATTGGCCGACCAGCGAGCAATAGCTTCCTCTGTTGTGTCATCATTATCCGTTCTGATTTTGACCTATCTGGTGCATCCTCCGCCCCCACACCTCATCTTCGTATTACGAGTATTGGTTCCACCATTACCTTTGTACTTTCTGTACAGAGCCTCACACGAGGTAAACCATAGTTTGCCTTCGCAAGGTTCTTATGCTTTGCAAATATCTTTTTTGCTTTCCACACCGACTCTATGTGCCTTTTGTAGCTCAGTCTTTATCCGATCAACAACTTCCGAGGTATTGACTTCCCTTACGTATCTTATACTCTCTCCGTTATCCTCAACCACTGGATTATCTTTCCGCCTAGCCCCCCCCCCCCCCCCCCCCCCCCCCCCCCCCCCCCCCCCCCCTACCCTTTTCAGGAGCATGATCGCCGACTGGCCTGGAAAAAACATCAGCTTATTCCGTTTTACCCTTTTCCACTTTCCTTAGCGCATATTCAGTCCTACTCTCCAAGCTCCTTTCGTGTCTGCTTATCAGCAGAAACACTAATCCGCATATGCCAAATACTTTCCCATTCACTCCGATATCGATCTTAGCAGCCTATTTATTCTAGAATGTGCAACAAGCGTGGGACCTATGGACTGATTCCTTGTGGGCATCCCTTGGTCGGCACCTTCACACTTACTTACGCCTTTATTTCCAAAGTCACCTCCCTTCTTTCGAAATGTACGTACAAGCCTCCATATATCTTTTGGGGCATCCAGCCTCCCTCAACTCCATAGGCACCTGGGCCACATGCGGTATCAAACGACCCGGCTATGTCGGAGGAAATACCCCCAGGGACGTATCTTACTACTCGAGTCCCCAACCTCTTCTCCATCCTCAATAGGGCATCCACCGTCCCTTTCCCTTCCATAAAGCCGTACTGCCTGTCACTCATAATTACCAACTGACTATATGCTGCTTATCCTCCGTGCCAATCACGTTTCTCCGATTTACCTAATACGGGTCGAGTTACCGGCTTGTACGACTTTATTTTTGTATCGATCTTTAATGTCCCCTTTCCAGGACACACCTTAAGGATTCCTCTTTTCAATCCTATCCGGGAATTCGTACCGTTGGTCAGGGTCTGTTCAATTATCCCCGGTCTCCTCGACCACAATACTTCAGTGCCCCTTTTGCCGTTCCGGTTGTATTCCATCCTTATTCACGGTGCTTTCCTGTTCTCAGCTCTTGCGCGCCTCTACACCTCGTCAGTAGTGAAATCGAGGATCTCTCCTATCCAGACATCATGTCTCCGTTCCCCTTCTAATCAGTTCATGGTTATTTTCATGTTTCTCTGCTATCGTCCGGGAGGAGGTCATTCAAATCATCTCACGGTTTCATCTAGTCCTGGTGTATGTCCCCATCCGCTTCACAGGCTTGTTAGCACCGTCTCACCTTTCATTTTCCCCATAATTACTTGTACACCCTACCCAGGGTTATCCACCTCCTTGGGATACGAGGTTCTTCCACTTCCTCCTCTTCTCCTCTCGGATCTCCTTACGTATGCATTCCTCTGTGGGGGGGTCATAGTCTCGGATCTATGAATCGGACCCCCTCCGCATCGATTTTCTCTTCGCCTTGTGCCCTCCTCCTGGCCTTAGGTTAGCTTTCCTCGCTCTGTTCTTACCACGTTTATCCTTGATCAGTTTCTGTCCACACATTCCCCTCCGCAGCTCAACCTCTTTTCTTCTCTGGAGGCACTCCTTTCACAGTTTCCGTTATTCGCCAATTTCGTGCCTCACCATCTCATCGAATTTCCTCCTAATGGTATGCCTCTGAACCCTCCTTCGGAGTGCCTCCGTGATCGCAGGCCAGTCGCATCTAAACTTGTACATTATCTTTTCTCTCCTCTGTCCGTTAGGCCTTATCTCCGTCTCCTTGGCACCATGAAACCGCATATGAGCGGTGGTCCGACTCTCTCTCGCGATTCTCACTCTCAGTTCTCATTTCTTACCACATATCTTCCGTCCCAGAGGTTACATCTACATTCGACCGTCATACCCCTGGTGTTGCTGAAGGTCTCGGGCGTGTCCAGCTCTGTTCATTACTATCACCTTTTGGTGGGATAAAATCATCCATCACCTTCTCTCCTGTTTAGATTCTGTCGTGCCATAGCCTGCGATCTTGATTTTGCCTCCATGCAGTATCACCTGCTCTCAACCGCATAGGTCTCTCAGTGTTTCCTCCAGGCCCCGATATGTATCTCAATGTCGTCACTCGGGTTAACGTAACAGTCTGGTCCAAGTAGAAGTCCGTCCTCGCCACTTCCTATCCGAGCCCACCAATCCTGCTAGCTCTCTGAGGTAATCTACATCAGGCTTCCGCCCGCCTTACAAACTATGGCACTCAGATCGCGCCATTTTTCATTACTTTTGAACAGTGCTTTACTGCCCCCAGACCACGATCTACCATCTCAGGTTGGTATGGTTCTGTATGGCTCGCAACTTCCACGTTATTTCAACCTCATGTACCTTTCGATATTCCGCCATTGCCGCCTTAGATCGCCCCAAATTCTCCCTTTGGATCACCTTTACAGCCCATAGTCCACTCTTCTGTCTGCTTCGTTTAGAGCCTTCTTGATAAATAGGGCTCTTCCGATCGCACATCGTGGCGGTCGTTTCCCTCTTTGCTCCGGCAATTAGATACAACTGCCTCTTGACCTCGCCACTGGCATCAGGCTGGCCCATGCTCCTCACCACATCTCGGGCATGCTAGCTTTTGTGGCAACTGGTGCCTTGCTTTATGAATAGGCTGGCACTTGAAAGCAACGGGTGGCTTCGACAGGTGGTCCTTCACCAGCACATCGCCAGCCCAATAACATAGTGCCTTCCCCTCAGCCAGTTCCTTATTCTGGGGCTGCAGGTCACCACCCAGTGCTCAGACTTCCCAGTCGGGCCTTCCTATACTTATGGACACCTGAAAGTTCTGTAACGACTCCTCACCAAGGCCCATACAATGTCCTCCATTTCCTTTCGTGAACTACTTCTCGATCTCGCTCTCCTCTCTGCCCTTTTCTTACATGTAGATCATTATTCTGGGCTCATAGTCCAGCCTCACTACTTTTCAAGGCCTGCCACAGGTCTTTCTCTAACAGCTTGGCCTTCTGCTGGGTGTCTCCACCTCCAGCAACCACTCATTCCCTTTATCCGTCTGAGATTCTTTACATTTACCCCATTTCTCTGGGTTTTAAGGCCCCCCTTAAGAATCTCTTTCACCTCGCCCGTTTTTCTTGCCATCGTTCCCCTATCACGATGACAAGATTCGCTTTTGGCTCACACTCTGTCCCGGTCATTAGGCTTGGGCGCTAAAGCCTTTCTTTTACTACGCCATCTATGCATAGCTGGGCGCTTCTCGACTTCATTTTTCCCGGCACTGTCCTACTCTTCTCCTCGTGCCTTGGGCGCCCATCCATTCGAAACTTTATTTCTTCTTTTCTGCCGGTCTTGCCTCCAGCCCTATGACTTTATCCAATTCAGGTTCGTTGGCCATCACGGCTCATTTTCTCTCTGATGAGCCGTATTTTGTCCTGGGCCAGAAGGATGAAGCCCTTGCTCTTTAACTTGGGCTTGCCCACGATTCTATCCATCTTCAGCCTGCGTATCATGTTGTACCTCCGCCTCGTGTCCTTCTCGGCTCCGATTGCTCTCCAGGGCATCCACAAACTTCTTTTCAAGGAGCTTCGCTATTGTACCTTGGGTGGGAGTGCACCCTCTACCCTCTTCCTCGTTCTTCGGGTGGTTCACCTTCCTTCTCTGTACCATCTTCTTTAGCCCTCTCAGCGGCTACCTCCAGGTTGGTCCTATCCGGCTTGCAGCCTGTCCATTTGAGGCTGCCACTCGGGCTCGCCTCTATTCTTTACCTTTTGCTCCTTTCCATTTCTAGCCTACACAGCCCTCAGATGTGGGGCCCTCACTTTGGCTGGGTCCGTTGCAGGCTTGTCTTTACTCTGTCCTTCCTCCGGCCTTCCTTCCCGCCTTTAGGGCTCCTTTTGGTCGCTCATTTCTCTGGTCTTTTCGTTTCTTTTTCTTTGGCTACCTCCCACTCAGTTTCCCCCTCAATGGCGGAGTTTGCTCTCTTTTCCGCTGGGACTTTGTCCCTTGCACGTCTTTTTCTCTCGGTTCGCCCCGTTCGCCGTTCTCAGACGGCATCTTGTATCCTGATAGATTATACATGTTCCCTTTTATGATAGCAGCGATCTAGACACAGGGACTCGGGCCGAATAGTCAGGAACGGGTTATACCCTCGGGACGATACCCTACCCCAGGTCCCCGGGTGCCTCGACTACGTTGCAGATCACGGTCATCTCGGACGGACCGGGCCTCGCTCGTTGCGCGGTGCGGGGTTCCGTCCCCCGCACTCAATGTCACTTCCTGGGTCTGGGTCCGATGCGGCTGGTCTCCGGTCCATCCAGCAGCTGCCGCTCGGCAGAGCTAGCTCTACATCAGCTTCCCGGCCACCGACGGAAACATATCGATGACCTCGGTTCAAGCACTCCCAGCGGCGCCACTGGTTAGGTCCAACCTTACCCCCATCGCGGGGGGGTATCGTTTTTGACAGGAAGATATGGCCGACCTGTGTGGTACGGTAGAGAGATGGCCCCGACAATTGAGTAGTGTTGGGAAAGAGATGGCAACCATTGTTGTGTAAGGTAAGAGAGATGGCGAACAGTGTGTGTGTAGAGGTATAGGAGAGACCGGCCAAACATTGTGTGTAGGGTAGGAGAGGAGGCCCCGTACCAGGTTTGTTGTTATGTAGGAGAGATGGCCGACCATTTTGTGTAAGGTAGGAGAGATGGTTGACCAGTTTGTGGTAAGGTAGGAGAGATGGTGACCAATGTGTGTAGGGTAGGTGAGATGGCGACCTGTGTGTGTTAAGGTAGGACGAGTGGTTGAACAGTTTGTGTTAGTTAGAGAGATGGCCCACGAACAGTGTGTGTAGGGTAGGGAGAGATGCCGAATAGTGTGTGTAAGGTAGGGAGAATTGGCCCGAAAATGTGTGTGTAAGGTAGGAGAGGATGGCCCGACCAGTGTTGTAAGGTAGTAGAGATGGGGCCGACCAGTGTGTGGTAAGGAGTAGAGATGGCGACCAGTGTGTGTAAGGTAGGAGGAGATGGCCGACCAGTGTGTGTTGGGTATGAGATATGGGCGAAATAGTGTGAGTATTGTAGGAGAGGATGGCCGATAGTGTTTGTAAGGTAGAGAGTTGGCCAACCAGTGGTGTGTGTAGGTAGGAAAGTGGCCCGACCAGTTGTGTGTAGGGTTAGTAGAGTATGGACCGGACCATTGTGTGGAAGGTTAGAGAGTGGTCCGACCAGTGTGTGTTGTTGTATGTGTAGGAGAGGCGGCCGACCATTGTGTGTAGGTAGGAGAGATGGCCGGACCAGTGTGTGTTAAGGTTAGGAGAGTGGTCGACAGTTGTGTGTAAGGTAGGAGTGATGGCGACCAATGTGTGTAAAGTAGGAGAGGAATGGCCGACCAGTGTGTGTAAGGTAGGAGAGATGGCCGACCATTGTGTGTAGGTAGGAGAGGATGGCCGACCATTGTGTGTAAGGTAGGAGTGTATGGACCGACCATTGTGTGTACGGTAGGAAGAGATGGCCGAATGTGAGTAAGGTAGGAGAGATGCCGACCATTGTGTTAAGGGTGGTAGTGCTGGCCGACCAGTGGTGTGTAGGGTAGGAGAGATGGCCGACCAGTGTGATGTAAAGGTAAGAGAGATGTTGACAAGTGTGTGTAGGGTAGGAAAGATGGTCGACCTAGTGTTGGTAAGGTAGGAAAGATGGCCAACTCCCCATATGTGTGTAATTAGGGAGATAGTCGACTGTGTTGTGTAGGATAGGAGAGATGGGCCGGAAAGTGTGTGTAGGTAGGAAGAGATGGCCAACAGTGTGTGTAAGGTAGGAGAGATGGCGAATGTTTGGGTATGGAAGGTTGGATGTTTGACAAGTGTGTTTTAAGGTAAGAGAGATGGCCCGACTAATGGAGTGTAAGGTAGGAGAGATGGTCGCCAGTTTGTGTAGGGTAAGAGAGATGGTATTCTACCAGTGTTCGTTAGGGTAGAGAGATAGCGACGCGTGGTGTATTGTAGGAGAGGATGCCGACTAGTGTGGTAAGTGGAGGAGATGGTCGACCAGTGTGTGTAAGGTAGGAGAGTGGCCACACTAGAGTGTCGTGTAGGTAGGTGAGGTGGCCGACCAGTGTGTGTATTAAGGTAGGAGAGTGGCCGAAAATGTGTGTGTAAGGTAGGAAGAGGATGATACGAATGTGTGTGTTAGGTAGGAGGAGTTGGTTGACCAAGGTGTGTAAGGTAGAGAGATGGCCGAATAATGTGGGTAAGGTAAGCGTGATGGTTGAAAGTGTGTGTAGGTAAGAAATATGGTCGGGGCTAGTGTGTGTAGGTAAGAGAGATGGTTGACAATTGTGTGTAGAGTAGGAGTAGAGATGGTCGACCAGTGAGTGTAAGATAGGAGATATGCCGTCTAATTTGTGTAAGGTAGGAGAGATGGTGACTATGTGTGTAGGGTAGGAGAGATGGCCTGACAGTGAGTGTAGGGTAGGAAGATTGGCCTGAACTAGTGTGTGTAAAGTAGGAGAGATTTTCGACGTGTGTGTAAGGTAGGGCAATGATCCGACAGTGTGTGTAATGTAGCGAGAGATGGTTGAACACAGTTTGTGCTAAGGAAGAGAGATGGCCGACAAGTGTGTGTAAGGTAGGAGATGATGGCTTGAACTGTGTGTGGTAGGAGGAGAGATGGCCGACCAGTGTGTGTAAGGTAGGAGAGTTGGTCGACCAGTGTGTGTAAGGTTCAGGAGAGTTGTTGCAGTGTGTTTTTAGGGTAGGTGAGTGGCACGACTAGTGTGTGTAGGTAGGAGAGTATGGAACGACTAGTGTGTGTTAAGGTAGGAGAGTTGGTTGACTTGACCAGTGTGTGTAAGGTAGATGAGATGGCCGACAGTGTGTGTAAAGGTAGGGAGAGATGGTTGACCAGTGTGTGTAGGTAGGAGAGATGGGTCCCAACCTGTTGTTGTGTATGGTCAGGAGAGATGGCCGACAGTTGTATGTAAGGTTGGAGAGATTGGAAGAAATTGTAAGTAAGGTTAGGAGAGATTGGCGGACCAGTGTGTGTAAGGTAGGAGGATGGCGACCAGTGTGTGTAAGGTAGGAGAGATGGTTGCTAGTGTGTGTAGGTAGGAGATATGGCCGACCCAGTGTGTGTAAGCTAGGAGAAATGGTTGACCAGTCTTTGTAAGGTAGGAGGAGGGAGAGATGGATCGACAGTGTGTGTTAAGGTAGGAGGAGGGGACCCAGTGTTTAGTATGGTTAGGTAGAGATGGCCGACCAGTGTGTGTAAGGTAGGAGGATGGCCCGACCTGTGTGTGTAAGGTGGAGAGATGGTTTGACTAGTGTGTGTAGGGTAAGGAGAGATGGCGACCATTGTGTGTAAGGTAGGACGAGATGCAGACCAATTGTGTTTAAGGTAGGAGATATGGCCCCGACCAGTGTGCTTAAGGTAGGATAAGATGCCGTCCTGTGTGTGTAAGTAGGCGATGAGGCCGACCAGTGATGTGTATGGTAGGAGAGATAGCCGAACCAGTGTGAGTAGGTAGGAGTGATGGTTGACTAGTGTGTGTAAGGTAGGAGGTATGGCCAACCAGTGTGTGTAAGTTAGGAGAGATGGCCCGCCGAAACAGTGTGTGTAGGGTAGAGAGATAGCTGTCGTTTGTTTAAGGTAGGAAGAGATGGTCTGACTATTGTTTGTGTAAGGTAGGAGAGATGGCCGGAATAATGTTGTAAGGTAGGAGAGTTGGTCGACCCAGTGTATGTAAGTCAGGAGAGATTGCCGACAGTGTTTGTAGGGTAGGAGAGATAGCGGCCAGTGTGTGTAAGGTAGGAGAAATGGCTGACCAGAGTGTGTAAGGGTATGAGGAGATCGGCGATCCGTGTGTGCTAGTGTAGGAGAGATGGCCTTCAGTGTGTGCGGGTAGGAGAGATGGCCAACCAGTGAGGTTGTAGGGTAGGAGATATGGCCGACCAGTGTGTGTAAGGTAGGAGAGATAGCCGACCAGTAACATGTAGTGTAAGGTAAGAGAGATGTTTGTCTAGTTGTGTGTAGGTTAGAAGGATGGCGCCAGAGTGTGTAATGTAGGAGAGATTTTGACTCGAGTGTGTAAGGTAGAGAGATGGCCACCAGTGTGTTGTAGGTTTAGGGTAGGAGAGAAGGCTTTACCAGTGTGTGTAAGGTCGGAGAAGATGTTGACCTCTGTGGTGTAAGGTAGGAGAGAAGGTCGACCAGTTTTTGTGAGTTTTTTTTTTTTTTTTTTTTTTTTTTTTTTTTTTTTTTTTTTTTTTTTTTTTTTTTAAGGTAGGAGAGATGGCGATATTGTGTGTAAGGTTATGGAGAGTTTGAAGCCCATTGTGTGGTAAGGTGTGCCCCGCCCCCCCGTGGTTGCCCGCCCCCCCCCCCCCCCCCCCCCCCCCCCCCGTAGGAGAGTGCCGACCATTGTGTGTAATGTAGGAGAGATGGAGACATTGTGTGTAAGGTAGGGAGATGGTTGACTAGTGTGTGTTATGGTAGTAGAGATGGCAAGGACCATTGTGTGTAAGGTAGGAGAGTGGCTGACCAGTGTTGTGTAAGTCGGAGAGATGATTGGACTAGTGTTTGTGTGGGTAGGAGAATGGCCGACCAGTGTGTGTAAGGTCGAGAGAGATGGTTGGACTTGTGTGTGTGGGTAGAGAGATGGCGGAACCATATTGTGGAAGGTAGGAGTGATGGCAGACAGTTTTGTGTAAGGTAAGAGAGATAGCCCATCAGTGTTGTGTAAGGTAGGAGAGATGGACTTACCAGTGTGTGTACGGCGGAGTGATGGTTGACTAGTGTGGTGAGGGTAGGAGACGATGGTCAGACCATTGTGTGAAGGTAGGAGAGATGGCTACCGTGATGTTTAAGGTAGGATAGATGGCCGCCGACAGTGTGTTGTAGGGTAGAAGAGTAGCTGACCAGTATGTTTAAGGTAGGAGAGATGGTTGTTGACTAGTGTGTTTAAGGTAGTAGAGATGGGCCGACCCCAGTGTGTGTAGGGTTGGAGAGATGGCCGACCAGTGTGTGTAAGCTAGGAGAGATGTTCTACAGTGTGTGTAAGGTAGGCGAGTTGGTTTTAGACCAGACGTGTGTGTAAGTAGGAAAGCGGGAGAGCGGGAGGAGAGGGAGAAGAGGAGAGATTTTCCCTATTTCTTTCTCTTCTCTATTTAGTTTCTTTTTGCATCGTGTATTACTATTAGGCACTAGTAGAATGTCCTGTTATCCTTACATTGGTATAAGTAGAGAGCTTAGATATTTTTTCTTCTCTGGATGGGGAGACAGTTGTGTAAGGTACTAGGAGAGATGGCCGACCAGTGTGTGTAAGGTAAGAGAGATGGTTGACAGTGTGTGTTATGGTATATAAGAGATAGGCTGACCAGTGTCTGTAAGGTAGGAGAGATGGCGACCATTGTGTGTTAGGGTAGGAGAGATGGTCTTCCAATGTTGTAAGGTAGGAGAGGAGATGGTTGACCAGTTTGTGGTAAAGTTAGGAAAGCTGGCGACCAGTGGTGTGTAAGGTAGGAGAGATGGTTGACAGAGTGTGTATGGTATGAGAATGATCCGCCGTGTGTGTAAAGGTAGGAGAGAATGGTTTGGCAAGTCGTGTAGGTAGGAGAGATGCCGTACCAGTGTGTGTAAGGTAGGAGAGATGGTCGACCAGTGTGTGTAAGGCCCCAGGAGAGATGGTTGACCAGTTTGTTTAGGGAGGGAGAGATGGCCGACCTGTGTGTTTGTAAGGTAGGAAGAGATGGCACCGACAAGTGTGTGTAAGGTAGGAGAAATGGCAAACCATTGTATGTAAGGTAGGGAGGGAGATGGCCGTCAGTGTGTGTAGGTAGGAGATATGGACGACCAGTGTGTGTAAGGTGGCGAGATGGGCCAACCGTGTGTGGAGGTTGGAGAATGGTTGACTAGTGTGGTGTAAAGGTAGGGAGAGTTGGGTTCGACCAGTGTGTGTAAGGTAAGAGAGATGGTTGATAGTGTTGTGTAGGGTATGGTGAGATGCAGGACCATTGTGTGTAAGGTAGGAGAGATGGCAGACCATTGTGTGTAAGTAGGGAGAATGGCTACCATTGGTTTAAGGTAGGATTGAGGCCGACCAGTGTGTGTAGGGTGTAGGAGAGATAGCTGACCAGTATGTTTAAGGTTGGAGAGATGGTTGACTTGTGTGTGTAACGTAGGAGAGATGGCCGACCAGTGTGAGTAAGATGGGAGAGATTGTTTATCTAGTGTGTGTAAGGTAGGAGAGATGGCACAGTTGTGTGTAGTTAGGAGAGATGGCCGAACAGTGTGTTTAGGGTAGGAGAGATAGTTGACCTGTATGTTTAAGGTAGGGAGATGGTGGACTAGTGTTTTAAGGTAGGAGAGATGGCCGACCAGTGTGTTGTAGGTAAGATGAGATGGGTGACTGTGTGTGTAAGTAGGAGAGATGGCCGAACCATGTTGTGTAGGGTAGGAGAGATGGCCGGCCATTGTGTGTTAAGGTAGGAGTGCTGGCGATCAGTGTGTGTAGGTAGGAGAGATGGCCTACCAGGTGTTGTTTGGGGTAGGAGAGAGCTGGCCAAACACAGTGTGTGTAGGGTAGGAGAGATGGCTACCAGTGAGTGTAAGGTAGGAGAAAATGGTGACTAGTGAGGGGAAGGTAGGAGAGATAGGCCGACCAATGTGTGTAAAGTAGGAGAGATGGGCCGACCAGTGTGTGTAGGTAGGAGAGGATGGCCGACCATTGTGTGTAAGGTAGGAGAGATGGCCGGACCATTGTGTGTAAGGTAGCTGAGATGGCCGGACCATTGTGTGTAAGTAGGAAGGAGATGGCGACCAGTGTGTGTAAGGTAGGAGAGATTGCACGGACCAGTGTGTATAAGTAGGGAGATGGGTCGACCAGTGTGTGTAGGGTAGGAGAGTAAAAGATGGACGACCAGTGTGTGTAAGGTAGAGAGATGGCCAACAGTGGGTGTAAGGTCGGTGGAGATGGTTGACTAGTGTGTGTAAGGTAGGAGTAGATGGGCGGACTAGTGTGTGTATGGGAGGAGAGAAGGCAAACCATTGTAAGTAATGTAGGAGAGCATGGGCCGGACCAGTGGTTGTTGTAAGGTAGGTGAGATGGCGACCAGTGTGTGTAGGTAGGAGAGATGGCCAACAGTGTGTGGTAAGGTAGGAGAGATTTGGTTGACTAGGTGTTAATGGTAGGAGAGATGTCCGAACAGTGTGTGTAGTGAGAGATTGGTTGACCCAGAGTGTGTAAGGAGGAGAGATGGATTGTCTAGTGTGTGTAGGGTAGGAGAGATGCAGACCATTGTGTGTAAGGTAACAAAGATGGCAGACCATTGTGTGTATAAAGTAGGAGAGTGGCTACCACTGTTGTTTAAGGTTGGATAGATGCGCGACAGTTTGTGTAAAAGAAGGAGAGATTAGTAGACCAGTGTGTGTTAATGTAGGAGAGTTGGTCGACTAAGGTGTGTAAGGTACGGAGAGATGGTCTGACCATTTGTGTAGGGTAGAGAGATGGTCTACCAGTGTGCTGTAGGGGTAAGAGAGATAGCCGACGAGCTGTTGTGTAATTGTAGGAGAGATGGCCGGACTAGTGTGTGTAAGGTTGAGGAGATGTGTCGACAGTGTGTTGTAAGGTAGGAGATATGCCGACTAAGGTGTGTAAGGTAGGTGAGATGGTTGACCATTATTGAGTATAAGGTTAAGAGAGATTAGTTGTCCAGTGTGTGTCAGTTAGGAGAGATGGCCGACAAGTGTGTGTAAGGGTAGGAGAGATGGCGTCTAAGTGTGTGTAAGGTAGGAGAGATGGCACGACAAGTTGTGTGTAAGGTAGGAGAGATGGTTGCCAGTGTGTTTAAGGTAGGAGAGATGGCCCCCCGGGGGTCTAATGTGTGTAACGGTAGGAGGGAGAGATGGTCGCCAGGTTTGTAAGGTAAGAGAGATGGTTTTTTGACCTATCTTTATTTTCGGTAGTCGTGTTTATCTGGTTTTCTTGGTTTTGGTTTTTTCTTGTTGTTTGGATGTCTGTGTTGGTGTTCTCCTATTAAGTGTAGTGTGTGTAATGTCGGAGAGTATGGTTTATTGCGATTCTTTTCTTTGTTTTTTGAATACAGTATTATAGTGGGATTCGTGGGCTAGGTATGAGAGATGGTTGACATTGTGGTGTGTAGGGGTAGAGATATTTTTTAGGAAAGTGGGTTTCCTTCGAATTTCGTCTCTCTTTTTCAGCCGTCTCCCTTTTATACTCTTCTCTTTCTTTTCGTTTCGTTCTTTCTTCTATCAGACAGTGTTTGTAAGGTAGGAAAAGATGGCCAACTATATGTGTGTTTTAATTGTTAGGAAGGAGATAGTCGACCTGGTGTGTAGGGGTAGGAGAAGAGGGCCGACAATGTTATCTTGTTGTTGTTGCGTGTTTGTGTTTGGTATTCAAATAGATGTCGTCTTGTTTTTTCGTGTAAGGTAGGAGAGAGGTCCAACTAGTGTGTGTAACTGGTAGGAGAGATTGCCAACAGTGTGTGAGTTAGTAGAGATGGTTGACAGTGTTGTAGGTTAGCGAGAGATGACGAATAATGTGTGATAAGGTAGGAGAGATGGTCGGACCAGTTTGTTGGGTAAGAGAGCTGGTTCTACCAGTGTTGTGTAGGGTAGGAGAGATTAGCCGACCAGTGTGTGTAACGTTAGGAAGATGGCCGACAATTGTGTGTAAGGTAGGAGAGATGGTTGACAAGGTGTGTAAGGTAGGAGTAGATGGCCCGACCAGTGTGTATAGGGGTAGGAGAGATAGCCGACCAGTGTTCCAGTGGGTGTAAGGTAGGAGAGATTGGTTTGACCAATTTGTGTAAGGTAGGAGAGATGTCGACAGTGTGTGTAGGTAGGAGAGATGACGGAACTATGTGTGTAGGTGTAAGAGAGATCTGCTCCGACCGCGTGTGAATGGTAGGGGATATGGCCGACAAGTGTGTGTAGGTTGGAGAGTTGTACGAATAGTGTGTGTAAGGTAGGGAGTTGGTGGACCAAGTTGTGTTAGTAAGGTAGGGGGATGGCCGACCTGTTGTGTTAGGCGTAGGAGAGATAGCCGACTGTGTGTGTAAGGTAGGAAAGATGCCGACAATTGTGTGCTAAGGTAGGAGAGATGGTTTGGTCCAAGGTGTGTAAGGTAGGGAGATGGCCGACTGTTTGTATAGGGTAGGGAGAGATAGCGTCCAGTGTTTGTAAGGTAGATAAGAGATGGTTGACAAGTTGGGTAAGGTAGGGAGATGGCCGACAAGTGTGTGTAATGTTAGGAGAGATGATCCGATTGTGTATGTAGGGTGGTAAGAGAGCTAGCCGACATGTGTGTGTAAGCGTAGGAGAGATGTACGACAATTGTGTGTAGGTAGGAAAGATGGTTGACAAGGTGTGTAAGGTAGGAGAGATGGCCGACTAATGTGTGTATGGTTAGATAGATGGTTGACGTGTGTGTAAGGTAGGAAAGATGGTCGACCCAGTGTGTGTCGGTAAGAGAGATGGTTGACAGTGTGTGGTAGGGTAGGTGGAAGATGGTCGACCTGTGTGTGTAGGGTAGGGAGTATTATGGCGACCAATGTGTCTAGGTAGGAGCGATGGTTGGACTAGTGTGTGTAGGTAGGAGAGATGCCCGGACCAGTGTGTGTAAGGTTCGAAGGTTAGGGAGAGATGGCCGACTAGTGTGTGTAAGGTAGGAGAGATTTTGACGTGTGTGTAAGTAGGTGCCAATGAACCGGACCAGTGTGTGTAAGGTTCAGGAGTGATGTTGACTCCAGTGTGTTTAGGTAGGGAGAGATGGCCGACAAGTGTGTATAAGGTAGGAGAGATGACGACTAGTGTGTGTAAGGTAGGAGAGTTGGTTGACCAGTGTGTGATAAGGTTAGATGAGATGGCCGACCAGTGTGTGTAAGGTAGGAGAGATGGCCGACCTGTGTGTGTTAAGGTAGAGAGATGGCCGACAAGGTGTGTGTAAGGTAGGAGAGATGGACGGACCAGTGTGGTGTAAGGTAGGAGAGATGGCCAACCAGTGTGTGTAAGTAGGAGAGATGGATAACTAGTGTGTTGTAAAGGTAGAGAGATGGTCGACTCAGTGTGTGTAAGGTAGGATGAGTAGGTTTGTGACTAGTGTGTGTAGGGGAGGAGAGATGGCAGACCTATTGGTGTAGGTAGGAGACGATGAGACCATTGTGTGTAAAGTAGAGAGATGGCTACCAGTGTGTTTAAGGTAGGTTAGATGGCGACCACTGTGTGTCAGGGTAGGAGAGATAGCTGACCAGTATGTTTAATGGTAAGAGAGGATGGGATTGAATAGTGTTTTTAAGGTAGGTGAGATGCCCGAATATCAACCCCGTTGGCTAATTAGGTATTTCTTTCTTACTAACTTAACATAACTTTAAGTCGTGACTTTTATGATGCAAACCACCGCCCGACGGGGAAGCGTGAAACCCTTTCGTGGACATGTCAAAGGTCCTAGGTACCTCAGGTCCGTGTCCATGAGTTGCCTTTTCATATTACTCGGGCACCCGGAAATCAAGACAGGCCCTCCCATGCCTGGATTGCCTTGGGTCATTGGGAAATTCCCCCCCCCCCCCATTGGGGAAACGGTTTTGATGGGAGGAGTTGGCCCCTCATAGTGATCCACCCAATCACCGAGGAAGTCAGAAACTCCGCACCGAGCAGCCATCTCAAACATCTACTTTTACCCTAATAAGGCTCACCTCTCTGCTAAGAATCTCCATCTCCTGGTTACGATCTATTAGGTCCTCTACCGACCCTTCTCATATCACCAATTCACCTTCACACACCACACCTCTTTTACCGGTTTCGCCCTATCTCGTGGTTTACTCCGCAGTACCGTTATGGTCACATCCTCCACCTTCACATGTTCTCCAATCTCAGGCATTTCATTTGGTCTCCTTAGCTCACCGGATCTACCTGTCTTGGACATCGATCTTACGTTCTCACTATTCAGACCACAATGGTTCTCCAGTCGGACTGTACTAGCATTCCGCCTCCAATACTAGCGTACACATCTACTTCACAGGGTCCAATTGGCCTCGTACCTGAATTCCATCTACTCATGCCATAACCTGAGAATTAAGCTGCCGAAGTTGCCAGCGTGGGACATCGTGGAGGTGTCCTGACCGGGCTTTCCCCGTATTCCCGGGTACGCACTCACCAACGCTTTGGTATGTCCAGGTGTTTCCTCATCACATACAGATGACATATGTCGGCGGTTCTTAGCTATGCGGAACTCGTACATTATGCAATTGGCCCAGGGCCGCCACGATGGAGGCGCCCCAGACAGACTTTTCGGAGGACTCGTCAGTACTGGGAGGTGGCAAAGCGGTCTTTTGCACACTTAAAAATAAAGGCATGCGCGGTCAGAGGCGCGCCCCAGCCCTTATGTTTGCTCTTGGGGAAACGCCTCACGCTGAGTACCGTGACCCCAGAGAGGGCGACCAGTGTGTGTATGGTAGGATAGTTGGCGACCATTGTGTGTAAGGTAGGATGAGGATGCGGACCATTGTGTGTAAGGTTGGAGAGATGGCAGCCGACCATTGTGTGTAAGGTAGGAGAGATGCCCGACATTGTGTGTGTAGGTAGGAGAGATGGGCCGACCAGTGTGTGTATGGGTGGAGAGATTGACCGACCAGTGTGAGTAAGGTAAGGAGCGTGGCCGACCAGTGTGTGTAGGGTAGGAGAGATGCCCGGACCATTGTTGTGTGTAAGGTAGGAGTGATCGGTGACCAGTGTGGTAAAGGGATGAGAGATGGCCGACGTGAGTGTAAGGATAGGAGAGTTGGCCGACCATTGTTTGTAAGGTAGGAGAGATGGCCGACCTGTGTTGTAAGGTAGAGAGATGGCCGACCAGTGTGTTGTTGTAAGGTAGGAGAGATGCGGAAGATTATGTTGTAGGGGTAGGAGTGATGGCCGACCAGTGTTGTGTAAGGTAGGAGAGATGCAGACCATTGTGTGTAAAGGTAGGAGAGATGCAGACCATTTTGTGTAAGTGGTAGGAGAGATGGATGAACCAGAAAATTTGTGTAAGGTAGGAGAGATGGCCGACCATTGTGTTGTGTAAAGGTAGGATTGATGGAGACCAGTGTGTGTGTAAGGTAGGAGTGATGGTCGACCATGTGTGTAAGGTAGGAGAGATGGCCGACCAGTGTGTGTAAGGTAGGAGAGATGGCCGACCATTGTTTGTAAGGTAGGAGAGATGGCCGACAGTGTGTGTATGGTTAGAAGAAGATTGGCCGACCAATGTGTGTATGGTAGGAAGAGATGGCACGACCAGTGTGTGTATAGGTAGGGAGAGAATGGCAGACCATTGTGTGTAAGGTAGGAGAGATGGCAGACCATCGTTTGTTAAGGTTGGAGAAATGGCGAGACCATTGTGTTGGTTAGGTAGGAGAGATTGGCAATAACCCTTGTGTGTAAGGTGGAGAGATGGTCGAACAGAGTGTGTAAGGTAGGAGAGATGGCCGACCAGTGTGATGTAGGGTAGGTGTGGATGGCGACCAGTGTGTGTAGGTAGGAGAGATGGCATACCATTGTGTGTAGGTAGGAGAGATGGTCGACATTGTGTGTAAGGTAGGAGAGAATGGTTGGATAGTGTGTGTAAGGTGGATTGATGCCGCCAGTGTGTGTAGGGTAGGAGAGAAGGCCCGCAGACAGTGTGTGTAAGGTAGGAGAGATGGCAGACCATTGTGTGTAATATTGGAGAGATGGTCTCGACCAGTGTGTGTTAAGGTAGGAGAGATGGCCCGACAGCTGTGTGTAGGTTAGGAGGAGATGCCAACAAGTTTGTGTAAGGTAGGAGAGATGGCCAACCAGTGTGCTGTGGGTTGGAGAGTTGGTTCGTCCAAATGTGTGGTAAGGTAGGAGAGATGACCGACTAGTGTGTGTAAGTAGGAGAGATGCAGACTAGTGTGTGTAAGGTAGGAAGAGATGGCCGACCAATGTGTGTAGGGGTAGGATAGCAGGCCGACAGTGTGTGTAAGTAGGAGAGATGGTTGACTAGTGTGTGTTAGGTTAGATAGATGGCCGACCAGTGTGTGTCGGGTAGGAGAGCTGGGCCGGACCAGTGTGTGTAAGGTAGGAGGAGATGGCGGACCATTGTGTGTAAAAGTAGGAGAGATGGTCGACCAGTGTGTGTAAGGTAGGATAGAATGGCAGACCAGTGTGTGATAGGTAGGAGAGATGGTGACTTGTGTGTGTAAGGGTAGGATAGATGGCCGGACCAGTGCTGTGTAGGTAGGTGAATTGCCGACAGTGTGTTGTAAGGTAGCAGAGATGGCAGACCATTGTGTGTAAAGTAGGAGAGATGGTTGGACCAGTGTGTGTAGTGTAGGGAGGATGGTCGACCAATGTGTGTAAGGTAGGAGAGATGGCCCGAATAGTGGTGTAGGTAGGAGGATGGCCGACTAGTGGGTGTAAGGTAGGAGAGATGGCATATCATAGACTAGGGAGACGATGCTCACACACTTTGTATTTGTTACGTTCGTATACAAGAGATGTGTTCTTTGTGGGTAAGATATAAAATGCTGAAAAATTTTTTGATTCAAATTCTTAATAATGGTGAAAGTAGTAAATGCTGAACTGTGGCATCACTTTTTAAACATTTTTGAGTTAAAGGAGGGTAGTAAATTAAACAATAATGTGGGAAGTGATTGTTTATAGAGTAGTGTCCGTATTAAAAACTGCATGATACTCGGTTTAACATACCAGCTTGATTCTTATGGACAAAAAAAATATTAACTTACATGCAGTTTTAATAGATACATCCGCCATGGCCACTAGTCATATTTGCAAACTTTCCCCCCCTTGCACATTCGTATTCCTTGTTTTTCTTTGAAATAATTTTTATTAAAGATGTCTTCACGCCGTAGCTCCCAAATACACCAACTTTATATCTACCTCTCCCCTTTCTTATACATGTTTTACTCACTATATTCTTAGGACGTTCACACTAATGTTCTGTCACTTATAGTCTTTCATACATTTGAAATATTGTTAGTTAAGTTGCGAAATTTTCAAAATCGATTTTAAATATTTTTATTCCTTTAGATTTTGTAATATAATTTGTACATCAAAATAAGTAAAAATATTATTCTTAGGTTTATTAATACATCTTTTAATATTTCCTCGTGTGATTTCCCATAAAGCCATCTCTCCTACCCACACAGAGTCGTCTTACCATATCCTATGTAAGAGTGATGGCGAAAAATAGTGATTTAGAATATGTCCTTTGAAACTGTTTACTTGTTTTCCTCCCTATGTACTTTTTTGTTTAGTAAGTGTTGCATCGTGTTTTCTCCCAGGTTTACCTTATACGTGTCTAGTTTGTGTAGGAAGAACAGTAAAGTGTGGGTAACTAAAGTTAGGCTAATACAATGTTAATACTTGTATATCATACATCAAATCATGTTATCTGCAGCTGTCACTTTTTGATTAAATATTATCAAAAACCTTGCGTCAAAAATATTTTTCGTATCTTCTAAAAAGGTGCTCTAAAAGTCCATTGAAAGAAAATAAAGTTAATATTTGAAAGGCCCATTTCATGAACTTGGCACTTCCAAACATTTCCTTATTTTGAACTAGAACGATTTTTTGCCCGGGTTCGTGAAAGGGACACGCTAAGAAAAGGTTTGGCTAAATTTTTTTTAGCTTTTAATCGTTTTAAAATGGGGGTTGACTAGTAAGTTAGTTAAATTAGTTTTTTAAAAAACGAATTTCGGGTCGCTTAAAGTAATAGTAAAATGTAGGTTAAGTTTGTGAAATGGTCAATAAAAAGGCCAGTTAAAAAAAAATTTTCATTGTTTTAATTTGGGCGTTTTGTTTTTTGGGGTTTTTTTGGGAAAATTTACACCAAAATATAATAAAATAATTTTTTTATAAAATATATTATATATTTTACAAGACCACTGTGACCACTCGACCATTTTGGGCGGGCACAAGCATTGGGACTCCGTCTTTTTGATTAGTTTCAGCAAGTAGCGCGCGCGGGCCGTTGTGCTCTCTGCCAAGGGAAAGGAGCGCTATTTGGCGGGACAGGGGGACAAATCAGTTCAGTGGTCAACGCGGGGTTTTGCCCCCTGCAGAGTCGCGTGGCTGTGTTTGATTCAAACACCTCCCTTTGATAGGACGCGAGCCCCACTTATTTTGGCGGGGGCCCTAAAAAAAGTCGTTATAACTGACCTCAGTGTTACTTTTTTATTTTGGTTATGTTAAAGTATTAAGATCCGTTTGGGTGGTTAATGTTCCTAAGGCATCGTTAGAAAATGGGATAGACTGCAGATGACAAAAAAAGATCGGGTTTGAATCTGGTGTGGTGTTTCTAATAATGGTTCTACCATTTCTTCTAGCCAACGCTTTCACAAATCCAGCCTGTCTCATCCTTAACACTTTTCTTATTTTAATCTGAATCTGCTAGTTACAAGTTTCAAAATTTTTTTGAATATTCATCATTAATTCATGTTATATTTGCTGTCAGACCGCCTCTGCTATTTGCTAACGCGTTGTTTTATGTTGAGCTAACTGCCAGGATGGGGAATCGAGGGTTTTAATCTCCCTTTGGGAAACTGGGGGGCGGGAGGGGGCCCAGATTTTTTCCACTCTCCCACCATCAAATGCGGGGTTTACTTCCTCTATATTCAAACCCTTTCCAATTCCAAAAACCCCTTGGCGTAATTGTACTTAAGCGTTTATCCCAAGGGGTAGTAAGACGTGGTGCTAAGTATTTTTATAGCGTCAGTTTTGATAAAAATGATAAATACCTTAAAATAACACAAATAATATAGAAAAATATTATCAATATTGTTCGTTTAAAAAATTTGTTTTAATTCTCTCTCCCGTTCTTCCAACCAAAAAAAGTACGAATGCAAGATATGGGGACAATAAAAGTTTTTATTTTTCCGCCGGGTTTCTACCCGTCCAGATATACGCACTTTAATCTCATAATGGGCTAGGTATTAAGAAGGTAAAATTTATAAAATATGAAACCTTCATTTTTGTCGAAAGAGAAATAAAAAACTCTCAAAAACATCCCGTTGGGATTCGATACTCAGCCTCCACATCACCGGCAGTCCAGACTAGACGAGCCTAACTCTATCACGTGCCCCCCAAAACGCTAACTTCAAAATTTTTTTTGGGCATTTCTAAAAAATTTTCCAATTTCTCAGTACTTTTAGTAAGGGAGTAAGGGGCACAATTATACGAAAGCTATCATTTTTGTGTTTCGTGTTTACTGACTGCTGCGAAAGAGGAGATCGAGGTTCGAATCTTGGGGGGTGAACTGGGGGGAAAGGGGGGTTTCCTAAAATTTTCCATTCTACCCCAACGCAAAAGGGGTTCACTTCCTCTAAAATTTAACCTTCCCCATTCCTAATCAACTAGGTATAGACATTATTTTTACGCAGAAGTGACAGCTGCTAAACACATGTTTTTTGCAGATCACATGGTTCGGCGTAGGGATACATAATTTGGTCTGGTAACTTTTCAAAGCCGTCAGCTGTCAGTCAGCATCAAAGAAGTCATGGGGCTACTGTAGTACTTAAGCGTAAAAGCCCAAACGGATAGTAAGACTCGCTGCTAAATAAATAGATAATATTATCTTTGTCTTCTCTCAATTCGAAATGTTAGTGGCACCCTTAATGTGTATGGAGGTATTATACCTTTTGAATATCAAGTCGTAAGCCTGGTATTAATATTTAACCTATGGTCTCGACACATCTTCATTGCTCTGGAATAGATTATTGTTGTTATTCACACGTTTATAAAATGTTATTTAAATTATTTAATATCCATGGGAACTTATGAGTGTGGGGTGGGGCGGGGGAATTAGAAAACTCCCCTCCCCCGATTTTCTGACCTTACCACTGATAATAATGTTTATCCGGTGACGTAGAAATATAACATCCTTTTTAAAAATAAGAGCTCGTTGGTGAGCACGCGGACTAATGTTGCACTACTGCTGACCGGGAGGTCTGAGTTCAAATCTGGGTGTGTACTAAGGTTTCCCCTAGATCAGGGGTTAGCAACCTTTTTGGGCCTTGATCGGCTTAAAAACTTATCAAAGACCCCGCGATCACTTTTCATTTCTCCAATCTAATTTTAACATTTTTTTCTGTACATATTTGTTTAATTTCCTAAAATCATTCTACCTCAAATACTTACGTCACCACCCTTCTAGAACTAAATATAGAATAGATAAAATGTATATTTTCATATTAAATTATTTAACTTTCTTTTAACATTACCAATTATTCCCGATCAAGACTTTTTGGTCACACTAAAATACTATTTGCTATATAAAAATACTCAAAAGATCGTCTTTAATGACAATATGGCCTGTAAGTTTCTTACGTGATTGACTGAAAATTGACATGATATCAACCCGTGCCCTTGATGATATCTCCCTCGTCTCCCACGAAATGTCAACACACTTCCTCTGAATTATACCGTCATCATCTCTATTATATTGGTGAAAGTGTAATGGAGCTCGATTGGGTTGTAAAATGTATAAAACGTAAAAATATTATATACCATCAATTTACTATAATATTTTGAAATCTCTTTCAATGTGTTTGGTTTTCTTTAGATATGGAGACAAGCAACATTCGTTTGGTTAAATGTAAATGTCTAGCGAAGCTTAGAGATGGAAATGATCTTCTAGTTGCGGATGTATTTGTATCAAGTATCATATTCTTAAATTTTAAAAATGACCACCTAAACACGGGAATCAAATCCGGGACCCTTGGTTAAGCGCACCAATACTCTACCATTGAGCAATCCAGGATGTAGCGATTCAACAGTTGGTGATGGCTGTATTATTAATATCTTTGTTATCTGATGATAAAAACATGTCCATCACAGACTCTGCCTTAAAATGGTTGAACAATGACCTTGGCACGGGACGACTTCAGGATAGCTCATTGGTGGACTTAGCAAAGGGTCCTGAGCTAATTGCTTTTAATTTCCTACAGTTAGCAACTATCCTATTTTTCATAAATTACAACAAATACTAACGAAGAGACTTTGTATAGTTTAACGTAAATTATGAAAGCCAATTAAGTGCCGTATCATTATAAATTAACAATCGAAAAATAATAAAATTGCAATTTAAACTATTAAAATATATATACCTTCAATTTGCTATGGTATTTTGAAGTCTCTTTTAATGTGTGAGTGTGTATATATTTTATTTATATTAATCTTATCTAAAGTTGATGTCTTCTACATGCGTTGAAGTTGCCTCAGCCAAGACATCTGTAGGAGTAACATTAATTTTAATGTATTCCATTATCGTTATACAAATTAATGGAGCTATGATTATATTAACTAGCATAATACCCATTTAAAAATCAACAGCTTCATTTATGTTCGTGTAATATGTCCTATTGGCATTTGTTGGACAATAATTGCGTATGAAAATAATTTTTAGGGATCCTAAAAATCTGGGGTGCACATTTCAATTAAACTTAAGTCCTATTGTATAGCAAATTTTTTCTCAATAAAAGTGTGAAACTGTTCCTTAATAGAATATTTAATTATAAACAACATTTTTTACAAATACTTTTTTATTTTTAGGGAGCCCTCATGTGAATTTTTGGTCACCGAACTATCCCTGCACCTCTTTTGGTTTCGAACTAATTGCTGCAAAATTTCACTTTCCTAGGTATTCTGAATTTCAAGATTATTTTTGTCTGAACAAAGGAACTGGTAATTATCATCGTGGGGATTGTATTAATAATAAATAATCATCCCTAAGCTCACTCAAACTTCCTTTTCCTAAAAAATAACAAGAAAATAATCCAGTTTAAATATATGTATCTATAAATATGTTTTAAATAAATTAATATTAGTTTGACACGACCACTGTGCAGAATATTGATAAAGTAAGATAACTCATGTATCTATGCATAGCAACTTATAATATGAGGGGATATTATTAGAAAATAATTTTAAAACAGCCATTCATTCAAATAACATAATTTTAGAGAACATTCTAAAAAAAATAATCTAATTTTATAATTGATTTTTTTAACACCGCGTTTTAATACCCGTTTGTATTCCATACCTATGTACTAATTACACTAATGGCTTAGTGATTAGGAAGGGTTAATTGAAAGAAAGTGCACTGGCACTTGTGTGTAAGGAGAGTGGAAAACCATTTAGGAATTACCACACTTAGTGAACCCGACCGGATCGAACCCCGATCTCCCCATCTTAGGTAGTTTAGTCCAACATGAGAATAGCGCCTTAAATCAAGCGGCCACTGAAGCGGGTAATTTATTAAGTTGAAACAACAGCTATTAAAAGAAATTGATTATTTTCTATTTGAATAATTATATGATAACATCAATAACAAGAAAATAAGAGCCTACCTTGGGTTTTTAAGACTTTTTGTTGTTGTTAATATTGTTGTTATCATTGTTGGAATGAATATCCTGACTTTATTGCAAATGTTTTCAAATTGAAATGAAAATCTTGCGATTTAAAAATATCACAAATAGGTTTATTGTGTGAAAAGAATCATTTTTATAAAAGTTTTTGTCTATGTAAAAAATATTTCAAATATTTTTTAAATGAAAATAACAATGATGTTGACCTTGGACCTTAAGCCACAGAGCTAGTTGCAATATTTATTCAAGTATTATTTGAAATAGGTGACAACGTAAATAAAACTGCATTATATCAGGATTGGACTCAAAATACAGGAAGAGATAGAACCCAATCAAAAGTACAATTTATCCCCCCGCTTCCCCAACCTTGTTACAGGTGGCCAAGGAGTATAAGGAGTTGAACTCACATTGCCTTTGATCCCCATTGACAGCGAGATAAAGGCTCAAACACCAATCGGATACAATGCGGTGCTTTTCAAAATGTGATTTAGCACTGTGTGTTTCTAATCTTCTCTCAACGCTAACACGGGTACATTTCTTACCAAAACAGCCTCATCATTTATCCTTATATTAATCCGTTGATTAATAGCTGGCTTAAACGTAATTGTTTGATTTTTTTAACATGAAACAATTATTAATAAACCCTGTTTATAAATTAAATTAAGTAAGTATTGACCACCCGAAAGCGGTTATCGAACTCAGGATGTGTGGCTTTGCATGCCAATTCTTTACCTTTGAGTAGTTTTGGTGCGGCTCATATCCATATGGATTTTGTTTGTACATTTTTTTAACTTTCTCATTACTAGCGGTATTTAACAAGTACTTTGTAAACACGACTTACAAACTAACCTAACCTATGACATGCCGAATACTATACCTAATCCTAGTGCCTATATATTTACTACATTTAAAAAGAGGAAGTGCCTGTATACAAATGGTGAAAACATCAGTCAGCATCACCCGGAATCGATCCAGGGCCCCACTCCAACCACTGAGTCCCGTGTACGGGCTAGAAGATGTGTGTGCGTGTGTGCGGTAAGGGCAAGTAGGGCCACTGGTTCGATGACGTCAAAAAGGCAGACTCTGATGGCGAGAGGAGGCTATAAGTAGTGGCACGGAAGGAGGCTATTGGCATCTCGCGGCCAGTGGTGCGTGTGGAGTGCGCGAATCGTTGTCCTTCTAGAGTCGACTGCTGGGTCTCCGGGGACACACACTTGGAGGAATCACTGTGAGTGCACTTTCATTGACCCCATCAAAACCTCTTCCACTAAGGAATAATAATAATATTAATAGTTAACACCGCGTCTTACTACCCGTTCGGGTTATACGCTTAAGTACTAATTACGCTAATGGGTTAGGAAATGGTAAGGTTTAATATAGAGTAAATGAACCCGCATTTGCGTGGAAGGAGAGTGGAAAACCATTTATCCCCTCCAGTTCCCCCGAGTGAGATTCGAACCTTGATCTCCCCATTCTCAGCAGTCTAGCTCAACACAAAACTATCGCGTTAGCTAACTACGCCACCGAGGCGAGTAGTCTTTCACTAAGGAAAATGGGAATTTCAACAGATGGTTTCGTTTTATTAGAACTAAACAATTTAAGCTAATATTTTAAAATTAAGATAAAATATATTTATATTATTTTGAATATTTACCACCCACATAGTTATTCATACATACTAAGATAGCCATCTCACAAAAGACTGGACTGCAATGACGGAAATATTAGGGTTTGAATCCAGGATGGATGTACTGAAAACTGTTTCACTCTACATTTCCTCTAAAATTCTACCTTTTTCACGTATATTCCACTAGTGTAATTATGAGTATAACCCGCATGGTACTAAGACGATATGAATAAAAAAAAAACACTAGCCTTGATGCAAAACTTATTAAAACCAAGTTTTTAATCTAACATTTTCTAAACACTGGGCTCTAACAACACATGGCTTAAAACGTAACTTAACCTAGGACAGCACACTTAACGCTAAACGTCCAACTCTAGACGCAGTAGCTTAACACTGGTGGTAAAACAGTAGGATCCAACTGTATTTTGTAAACGAGTCAACCAAGTTTCTATAGCTACGAACTCACACGTGTCAAGTGTAATATTGTGTTACTTCAAGCCATGTATAGTATTGTGTAAAACAATTGTTCCTTATTTAAATTAAATAATAAATATAGGGGTATGTAGTCATTAGTTTAACTAACATAATATTTTTGGTAAAATAATTACTCATTGGAAGAGAAAACATACTAAATTAAATTATAATTATTTAACAAAGAAACTTGCCCATTTTAAAGGGGATTGGGAATGTTGGTGACATAATAACAATGTTCAATATTTTAAAAATCAAGCTGAAAACGCATCGCTTAGCACGCAGACTAAAGATCTGTTTGATTCCTTGGTTTTCCACTCTTTTTTTCTCGCAAATGTGAGTACATTTTATCTAATTACCCTTTATCATCCACTATTATATTAAATATGCTGCTAGCCCAGATGTATTGTAATAAGTGGACCATGATTTGTGTTTTGTTCGGTTAAAAGGACAAGACCGGTGAGATTCAATCTAAGATCAATCCGCAATCTGTGTTGAATCCTTGTACCTCCATATTCCGATTTGAACGGATGACTATAACAGGAGTTTTTTTTTTTACTAAAAGTTTAACGACCTGCGGATTGGACCGCGAGCCTCCGGGCACAATTGACTTCATGATTGGTACCACTGTGAATAATAATCTTCTAACGCTTCAGGTACATTAAATGCTAAGACATTTGGCAGACTTGAGCACTTCAAGTTATTAGAGTCTCTTCTGGTTATTTGGGTTTGACACTTTTATTTTAATAATTTCAATAATTTACTGTACTAATAAGTTTTTTTTTAGTTTTAGAAATTTTGAGGGCATCATCTCCATTTTTAAACTTGAGATCGTTCAGACCGTCATTGCAGTTTGGGGGGCTCCATACATCTGGATGAAAAGTTCCAATCACTGATAAACATGTTATTCTTTAATTTTGACAATTGCAAACCCTCCTCACCTCACCCTGTTTCATCAGCTATTACTTATAAAGATAAAATATTTGACATTAATTGTGTTATTTGGAGTTTTCCCTCTACATTCCTGGCCAATTTAATTTTCTACCCCCCCGTTTCGATGGTCGTATGGTCTAAGGCATCATTCTTGTAGGCCTAAAAATACTAGACTGCCAATGGTGGGGGGGATCAAGGTTTGCATCTCGGTCGGGTGTAATGAGGGTGATTTTTCCAAAATGTTTTCCCCTTTCCCTTCACGCAAATGTAGGTACACCCCTTTGAATGCAACCTTCTTCATCCCTAAAAATCATAGTAATTATTACACATGCGTATAGCACAAACGGATAGTAAGAAAAAAAATCTACCTCCCCTAAAGGTTTTTTTCTATTTATATTACTTTTCTCCCTTCTTTAGGAGCTTAATTTTAAAATTTAAATGTTTAAACTTTTATTTTTATATGGAATAGATCCTAAACACACTTGCCAAATTTCAGTACTCTAGCATCCAAATAAGTATTTGGTTATTTAGATTTTGTAAATTCTGCCCCCGTCCCCCTTTAAAATAATATTCCCACTATACCTAAAAGATTTTTTAATATATATCCTTACCTCTATTTTCCTTTTTTTCCTGGCATTCCATTTAAAATTTTGATACTTTTCTGTTATTTTACCTTCCTTCGGAATTTCAATTTTCTACCACACTGGTAATAGATTGTATCTATTAATTTTGGAAATTGTATATATTTTCTCCCACCCCTCCCATTTGTCAGCGAACACATATACATTTAAAATTCTAAGACTAATCTGGCTACCTGGAGTGGTCCTTTTACCTGCCTGCCAAATCTATATTTTTCTACCATCTTTGAAAGTTATTTTTCTACCTATACCCCCCTTCCCTATGTCTCCGAGTTTAATTTAAATATTTTATATTTTTGGACCTTAGTGATTATTTGGAGTTGTCCCTTTATATCTTCGCTAAATTTTAATTTTCTACCTAATCTAAAAAAAATGTTTGCCTATATTTCTGGAGCCCCATTTTGAAATTCCTCTTTTTCAGGTTTTATCTGATTATTTGGAGATAGTTTTCCAGCTTCTTTTGCAGTAAAATGTTTATGATTTTGACTGTACACATCCAAATGTAACATACACGAAAGTATATATTACTATCATGGCCAAGCACATAAACACGTTTTTTCATCTATTTTATTTTTAAATTGAGAACTTAGTATGGTCAGGGTGAGTAGCGTAAATGCTGCATTTTTTAAATTATCGTTTTAACCGCGTCATAGTACCTGTTTGGGTTAAACGCATTGATAATATTAATGGAAGTAGGAAGGTAGAATTTTAGAATAAATTTACCCGGATATGCGTGAATAGAGGGTGGAAATACACTTAGAAAAAACCCACGGTACACTCGACCAGATTCGAACCTCGATCTCCCCGTCATTAGTAATCCTGTCTGACACAAAGCGTCAGATCATGTGGTTACCGATGCAGGTAAACTATGAATCATATGAGACTGATTATAGTAGGTGAATAAAAGCTAATTAACATAAATGATAGCTTTGAAGGTATAACTAACGTGAAGCAACATTAAAATTTAGGGCTGTTATTTAGATTTTTCATTTTATGAAACGCAACTTGTTATTCTTTCGTGTAGAGATGGAAGTGGTTCTCATTAATAAGGGGTTTCTCGCACAAGATAGGTTTAATCAACTCTTTAAGGTTAGAGTGTAGGGAACGTGAGTTAAGGTTAGAGTGTAGGAACGTGAGATTTAATGTTAGAGTGTAGGGAACGTGAGTTAAGGTTAGAGTGTAGGGAAAGTGAGTTAAGGGTAGTATTTAATGTAGTTTTTTACATCAAAACGTTTTTGGCCAAAATAAATAAAATATTGCTCCAGTACAAACATATAATTTAGTTTTCTTCACATGTTGACCCCAAAATTTCTTGAATAATCTTTCAAGGCTGTCCTGGAATTTAATTTAAAAAAAGTTTTTTCTAATGGGGCTATGTCATTTCAATACTCAAAACCATGGAAGAAAATTAAAATCTGTTTCTACGGAATTTTTTAATTATATTTTGGCCAATTATTTTTTGCATAAAAACTGCAAAAACATGGCCTTAAATCGCGTTCCCCACATAATCATCATCTATCTTGATGTATGCCATAAAAAATAGGGGAACAAATTTTTGAAATATTTACCCAGCAAACCTAGTAAAATAATGATTATTTTGACCAGCAAAAAATATTTATTTATGAAAAAATTTTAAATATACTTACCCCAACTCGCGTTCCATCATACCCATGGGGAAATTTGGTGTTTTTATTTTTCAAATTTTGATGTAAATGAAAACTAAATTGCCACAGAAAAATGCTATAGCACAATTCACCAATCAATCTAGAGAATTTAATATAAACTTTTTTTTTTTTCTTTAAAATGTGATTTAAAAAAGGCATTTAATAAAGAAAAATTTACAGATGTCATTTAATGAGTAGAGAGTCTCATACACCGAATCAGGGTTTTTTTGAGGTATCCAATTCCCCCTACGCCTAGTTTAAATAATATTTAGTAACTTTCAAACGATCAAATTAATGACTTAAAAATATATATTTGTGGATTCATCTTTTCATATAATACATTATTATTGTAAAATTAATGGGACAAAACTGTTGTCAACCCGGATATTTGCCAGCGTCCCAAAAAAGTGGGGTCATCCAAATTTACACCTTTTGAGTTTTTGGGGCCAAAAAATTTCCCAAAATTTTTTATTTTTCAAATTCTCATATAATAAAGTAAATCTTTATTAAAAACGTAATATACATAGAAAATATAACAAATATTAGAAAAAATAGTTATGAAGAAATTTAAAAAAATAGTGCCAAAATCTTTTTTCCCAAATTTTTTTTAGCGCTGCGTCTTACTTACCTTTGGGGTTGACGCATATTACTAATTACTCTAGTAATTTAGGATAAAGAATTTTGAATTTATAAAATTAACGCATTTCATGAGGAAGAGTGAAAAATCCCCCCACTTCCCCGACCTGTATTCGAGCCCCAATCTCTCGTCATGACAGTCTAGTCAGCCCAAAAACCCAAAATTAAATCAATTTACTTTTATTATTTTTATTTTTAATTATTATTTTATTATTATTATTATTATCACCGATTCTTACTACCCGTTTGGGTTATTGTATATTAAATAAAAAGTTTTGACCCCACTTGAGAAAAAAATATTTAGTTAAGCAATAAATTAGTTTCATGCACACAATAATTTTATATCGTCACTATTTCAAACTATTTTTATTGCTTTTTTTAATTGATTTTTTCGCTATAGAGTAGAAATGATTGAACAAAGATAGAAAAAGAAAAATTGAAGTATTTTTTCCTTTCTTTTCTGCTACAAACAATATTTAGTGAGTCTTGGATCATCGGATTCTGTCATACAAAAAAATTATATATGGTCCAGTCGGTTCAATACTATTTGCAAAAAGCATCGGCAGTCCATCAAAACGTAAATAAAAAAAGAATAATATTAAAAACAAAACACTATAGTTAATTCGATGATTCTCAGATTACTTGTACAGTACATTTATGTTTAAAAAAAAAGGGGATTTTTTAAAAAGTGATCTTTTGTCGATATAAGGCAACAGGTTCGAAATACACTGGATTGCCAGTGACGTTCGAACCTAGAAACGCGGGGGGATTTTCTGATTGTAATTTCTCACTCTACTTTTCCAATCCCTATGGGCCTAACCCCAAATGCCAGCGCAGCCTCTTTTCTTTTTCCCAAAAAACTTTTTTTTATTTTTCTATCTCGTGTCTTACTACCAGTTTTGGGTTTGGTTGTACCACGTACTGTCGTGTGTTTATTGTAGTAACTAAACCCTATATATATATATATTGTATTGTGTCAACAGATCAAGGTATCAGTCTCGTTTAGTTTAGTTTGACGCTGGCGGTAAAGTTGGTTGCAAAAATTCGTTAGGGCGAAAAAACGCCAGGCACAGGAACGGGTCCAGAACCTTTTGGTTATTCCCGTTTCCATCGCAATTCGGGTTGAGCCCAAGAAACAGTGACTTAGTTTTTTAGTTGTATTGAAAAATAAATTATCTTCCCTTTTCCCTAAACCAATAAGATTGATTTGTTATTTTTGGTTACGTGTCGTGCCCACGAGTGTTTTTAATTTTATTTTTGCACGCACCTTACTACTCTTTCGGGGTTTTCGCCTATGTACTAATTTAAATTATGGTTGGGATTAGAAAGGGTTTTTTAAATTTTGGGTAATGCCCCGCATTTGCGTAGAGGGGAAATGGAAAACCGTTTAGAAAAACCACCCACATGCATCCCACTGGCTAGAACCCCAAATCCCCGGGTTTTGGGAGTCTAGTTCAACATATATTAGCGCGTTAGACCTTTTGGGGCCCCCGAAGCGGGGCTCAGAAATTTCTTTGGTGAAGGGGGTAAGGGGGATATCTTATTAGGGTTTTTATTTATATGCCTTAATTAGTTAGTAATTTTGGGGAGGTATCTTTCTATTTTTACACCGCTCTTACTACCCAAACGTGTAACGCTTATGTACTATTAATGGCTTAGGTTTTTTAAAAAACCCCCTCATAATCTACTCCATTCAACACAACTCGAGTGCTACATATTTTTGTTTTTTTTTCAATGTTTGACAATCGTTTTAAATTATTTTTTGAAAAAAGAGGGGGCAAACCCCCCTTTTTGCGCCCCAATGACCCTAGACTGGTAGCACTGAGAATGTTTTTTAAAAAAACCCCCCTTTAATTTTTGCTGCCTTTGGGAGATGTTCTCCCAACCCAAATTAGCCGGCCTAACGGGGGTGTCCTCAGTTCCCACCGTCCACCATAACCGCAACAGAGGTCAGCCCCTGGGAAAAGGCTCCGCGCCCGTCGATAGAACCGGGAGGGGAGGGCGTGTTATCAGGGCCCAGATTAAGGTCGCTATTACTCAAGACATCACCCGACCAATTAAGTCGAGGCGACAGGATGTCCTCGTCATGGCGTTGGGGTTTATTTTCCCTTTAATTTTTCCCGTTGTGTTAGCACCGCTCTAATACCTAGGTTATGCCCTATTAGATTTACAACGCAAAAATACATATTAGGTATTGGGGGGCTTAATTTAAGGAAGTGTACCCCCATTTGTGTGGAGGGAGAGTGGAAAAACCACTTAAGGAAAAACCCTCTCAGTGCATCCCAACGGGGTCGAGCCCCTCTCCCTGTCTTCAGCATCTATTGCGAGAGTAGCACCTTAGTCCAAAATGGGACCGAAGCGGGTGACTCGCTATCGATTTAACTAAGGTGTCGGATGTTATCGATGTTGTCGTAAATAATAGTTTTTTTAAAACTTTTCTTCATGACAAATCTCCCGAAAGCATTTCCTTGAAGCAGGAACACCACCAAGGGAATGTTCTGCCGCTACGAGGAGGGGCCCGGGCCCCTTTTTTTTTCCCTTGCGGGAGAGAGATGGTGGGAGGGAGCCATCCATTTTCTGCGAGTCCTGCGGGCGTGGTATTGGCAGCTTCTCTTTCGAGCATCCTTCTTTATTCCTCCTAAATGAGCTGGGACCCAACGACTTTCCTCGACAGTCAAAAACCCCGGGTAAAAAATAGTCTTCTAACTGGAATTCTTTGTAAATAAATTACTGGGCAGCTGTTTACGGTGGGCAACTCGTTCTTTTTGCTCTCTTTTTATAGGTTTGGTAGGAGATTGTTTATTTCTTGAAAAAGTGTCCGTGATTTCATAAGTAAATTCTTCAGAAAAATCTGATGGATTTAGGTGATGAGTTTGCTGTAAAAGTGCTGCAAGTATTCTTCTCTAACTTAAACCAACCCAATAATTTAAATTGCGAACACTAGAGTTTTAGACCATTCTCTTACAGGCAAAATTTAGGTTTTTTGTGAAAAGTGTTTTTGTTATCGATTTTTTTTTTTCAAAATTTGGGATTTTTTAAAGATGACGCCCCATCGACGAAAACTATATTTGTATTCTAGCCACGTGATCAAAATTTCCCGAATCCCCTTTTGGGCCATTCCCTGCAAAAAATTTCCCAGTTTCTAGAAGTTTGGGGGAAAACTTACGACAACACTTAGGTAGCAACCCGGGGGTTTCCTATTGTGTTAAGTAGAGCTTTGGAAGAAGAATTACTTAAAAAAAGTATTCTTGGAATATGAACCAATATTAGTTTTAAAAATTAATAGTTCTTTAAAAATTTTTTTTTAATTTATTAAAAATTTTAAAACATTAGAGTTTAACAGTTCACAAGAAGCATTGAATTAAACAAAAAACTATCCATATCATTTTGGGTATCGGCACAGGACTAGCATACCCGGAGAATAGCCCTGGGATAATTTTAAAACTTGAAGGAGATCTAAAATAAAGGGTTAAATTTAATACAACCCCCACATTTATAAAATAATATACAGTTCATGATATTTTATAGATATTATAGTATAAAAAATTGGGGGGTCCCAAAATTGTCTTGACTTTTATTAAATGGGGGGGAAAATGTACCCCCAGCGGGGTAAAGTTTTAAGTTTTTTTCCCCCCCCGGGAAAAATATTTTCTTAATCACCCTTACCGCCTTTTTCCCAAAAAGGGGTACGTGTCACTCAAAATAAGTTATGGCAGGGGGAGGCCCGTGGGTTCGAATTTTGCTCGGGAAAAGGGGGGTTGGGTTTTTTTACTCTCCCTCCCCACGTAAACGCTGTAAACATTACTACCTACCCCCCCGGGGTCCATGACGGCTACCAAAACCCCCCAAGCAGGGTCGACGGACGATCCCAAAAACCCCCAATTTTTTAGTATATTTTTGGTGGTGATAGGGGCCCCCCAAACTAAAGGATTCCAAAGCCCCTGATTTTGCATAATTAGAGCTGTGTCAATGCCCCTCTATTTGCCAGAGTCAATGATTTTACCTCACATTTTTAAAGGGTCACATCTATTTATATCTTGCGATCCAACCAACTGTTTGGGGGTTTTATAAGTCATCATATTCAGCCCTTTTATTACTTATGAATTTAGTAGTTAAAAATTTTTTTTTCGTAAAAATATTTTGGGGGGACATTAAATTGTATTTAAAAAAATTTCCAAGTTTTTCATAATTGTTTTAAAATATTAATTTTTGTAAAAGCTATAAAAATTATTACATAAAAATTTATAATCGGAACATTAATTTTCTTTGTTGTTTAAGGGAAACGGTTTTTGTAATTTTTTTGGGGGTACACAATCAAAAATGTCAAGCTCATATAATAGTGGCAGGGGAGGTCGTGGGTTTGAATCCGCTGGGGTGAACTGGGGTGGTTTTTTACCTCCCTCACTCCACGAAAACGCTGGAAGATTTTTTTCCCCTTTACTCCTCCGATCCATGACAGAAACCAAATATCCACGCATATCGGATGAGTCCCCGGGGGGAAAGCCCATTGCCGGGGGGGGGTTTTTAAAACCGGTGTCAATGACCTCATGTACTATCTAAAAGGGTTTCAAAGTCACGATCTATTCCTGTCTCTATTTGTCTTGTCAAGCCCCCAAATTTTTAGCCCCCAGGTTTGGGTCACCAGAGTTGCGACAGTGCGATGTTTTTCGGGGGGAAAACCCTTTTGGGGGGGGGAGGATTGCGGGGTTTTTATCTATTCTTGCTCGATTTCGTCTTGTCGAGCCACCAAACTGGCACCAGTCATCAGGGAAGACCCATTGCCACCAGATGGGGGGGGGTTTACCCCTCTTTCAAGGTCGTTTCTATTTTTTGCCCTTGGGTCGAGCTACCAAACTGGAACCAGTCATCAGGGAAAACCCATTCCCAAATATAAAAACATAAATAAACCTTTGAGACATTGAAATAAACAACAGGTCGCTAACCCCATGTCATTATGGAAAAAACCCCGAGGGTTTTTCAGATCAGATAGAAATATACTGGACCATGTATAGTCACCGGGGAAAACCCCCCGGGGGGGGGGGGGGGGAGTGTTGGGGACTTTAACACGCAATGATTCGTCATACAACCCCAGTTAAAGGCTCTTATATAATTTATTAAAAAAAAAAACCCCAATCTTTGAATTATGAAACAGAAAAATTTTACTAATTGAGTACTTTGGGCGCCACCCCAATGTTGGGATAAAAAAAATAAAATGTACAGAAAAATAGCTCCAGCTCAACTACCGGCATAGAAAACGATGCCCCCCTACATCGGACCACGGGAATGTGCGGGGGAACATTGGGGGAAAATTGTACAATGTAACTAATTTTAAATTTTTAAAAAAAAAAAAAATATTGAAAAATTGTTTGTTATTATTATTATTGTGGTTTCTTTCTGAGTCTAGAAAGAGATCCTACCTAATAAGGCATGCCTCCAAAATTTTAAAACTAATAAAAGTATTGTGAACCCAAAAACTTGAAAAAAAAAAAATTAAAAAAAAAATTTTAAGTTTAAACATTGAATTTTTTAAAACTAAACAAATTTAAAGGGCCTTTTTTTAAAATTTCTTTAAACAAAAATTATTAAGATCTTAACAAAAACCCAAAATTTAATTTAAACAAAAAAATTTCCCGTTTTTGGGTTTTGTAAATCTGTATTATTCTCTTTTGTAGTTTGTTCTTTACAAGTAGACATAAAAAAACCCCCCAAAATCCTTTCCTGAAGATGAGCTCCCTATTTTCCATGTTTTTGCAAGGGCCCAAATTTAAAGATTTACTATATAATATTCACTTTTGAAAAACTGGCCCAAATTGAATCTTTCCTTATATTTTTCAGTCCTTTCTTTTTTTTAACAAACCCCCAAACTTTTATATTTTTTATTAAAAACAATCTCGGCCCTTTGGGGAAAAAAATGATTTAAAAATTCGCGCAAAAAAAATTTTTAGAAACAAAAATAAATCAAGATTGAAATAGTTCCGGGAAAACCACCACTCTTAAAGCAGATAGCGCTAAAATCACCTACCAAAATTTGTAATAAACATGGCGGCTTGGCTTTCATAAAAATTTAAAAAAAAAAAGAAATTTTTTTTACAAAGAAAAAAAGGTGAGTAGGTTATATAAAAAAAAATTTAAAAATTAAAAATTTTAAACGAATATTAATTAGGGGGGGATTTTTTAAACTTTGGGGGTTTTTTTTTTGAAAATTTTTCAAACAAATAAAAAAGTAAAGTTGGGAAAAAGTTATTACATAGTTTTAAATTTTGGGAAGGGCAAAAGACTGTTAAAAATTTTGAAAAAAGCAAAAATACCCCCTCCCCCAAGGCCCAAAAACCCCAAATCCTTCCCGCTTTTTCAAACCACCCCCCCTTAAAGGGGAAAAGGGTTTCTACGGGACCATACAAACTGCAGACAAAAAACTGCTTTGCCCAAATTTTAAAAAAAAAAAATTTTGGAAAAGGGGGGGGGGGGTCAAATGGCCGACACGACTTGGCCCCAAATGCTAGACAAGCTCAAATATAGGAGTACAAAGTGATAGACAACCAAGCGATCGACACGAGGGGGAACAAATCTGTAAAAAGACCAACTGCTAACACGCAGAAACGACATGGACCAAGTGTCGACACGAGCTGGACCCTGTGATAAAACTCCCATATAAGAGGACAAGGGTATCCAAACCAAGCGGGCCCACACGAGAGGACCAACTGCTCGACAAACATCAGAAGAATCCAGTTAAGAGTGGCTCAAGTGACAGACAAATTAAATTTTAAAAATAACAAAGTGATAAATATGGGCTTAGAGAGTTGGGTATAAGGATGGGCTGGATCCTCCTAGAAATTGCTGCCCTCACCGACACCCTAATTTAACTAGCCCAAAAAGGGTTTTAGGGCCACTTATATAAGTATAAACCTTAAAAATATCGTGTTTTTAATTTTAATAATTTTTCTTACACATTGCACTTCTTCAAAACATAAATTTTTAAACTAGTTTAGTTTTTTAAATTTTAAATAAATAAAAAGGTTTTGAAACATACAATATGGGATCTGAAAATAAAGAAAATTTTTTCCCGAAGAAAAAAATTAACGGATCTGAGGAAAGTAGACAAAAGTTTTTTATAAAAAAATAAAATCAACTTTAAGAAATAACAAGATGAAATTTAAAAATTTTTTTTTAAAAGAGCAAAATGCCCGAAAACTAAGTTGGTAGCTTATGATCATGGGGTTTGATTATGCCAGGTACCGTGAGGGTGATTTTTCTTAAAAAAAAGGTTTTCCAAACCCCCACCACGCAAATTCATTTTCACTATATATAAAAAATTTAAACTTCCTCATTCTCCCAAAACCCTTAACGTAATTAGTAAATAAGCTTATAACCCAAAACAGGTGGTAAGACACAGTGCTACAAAAAAAAATTATAATTGCACTAATGGATTAAAGAAGAAAGGGTTATTATAAGATATGTACCCCTCATTTGAAATGTAGGGAAATGTAAACCATTAATGAAATATCCCCCTCCGTACACCCAGCGGTTTTTTAAAGCCTGATTTTCCCCCGTCAGGGACAGTCCAGTCTATTTGAAATGACGCTTTGACCATCAAAACCATGGGAAGCAAAGAATTTTTGTTGATGAGTGTTAGCCCCAGTTTATTAATGGGTTAGAAAAAGGGGAGCTAAGTTAAAAAAGAAAAAAAACCCCGCATTAGTGTAAAAGTTAGATGTAAAAATCACAAGGGTGGTAACTATCACCCAATCCACTCATTTGGGAATGTTTTACCTTTTTTAAGCTACTCTAAAACCTTATAAGACCGAATGAAAAACAGCGTTATTTGGGAGGTCAAACAATACTTACACCTAGCATAGTGTTATTTGGGAAAGGTCAAACAATATTTAAATACCAAAGCAAACAGTGTTATTTAGGAGGTCAACAATACTTAAAAACCTAGCAAACAGTGTTATTTAGGAGGTCAAACAATACTTAAACCTAGCAAACAGTGTTTTTTAAGGGGTCAAAACAATACTTAGACCTAGCAAACGTGTTTTTTTAGGAGGTCAAAAAAACTTACCCCCTGCACAGTGTTATTTAGGAGGCCCCAAAAAATACTTACACCTTGCATACAGTTTTTTTTGGGGGTTTAAAACCATACTTACACTACTTGACATATGTTTTAGGGTTTGCTAAAGAAAAGAATGTAGGTGAAAATAACTTGAAATCAAGGACAAGCGTGTATTAAATTTAAAACTGTTCTGCCCACTTAGCCCACTCTAACTGGATGAATCAAAGTTTGTCGAGCAGTTGGTCCTCTCGTGTGGGATCGTTTGGGGTTGTCTATTCACTTTGTACCCCCTATACAACTTGTCTACAGTTGGTCCAAGTCGTTCGGGCACTTGACCCACCCAGCCTTTTCCCCAAAAAATTTTTTTTCATTTTGTCTACCGGTTGGGTTTTCTATCACATGGGCCAGCTCGTGCGATCACTTGGGCCGTGTCGTTTCTTCGTGTCCCAGCGTTTGCCCGTCTACCACTTTGTCCACTCGTGTCGGGGGAAATTTTTGTCTATCACTTTTTTTCCTGCTCCCGGTTTCTACTTGTTGGGGGCTCGTGGGGAAGCCAAACCCATTAAGAAAAGGGCAAAAATTTTTAATCATGGAATTCCTCTTAAAATAATCTGAATTTTTTCGAAGGGGCTCATTTGACAGTAATAAAAAATTTTTTAAAAAATTTTCACACATTCATATTATTTTTTTCATGTGATGCGTCCCCCTTTTTTAAAAATTAAAATAGTAATTTCTAATAATATGGTTTAAAATCCATCCTACCAACAACCTACATTGTCTAGAGTTAAATTTTTAAAAATAAACAAAAGGGTTTTAGGACTCCAATAACTACTTTCCTAGGGATTGAGGCGGGGGGCCGCTTTTGGGCTAAGGTGCTACCCCAGCAGTAGAAATTTGAAGCCGTTATGGGAGATCAAGGTTCAAAAAATTTTACTGAAGGAAAAGGTTTTTTTTAAAAAGGTTTTCATCATCCCCCTGCAAATGTGGGTACACATCCCCATAAATATAACCTTCCTCATTATTTAAAAACCCTAAGAGTAATTAGTACATAATCGTATAAACCCAAAAAGGGTAGTAGGACATGGTGCTAAATAAAACAGTACTTTATTGATACCCAAATTTTTGAGAGTCATTGAAAATGGGGTCCAAAACCTTTAAAAAAACCTTTTGTGTTGTCCTGTCATGGAGAAGAGGGAGAAAACTTTTAGAAAAAGTATCCCCCTAAGAACAAGCCCCGGACTCGAAAAAAAATTTTTTTCCTTCCTATGAGCAACATACTACGAAACTGGGCTACTTATTTTTGGGGTGCCCACCAGTAGGTAGTCCAAAAATTTCTTTTTTATCTAACTAAATGTGAAAAAATAATCTGTTTTCTAAAAAAGATCCCCCCTCACTCCACGAATAAAGTGTGGATAAGCTAAGTAAAACCTTACTTAGTCGGTAACTTGTATATATTACTGATTGTTATAGATATAAGTTAATTTATAAGTCGTGTGCTAAAATAATCATTTGGGTTTCCCATAAAGTGAACTTTAAAAATCCCTAAATAAAGGGAAAAATGGGTTAAAAAAAAACCGTTTTGACCAACATCAAATTTAGTTTGTGGGTTTCTGTAGATTCCACTAAAAGAGGGGTAGAATTCAAACCATTGAAATTATCTTAACATATTTTCATAAATGCGGGAAAAAATTAAATTAATTATCGCTCGTGGAATAGTGATCCCAGAAAACCCCACTTAAAATACGATATGATTGCGGATTCAACCCGGTACGTAATCTCTTATCTAATATTCTGGCTAATGGGGGCCGGGGGGAGAAGGGCTGTCTGCTACGATCAACCCACCATATTTCTCCTTTTTTTTAATCCCCCAAATTTTTCTTATGAATCATCGTTTCCTTCGAAGGGACAGGAAAGCCTTCAAACTACTAAAGGGTCCTTTCAAAGCAAGGTAATAATAAAAAAAGTTTTGGGTCATTTTTGACATTTTTTACTGAGAAGATGAATAATTTTTTTTTTTATTCTTCCAAATTTACTAACAATGAAAATAGATTATTGTTGCCCTTTTTGTCTTTAAAGTAAGAAATGAATGAAACCGTGAAAGGGACGGAAAACCTTTGACCCCCGAGCACAGCTCATTTCGTAATTGTGCCCCTTTCATTTATAAAACTAGTTACATTTCGTCACGGTTTAATATTTCCCTTTTTCTCCCCACTGAGAAATTTCTACCCATCGGGGTTGAAAGAATTGTAACGCCCCTAGAAATTTTTGGGATAGGGAAGGTAGAGTTTAGGGGAAATTCACCTGAATTAAAGTGGAAGGAGAAGGGAAAAAACCATTTTAGGTAAAAAAAACCCTCAGGAACATGTTTAAATTTGAACGTTGAACCCCCCACACCGGATAACCAGATTAAATGATTTTGACGTTTGGGAACGTTTACCCATCAATCCTTTTTTTGGGGGGGGGCTACAGATGTTTTAAAGGAAACATTTAAACCTACCGCTAATTTTTTTAAACAAAGATAAAAAAAATAAAAAAAATTATTGTTTTCGGCTGACAAGATCCTCACCTAAGCTGGGGACCACGTGGTTTAGGGCGTCATATTCTCGGGTTTTTGCCGGTGATGGGAGGTCAAATAGTTGAACCTTGACAATTTGAAATTGGAGGCAGTTTTTGCGAGTTTGCGTTACACTCGGGTTTTCCCAACTTTATTGGGAAGAAATAATTGCATATGTCTAAAATACAAAATCATAAAAAATTTTAAAAGATTAAAAAAACAAAACAAGAATAGCAAGTTGGTATAAAAGTAACATACTACCTAATATTATTATAATTATTTTGATTAATAATACAGGATTAGTAAAAATAACAAATTATTAGAAGAAATCCCAAACTGGTTTTTACTAAAAAACGTTAAAATCAAACTAATAACAAGCATTAGTTCTTAGTGAAGTTTTAGTTTCCCTTTGATATTCACGTGTTTCATCATTGGATGTCATGAAGCAAGAAGAATCAAACTAGGAGAGCCACTTAAAATTATTCACAAACCACTAGTTGCGTGAGTGCTGCATATTACCACCCCTGCTCGAGAAGTTATTAGAACACGTACACTCCCGGCAAATTAAAAAAATTTCCTCTAGAAGCTATTGGGATTAGATACAGAACCAGTTTTCAACTTAATATTCGATATCTTCAATACGGAGTGAATAAATATAGAGAGGGAGAGTTTATTCCAATCGAGAAGAGGGAAGACACCAAATAATTTCACAAGGGTTAAAAAGCCCCACCCATTGTTGTGCTATCCACTGCTCGACTTAGATCTGTACTTTAAAAAAAAATTTCAACTTTTTATTAAACTAAAGCAACGCACGCAAATTAATCATAACTGAACATTGAAATGGTACCGCTCATACAATAAAATACTAACTTTGACGATGACCTTGATATCCTGACCCGACTCTCTTCACGTGCCAGATTTAATCTAAGACCAAAAATAAATACACTAATATGAAACTTTCGAACCACTTTTGAAACGAAGTGCAAGACTTAAACCTAGCCAATTATAAAAATTTTGAAAAATTCCATTAAGGTTTTTGCAATTGATGGGTTGGGCATACACTGTCCCTAAGTAATGGATTCCAATGTTCTATTTTATTTAATCATAAAATTTAAAAAAATCTAGTTATTGTGGATGTTTGTCCCGGCCCGGACCCATGGACCTACAAGGGGCTGCATCCTCCCGGTCAAGGAGTCCCAGACTTGCCCTCCTTTCACGAATGTTGGTCTGCTGAACACAGCTGTGTCGAGAAATGAACCATGTTGGCCCGGTTTGGACAGCTGCGAGAAACATCTGACACAACAAGCCAAGGAGAGCATCTCGTGACGACCTCATAGGGGCAATCGTTTGAGTTATTGTGCTGTTGATCAGGTTTTGGTCGGTTGAGGAAGAGTCGTCACGTGCTCTCAATTCTGCTCTCAAACTACCTCGTACAAGAATATTTAAATAACAAAACTGTGGGAAAATAAATAAAATTTTTCCAAACGGATAAAATAAAATTATTTGCCAAAAAAATAAATTAAATAATTGTCAAATAACAAATAAATAAATCAAATTTAATATATAAATTACACTTGTTTCCAAACAGATAAAAGAGTTGTTTGAATACTTACTTAAGGGGACTCCCACCAAATATCAAAAATACTTGTACAACTAACACGTCCTTAAATCTGATGATAGTATATCTATTTATAGATTTGTACATTTTCCTCTCCTATTAAAAATAAAGGTGTTTGATTACAACAAAAAAGTTATTTTGTTTTCTGTATATCCAACCATTAAAAAGTAATAAACTATTGAACTTACAACAACGTTTTAAAAAATAGATTTTTTAATGAATTTTTCTTCCATGATTACACCCAAAAAAAAAACTTTCGAAAAATTGTATTCTCTTTTTCAAAAGATTGTCTCTTTGGCTATTTCCTGGATAATTTAATTTTTTTTAAAATATTAGAATATGTATTATAATTAATTATTAACAAGGGTCGTATTAAAAAAACTATATTTATTAATTAAAAATAAACTTAAGAAAATATGTAAACAATTATGATTTCACCCCCTGCAATATAGAAAACCTTTTCCACCTGAACAGTTTTTCATGAGCCACACATCAAGTGTAATTTTTTTTAAAGAGAATATCATTGTTTTTAAAATGAGTCTACCAACCGGTTTGCTGTTGTGTCTCGTGATAGCCATTTCCTCCACCGCTCAACGACCCGCTAGCTCCCCTCACAGTTCCATGGGGGTGTGTTGCAACTGACGTCCCAAACGGGTTTTTTCAAATAGACATTCTTCATGAAAAAATAGTTTAATTTTTTTTTTTTGTTTGTTTTTTTACAATAATATTAATACATTTTAAGTAATTTTAAATTTTTATTTTATTTAGCCCATGTGAAAAATTTTGTGTGTTGTATCTTTGTGATAGTTTCAAACAAATTATCAATTTTCACTAATTAAACTAGTTAAAGATTTCCCTCTGCTATGGGCCCGGGGATTCAATCCCTCACCTCGACAAAACGTGTTTTTAATCAGAACTTGTGAAGTGGGGAGTGCCAGGCCTCCACAGTGGTTGGGACCCCAAACGTTCAACGGGAGGTCCTCCTTTGATTTCACAATCACCCTACCATTGCCCTTAGCGTAATAGATAAACGAAGGGGTGCAAAAAAAAATAATAAAAATAATAAAAAAAAATAATAATAAAAATAATAATAAAATAATAAAAAAATTTAATAAAAAATAATATAAAATTATAATAATATTATTATAATTTTAAATAATTAAAAAAATTATATTATAAAAAATAATAATATAAAAAAAATAAAACCGTGCCCATGGGGAAAAAAAAAACCACCACCCTATAAAAGTACAAAACTCCAAACAAATAAATGAAATAGCAAAGTGTAAAAATTTAAATTGTATCTAATCGAATATAAAACAGGTATTTAGATTAGCTAACAATTTATACTCCCCCCCCACTCCTAATAGTTTGATAATATATATAAACACATTTTTTTCCTTCATTTATAACTTTCATTAAATATATTAATAGTTTATTTAATGCAGCGTAGGTACTAAAACTATTAAGTTCGAAGAAAATTTTTTTGATAAATAAAAACAATAAATATTTAAAAGATTTTTTATCGAACAATTTTTCAACAGATCTAAAAACGTTGGATCGCGAGAAAGTTTCAGGATCAGTTTGGTTTCTCGTAGCTGTAATTTTCTGGGTCAAATCTCAGCCACGGGACCGAGGCTGTTTTACCTAAGTTTTTTATCCACACTTCCTTCACCCAAATCGGATACCCCTACTTTAATATATTTTCCCTTTGCTCTACTCGTTATTATAATTTAAAAAGTGTATAACACAATGATAGTACAGGGCCGGTTAATAACAATAAAAGGGTTTTGGGAATAAACGTATTATTTGATATTTTTAATTTTATTATTTTTTGGGGAAGGAACGGGCCAAAATAAATTTTATTTATTTGTTGTATTTAAAGCGCTTTCTGAACCAAATGTTTATATAAGCACACGAGAATTTTTATGAGTGAGACAAAAGGGCCTAACATTTTGCGGGGAAAAGGGATTTTACAAAACCCTTTCATTGTTTTCTTACATACCACATCAACATGGACCAATGGGTTTACTTCCCTCCAAAAGAATATGCTATGATGGTTTTTCACTCGAAAAAAATCCTTGACCCCGGGAGGTTTTAAACCCACGAACACCGGCCTTGAGGCGAGCACTTTACTCCAAGACCATAATCACCAACTGCTGCATTATTTTATATTGAATAAGATAGTGCCACAAACACAAACCAAATAAATTTTTCGAGAAATAGGAAAAAAATCTCAAAATAAAAACATTCATGGCGGCACAGTGAACGACGTAAACTAAAATTCAAGTCTCATAGTCAAACCCCTGGAAACGGGGAATCGGGGTTCAATTTGCAGCCGGTCATTCTCGAAATATTTTTCTAAATGTTTTTTCCCTTTTAAATTTTTAATGCCCAAATCCCGGCCATTTTTACCTAATCCCACCTTTATCACCCCTACCCTAATAACGATAAATTTGTAAAAAGTCCGAACGGGGTTTGTAAGGCCAATGGGCTAAAAACTAAAGTCGAAGAACTTTGAGCAGGGCCTTATCTAGGTTTTTTGGGGCTCATTATAGGGCCGGGGGAAAAACCCTTTCTAAAATCCAAAAAGCATATTTGTGCTAACTTAATTTGCATTTTTTTTAACTGCATATTGTTTTTCCCCAAAAAAAAAAAACTTACAAAAAATCAACAAATTGAGGAGCTTGAGCGTAAAATCACCACAGTCCCTTTTGATTAGAAAAGATGTCAAAAATTTTAATGTCAATAGATAATTGTATTTGTTTATTTCTAGAGAAATTTAAATATTTTATTCCTAAAAAATCATTAGGAATAAAAAAATTTATGATTATTTAAAAAAGTAAATAAAAAATAGGGGCCCAATGTAAAAGGGTGTTAAATTAGGAAGAACATTTTTTTAAATAACGGCTGTTACCAAAAGCTACAAATTTTTTTTAAATAGTATATTGTTTTTATGATAACATTAATGACTAATTCCCTTTTAATTTATTGTTTTACAAACTGGTGCTTTTTAAAATGTATTGAAATATAAATTTTTCATGTGACAATACAAATTTTTTAAAGTTACATACTGTTTTGTTTGACAATCTGTGCTTTTTTATAATTTTTAATTTAAAAAAAATATTTTTTAAGCAATTTTTTTTTTGCCACTACATGAACGTCATTGTCAACGCTCGATTTTTTATTTTACCATAACATAATAACTGCCAGATAGCTAGACTTCTTTGTGACTAAAGTTTATGTGTTACTGTGGAGGGGGCTAGAGAAGAAAAATTTTTTAAAAAAAAGGGTTTTGGGGTGGAATCATCCATTTTTAAAAATTTACAAGGGCTGTCCATTCTTTGTTTTATAAAAACTAATTTCATAAAAGGGGACGTCCACATCCGCTGCTAGCTTATATAATCCCTTCCCTTTGGGCAAATACCAACAAACATGGCAATAAAAAATTTTAAAATTTTTACCTCACTTTCACTAAATAAAATTTTAAATTTTAACACTTCTTATTTTCTGAGTAGTCTTCTACCTTTTCCCCAAATTCAATATTCTACCAAGTAAAAACGTATTCTTTTTTTGACTCCCCCTCCAAGTCCTGAGCCCACTTTTTAAATTCCTCATTTGTAAATTTTCCTTGTTAAATGAGGTGTCCTTCTAAAGCTCACAAAATTTAAAATTTTCATCCTATCCTCGAGGGGCTTAGATTTTTCTGAACACAAAAAACCAAAAAACCCCACTTTTGTTTTTTATAAATTACTACATGAATACAGCTTTGCCCGGGAGAATAGTTTAGGGTAACTAAAAAGTTTAAAAAGGGAAAAAATTTAAACTCAAATTAATTTTTAAGGGTTATGAATAAGTTAAAATAAGGTTTAAGTATAAAAAAAGGGGTACAAAAGGAAAAGTAATGACAGACAGACGGCATGCGAAACATGTTTTTGGTTTCAGGGGTTCATGAAACATTGACATTTATCGAAATTTTGAGTTAATTTTTTTGACAATCAAATACTAGTAATATAGATCTTCCTTGTATATTTTTTTTTTTCTTTTTTTTAAACAGTAAAAAAAAGGAGTTTTTAATTAATATTTATTCTGGCTTGGCCTTGCATACAAAAATATAAGTCTAGTATGAATTTGCTATTTTTCACTAGGAAACTCAGGGTTATTTTAATGTGTAGAAATTTATCTCTTTTGAAATATAACCCGTAACCTGGTTTTAAAGGTATTTTAAAGCCATTGGGGACACATCTTTAATGCTTTTATTTTAAAAACATAAAAATTAATGTATTTATTAAACTAGTATTGAGTCTTGGGGGAGACCAAATTTCAGTTTCCCCTCTTTTGGGGTGTGCCACTGACCTATAAAACATATTTTGGGGGTAATAAATATATATATAATATCCAAGGAGAAAAAAAAAGAGAAATTTCTTTCACTGGTCTTTTTTTCGGTGGTATAATTTAATTGAGGAAACACCAAATTTCTATGTTAATAGGCTGGCATTTTTTAAATTATCAGAATACATTATACTATTAAAATATCTGATTTTTTTTTTTGCTTAGAACATTTTGGGCAATTTTATTTTGTGATAAATTAAGGGAAAAATACACTTTAAAAAAACATTTTCCACGTAAATTAAAAAGTATAGTACTACACAATCTTACATACTTTCTCATATATTACCAACCAAGATTGGTTAAATTCCATTGTAAAATAAAAAAATTAGGAAACAAATGTTCCCTAATTTGTCGCCATACCCCTAAGGGAATGCTGTGCGGTGCACGTACCATTAAATTTTTTTTTTTTCAAACCTCTAAACACTTAAACAAGATTGATCCTGCTAATTTAAAGTATAGTTTGCGAAATAAAGACTTGATGATGTTTTTTTAAATCAAAATAATTGTTTAAAACCGAAATGACCCGAACTCGATTTAGTATATACATTATTTGGCCATACCCTTCGCTTATAAATTGTGGGCAGGGAAGATCACAAACCAATGTTGTGTCCCCTTTTTATTTTGGGCGTATGTCAAAAAACAACACCCACACACACACCAAAAAAGTACGATTCAGAATTTATTTTAATTGTTTAACTTTTTTAAAATTCAAACCCTTTTATTCTCATGAATAGTTTTCTGCTCACTTTAAAACTCCGGGCTAAATTAAAAAAAAATTGGGCATATTAAGTTTTATTTGGGTTTGGTGGTGTGATAAGATCTTAAGTAAAGTTATCTGATTAAAAACCAATCATTCTACCCAAATTTAAATTTTTGCCAAAACTGTTACTTAAAAAAAAAAAAACGTCCACGCCTACATAATATATATTTTATAAATCAATTTTTTTAAGGAATAAAAAAAATAACTTTTTTAACAAAAAATTTAAAAAAAACTTAATGCAATTTATGTTAGTAAAATTGTTTCTTACAAAAGATGTTTTTTAAATTTTAAAATTTAAAGTTGTATTAATAAAATTCCCAAAAACTAAATTAAATCTAGTCCTATGTTAGAGTTTAATTCCATTTCCCATCTACTACATTTTTATTTAAAGTAATTAATCATAAATTTTTAAAAATTAAAAGGAAAATAGACTCTCTACTTTAAAAAAAATAACAAATTTCTGTATTTAAAAAATAATAATTGTTTGAATTTTAATGGGTATTTTACTAAAAACCTTATGGGTTTTTTTGGGCTGGATAGAATTGTACCCAAACCCCGTCTTAACTAACTCCCACTTCTTTATTATATGAAATTGTAACAAAGAGCTATTTTCATCCAATTTGTACCTTTACCATTTTTAATTTTTATTTTTACTTATATTGTTGACGTGACTCAAAATGAAATTTTTTAATTTTATTAAAAACCACTTTTCATTACATTTTTTTCATACCGTTGTTTGATACTTGTAAACAATAGGAAACCCCAAAAACCAACATTTTTCCAATTTATTTAAGGGAAAAATTATATGTTATAATTTTTTTTTCAACATTAGTTAATCCCCTAAATTTTTAAACTTAATTTAAGTAATTAACGATTAGACACTTTAAAAAAGATTTTTGTTTATTTAAAAAAAAAAGAAATGTTTAGTTTTTTCATTGGTTTATTTATAGTTCTTTCCCTAAAAGCTAACAATGACTGGGCGTTGTAAAACAGGGAATTAAACACACATGAAAATTATTAACTTTTCAAAATTTTTTTTGTCAAATACAGTTTTGGGAAAAATTTTAAATTAATATAATTTATATTTTTTATTGTTTTTTTGGGTTGAGTATACAATAATTTTGATCGAAGAAAGTAAATGACTGTCACAAACTTTTGGGTAAAACTACATTAAAATTTTTATTCAATCTCAAGTAATGAATTTTTACATTTTTTAACTTTCTATATTTATTATAAATGGGCCTATTTTTAAAATAAAAATTTTAAGTAAAATCCATCACTTTGACCCACCATTTTTGTTATGAAATTTATTTGTATTTCTAAACCGTTCTTCCTACAAGAATTAAGTAACATGGCCAAACGCCATTGGGGTGGTTTTTCACTTTATAGTCATCACATTTTTTTTTTTTTTACATCCTGTCAAAGAAGTTGGTGCATTTACAATAAACAATCTTTTTTAAATTTTTAAAATTTATTTTAACTAAAACCCCTGAAATAAAATTTGTTAATGAAAAATAAATTGTTTTTATCCAAAGTAGTTTTTAATTTTGGTCTATTATGAATTAAAAATAAAAAAATTTTAAAAAGATTTACCCACATTTTAATTTATTGGACCTTTTATTTTAACATTAATTTTCATTAGAATTATTTATTGTTTTAAATTTAATGCATAATATTAAGGTTTTGGGCCCTACACCTTAATTAAAAATAAAAAATTCTAATATACTATTATTAAATAAATAATAATAAACATATTATACATGTTACACAATGAAATAATGTTAATAAAAAACAAACAGCAAAGTAAAATTTAATAGAACCCAAAACCCCCCCGGCCTTCCAAACATTACCCAGAAAAAAAGAAGAAACCGACCGTCTACTTTCTTTGTCTGGGAAAACTTTTTTTTTGGAAAGAAGATACCTGACATTCAGTCAACCCTACAAACGACGAGAAGTATATCTACACAAGAGAGTTTAACAAGGGGGAAATGGAATTAAATTCTCTACAACACAAGCGTACGGGGTTTGAAACAATAGAAGGTTTTGGGGGTTTTCCTCTTAAAAGGGGAATAGTGCATGGGAAAAAATTTAAAAGGGGCACCAAAAATTTTGCCAAAAAATATATTTTGATTATTAAATTTTCTTTAAATATTGTATTTTTTTTTACATAATACCGTTAAGTGACGGAACAAATTTTTCCCAAAACTAGGATTTTTTTTCTAAAATATTTCCCAATGGGGGTTGTAAAGGAAGTGACTGTTTTTAAAAAACTTAGTTTTAAAGGGTAACATCACTTTCTATATTCACAAATTAACATCTTTTTTTAAATTAGAAACCCTTAACCCCTTTTTTTTTGTAAAATTTAAAAAAATAAGTTTTCATTGTTGAATTATTTTAAATAAGTAATTTAAATTAAATAAAAGACCCGCCTCGATGGGGTATTTTGGGTAACGCGCTTGTCGTGTTGACTCGACTGCTGAGGGCGGGAGATTGAGGTTTTGATCCCAGGTTTGAGTGAACTGGGTGGTTTTTCCTAATGGTTTTCCCTCTCCCTCCACGCAAATGCGGGTTCACTTTCTCTAATTTTAACCTTCTCATCCTAATCCACTAGCGTAATAGTAATTAAAGTGTAATAATCCGAACGGGTAGTAAGACGCCCGGGGCTAAAAAATTTTATTATTTTTAAAAAAAAACTATATTTTATCCCCAAAAAAATTAATTTCATTAAAATAATTTAATATTAAATCTATCGGGCCTATTTATAAAATTTGAACGGACTCTATATAAATAATTCATTAATATATGAAATTTCAATAAGATATTTTTAAAATTATGCTAATACATAATTTTACAAATTTTGGGTTTGTCATTAAATATTTGTTTTTCATTATATAATCATTATGATGTGTACATAGCTGGGTATACCATAATTGTTATTTTAACTCCCACTTGTATGTCAAAAAGCGAACTGTATAGTGTTGTTTTGGCGACCGGCGTGGTCCTATTTGGGCACCAAAGCACTCCCCGCACGGTCTCCTGCCAGCGGGGGTTATAACGGGAGACCAACAACTTACTCAGCGCAGTTAAATGACACAAGTTCAGGGGCGGGAACCATTTCGGTTTAAAAGTTATAATTTTATATTCGAATTGATTTAACCCTTTGCGGTTTTTTTCTCGTATTTTTTCCAACCCAATTTACTCCACCCGTGTGTATTAAACGCTTTTAATTTTTTTTGGGCACAGCTTCTACTACCCATTCAAATTATAATGCCATGCAATTTCTCTAAAGTGTTAGGAAGAGAATATTTAAATATAGGAAATTTTTAGCATTTGCGTGTAGGGAGATTTGGAAAGGATTTAAGAAAAAACCTAAGTTCACCCGAAACCCAGATTTGAACCCAAATCCTCGCATCAGTAGTTAGGGCTACTGGGAAAAGGACACCTTGGGCCATCCGACCACGAAGCAGGGAATTTTTACTTGTGAGGTATGGATGAAGATTTTTTTGCTTTATGTAAATGTAAAAAACCCCCATTGGCGTGTTGAAGAGTGGAAAACATTTATTGAAAGTAGGCCTAAAGTTTTTTGATTTGAACCTTGACTTTCCTTGGCCCTGCCCGGATATCAAACCCCACGATTCAGACGTCTATCTTAGTTCCCCACCAAAACGGGTCACACAAGCCCGCATAGACGGGCACACGGATTGAATCCACTCGCTGGTCTGTTTTGCCGGTGAGGGGGTTCGAATTTTGCTGGAGTGCCAGAGGGGTTTTTTAAACACTCTACCTTTTAAAATGGATAAGTTACCTTTCCCTTCATCCGCAATATTAGTGTGATTAAATGGGGTCAATATTAATACTAGTAAGACTGGCCGCACAAATTCACTGAAACTATATGCAAATATTACGAAAAATTAATTTATCGGATTTTTAATTTAGTAACGCTTACCTAATGCTGGTGTAATAATTGGATAAAGGGGACTTAACATGTGGTGAATACACTTATAACTCCAAGAAGCGATGCGAGTGAAGTAAACCACTAACTCACGCATATGTAATTATATATTACACTCCTTATAATTTTTGCTCTTATCCGACACTTTTGACTTGGTTGATCAAGGCGCAGGGACCCATTCCCCTCCTGATCTGAGCCTTTTTAAAATGATACAGCAATAATTGCGGCAAAGGACGGAGTTACCGGACAGTCCCCCCAAGTGCTTTTAAAAACAGGCATAATAAATTCAAAACGTGTGTTTAATATACTGGGCATGAATGAAGGCCACACTGATGGCCCCAGGGCTAAACTGAGGGATGGGGAGGGAGTTTCCATGGTTAAAAACCACTTCTGAAGTATATAAATAAAGAAATTCCTTGTTTTCCTTCTTACCTTTTTTTAATTCAGTGTTTACAAGCCCTGTATCTTACAATCTTTAAAATCCGGCCGTTTTTTTCCACAACTTTTACTTAATTTACAAAAATTTTAATAAAATTTTCCTTTTTTTAACATTAATAAATAAATAAATAAAATTCCTTCTTACAAAATTCAGGGCACCAACTTTTCTACAACCAAAATTTAAAGGCCAAACTTTAACTTGCTTCAAAAGGATTCAATTAAAGAAAAAATGCAAACGCTATCTCCTTTGGGGGAGGGGGTACTTTCTCAAAGTCAATGCAGGTAGAACCCCACTCCCCTCCTCCCCCCGAAAATTAAAAATAATATATTGTAAGTTTCCCCTCTTACTACTTGTCCCGGGTACCCTTATATTTTATTCGAGGGGGGTGGGGCTTAGGGAAGTAGAATTTTTGGGGAAATGAACCCGAACTGCCCTTAAATAAGGTGGCGAAGCAAATTTAAGAAGAACAAACATTAAAAACAATTGCTGGAAATTGGAATTCTGACCTTCCATGTTACCAAAAAACCAAACAACGCAATCTGAAAGTCTATATCCATTGTCTACCGATGCAGATGTTTTTCCCTTTTTTTACGACACTGACAAAAATATTATATTAAATTTTTACTAAGGCTACTACTATACACAAATTTTTACTCTTGTTTTTAAGGGTTTTGATGGGGGGGTGGTAAAGGGAAAAGCACCCACAAATCGTGGAAAGAAAGATGGGAAAAATCACATGTTTTGTCCCCCCCATAGACCACCAAATTTGAAAAGTTGACCTCCTCATCACCATCTGTCCCACATGCCGTACTAACTGCGTGCTGGCCGTACCAGGTTTTCCCCCCAAGATATCTATCAAACAGAAGATGGCCATCCTAAATTTTAAAAAAGGGCAGATATCGTGTCGAAATTTTATAGGGGCGTGGAACTGGTTTTCGGTGTCTACATGTCGAGAGCCTTTCATGTCATCTCCTGTGGTGCGTGTGGTGTGTTCAGGCTCTATCGGATCTTTATATACGCGGAAATGTTTTAATTATTAACTTGGACAAATTGTAAGGGGTCATGGGTTAGCTCCTTTTCCCCCAAATCAGTTGACAAAAAGTTATGAAAAAATAAGAAGGTTCTCTACCACTAACTTCATTTCATCATAGATTATTTTTACCAAATGGGTTTTACAATCGCCCCTTGTCATGTTGTTTGGGTTTTTCGATTCATGATTGGCGACAGAAAAAAGAAATAAATCTTGTCTTTTGGATTAGATATAATATATTAATAATTAACACAAATGGAACAGGTTTAAGTTAATCCCTAATGCTTTTAAAACGCTGCTGTATAATTTCCCTTCAAAATTAAAAAAACCACCTTTTAATTATCTTGTTAACGCATCATGACAGTGACATGCAAAATAAAGCGATAGTTTTCTATCTTTTAAAAGATATGGCAACAAAGGCCACAACAAATTTGTTTCTGTACGCAAGCGGCTACACTGTTTTTTAAAGGAATGGGTTTTCACTTGAACAAGGTGCAATCTGCCTAAGGGTGGGTAATACACTGTTGTTTTTAAATTAATAAATGTTTTTTTGATAAAAATAAATATACAATAACTTTTACAATCCATCAAATATTTTTATAAAATAATAATTTCACAAATCTGTTTTAAAAGGTAGACGTCACTAGACCCTTAATTATATGGGGAAATAGAATGATACCATTTTCATTTTAAAAAATTTGGGAAATTATTAAATACAATCATTTCCTACCAAATGAGTAAAAACAATAATATAAAACGGAATAAGGGAAAAAATACGAATTAATTTTATGCATACTCCAAAGGGTGGATTTTAAATTTCTTATGAATAAACCATATGTGTTTTCTTTTACGGTACCAAAGCATCTCATGATAGTATTATTGAGGGTTGGGGGGACGTGTCCCCCCTATCTTATCCTCTTACGATGCACGTTGAATTTTGGGCTTTTGAAGTATTTAAAAATATTGTTTTGTTAACAAATATTTAATTTTGTAGCACAAACGCTACACATAGGCTACAGCATAAGTGTGGTGTTTTTTCCCTTTTTAAATTTAATGGAGTAACTTTGGTGACACAATTTTATTTTAATGTCACGGTCAAACTAGAAAAATAATTTTGTCATGATTGGCGGCCCAAATTTGAAATCATATTGAATAAATTTTGGAAAAAATTTAAAAAAATTATCCATATATTTAAAAAGATATTTGACAACATCTTTTCTCTATTTCTTTTAAATATAGACATGTTATTTTGTAGAAAACCTGTTAAAGTCAATTGCCCCCTAAAAAAAACTATTGTATATATTTTTCCGGGATCAGCCGTCATTTACCGGGGTTCCTTCTATTTGTCAAAGGCGACCAAGTGCAAAACGAGTCCAACGCCGTTTAAAAGTAGGCCACGTTATTATTTAAAAATAAACTGTGTAAACCCGGGCTTATTGTGGTAGGAAAAACCAAATTCTGGAATGCCTTATTTGACTGAAATTCATGTAAGAAAGTATTTGGTTTGGGACAAAAGACCTTACAAAACAAACTTGCAAACCATAAATCATGTCATAATTACCGTTTCGAAAATTTCATCTACCGAACTGCAATTTTACGTCCAAATAATTGTCGCTATCCGGGTTCACAACCAATTTTGAATTTTCGGGGGCTTAGTTGGCCAATTCTCGCTCCCCTTGGGTTTTTCTCCTCCATGTGCCCGTGCGGACGGAGCCAAGGTGAGTTTCCTTAGAAGCGACGTCACATACATCCGGGCCGCCTCTAATAATGTATCTTAGCCGCGTCTATCGTGGGGAAAACCTTTCTCTCTCGCTCAATGGTCAAAAAACCGGGGATTTATTGGCTTTAATTCTGCTAGAAGAGGAACGATGAAATATTAAAGGCACCAGAACAGTCGGGCAAAATTCCTAAACGCAAAAGCAAATTTTTTTATATTTATATATATGTACTGTAAGTCTGTGTGGAAAGAAATTTTGAAAGTATGGAAATTTTTGGGGGGAAAATGAAATTTTCCCGTGGAAACGGGACAGGGGAAAAACTAAAAGTAATTTTCCATTTTAGACTTATATTTAAATTTTTCAATTCATATTTTTAATTTCCAAAAATTATCCCTCTCATTTTATCAACAAAAAATAAAATAAGAATTAGAAGCTTTCACGGAATTTGACAATTTAAACAGAAAATAATCAAAATTTGTAGTTTCAAAAAAAAAATAAAAAAAACAGTGGTATTGTAAAAAAGTTGAATAGTGTAGGGAAAAGGGGCAAAAGTTCTAAATTTGTTTTAGTTAAGATCTCAAAAATAAATTTTTAAAATTTTGTAATTTTGTAGAATTTTTCCCCGGAAAAAAAAATGTATAAACAACCAATTTGTTTATATTAAATTTTTTTTTAAAAAATTTTAAGTTTTCCAAATAAATACAAAAAATTATTTTTGTCTAAACAAATGGTGAGTAAGTTTAAAAAAAAAAACCTAGGCCTAATGCAACTATTATAAATATTAAAGTTTAAAAACAAACATTTTAATATTAATATAAATAAATTCTAGATTTTTAAGATCGACTAAAAAAGTTTCTTAAATAAAAAATTCATGGCATGAATTTTAATAGCTTTCCTAAATAATAATAATAAAAATAATAATAAAATATTTTGCACTGGGGTCTTACTACCCGTTCGGTATGTTACGCTTTAAGTACTACTTACGTTTAATGGATTAAGGAAATTGGGAAGGTTGAATAGAGGAAGTAACCCGATTTGCGTGGAGGTAATTGGAAAACGATTTAGGAAAAAACCACCCCCAGTTTCACCCGACCGAGAGTCGAAAAACCCCGTTCTCCCCCCTCATCGGGAGTCGAGCTCAACACGACTAGAGCGTTTGCCAACTACGCCCCCGAGGCGGGTCCCACCCAAAAAAAGCAAGGAGATATTCAAACTTAAATAAAAACATAAAATTAAAAACCCCCCATCTTTCCCCACAGAAACCAAAAATATTTCTTAAATGAGCCTTTTGGCCCAAGTTACCTCCTACGACTTGATTACTTCTCACCAAAATGGTAGAGTTTATCTAAATTGTTATGTTTTACTGTACAGTATTGTACACAATGTTATTCCAAATAATAATAACTTAATGTAGCCGAAGACCGTGTATTTATGCAAATAAGTGCGATGAAGACATTTGTCATAATTTGAAATTTAAGAGACACTTTAATCATAATTTTGCACTGAGCAATTTGTTTTCTACTTTAAATCTCTTCAGGATAAATTTTTACCAAATTTTAAATAGGCCTATAGCCTAGTGTGGTTATGTAATTTAATGTAAGTTGACTCAAAATCTAGAATTCAGATGTTTAAAAAATAAAAAAAGCGACTGAAGTCTAACTTATTCTTTTTTCTTAGGAAAATTGGTTAAATTTAACTTTAATAATTAATAATTTTCTTAAAAAGGGCCTATATTAAATAAAGCGTGGTATTGAAAAAATGATCTATTTAAAAAAACCTTTTTGATTAAAATTTTTTTTCCCGAAAAATCGTGGTAAATAATCTTTCCCGACAGAGCTTGGGGAAAACATCTGATCTACCGGATTTTTCTCCCGATGTTTGGGATCCCGCCTAGTCCATATAAATGTATATCTATAATATATAAAAGATAACAGTGATTAAATCCAGAAAACATCAAGCCATGAAATTTCTACTGTTAAATTTTCTATTGTTTTAACCTAAGGGAAAAACCCAACATCTTATTGGCACTATCTATCTCAGCTACCGGCAGCCCCCTTTTAACGAGGTAAATGCACAAGTGCACCCCAATTTAAAGGGAAAAGCTTTAATGCTGTTTTTTGTAAAAGTACAGTGAGGAATGTTTTGGAACTTTTTTCAACCCAAAACCCTTCATCCCCCGTCAAGGGTAATCAATGCTTTGGAATAACCTTGTTGGAAAAACTGCTAAAATACGAGCCTTTCCCCTCCATGACTGTGGCTAACTGCTTTCAGCAGTTGACAACGACTCAGCGGCCAATCCCCTGTAAATAAATCGTCTATATCTTTACTTTGTTTAGGAGAAAGGGCTTTGCAATGGCCGTACGGGACAAGTGGAATGTATGTGAACGCCATTTTGGTGGCTAATGCCTCCGAGACCCAGAGGGGTTTTGAAATGATCGTTTCCGGTGATTGGCAGGAATGCGTGTTCCTGACCTCCACCCAGAGTTAGTTTTGTTCCACAACACAACATGGAATTATACTGGGGCGAAAGCTCGACGTATAGTAACGACGAGCTCATGCCAAGTTAATTAAAATACTGTATTTAATTACTACAAAATACGGATTACCCTCTCCCAAAATTTGTGTAAATTATTTAAGTTTTACTCTGGGGCTAGGGTTAGTTTAATTTTGAAATTTAATCCCAAAAGGGCTTACTCAATTATTTAAATTTAATATATGGCACTAGGAACACTAAAGTTACAAAACTTACAAAAGAAACCCAAACCTATCACACTAACCTTGAACTAATTCAAATTCATCCCACTTCATTACACTCTGTCTCTTTCTGACCATTCGTCTTCCCTTTGGGTTTGCAAGTCAAAAACCCAAAAACCCCAAGAAACCCCTACGAAATATGATCACCTAACAATGTCTTGTGATGATATAGGCTATGAATTCATCATTAAAGTAATCACCTCTAATTCTTTTGCCATGCCTTTTTTGGACCAAAAAAAATGAAAGTCTTTCTCGTAAGTTTAGCTCATTTTTATAATTGGTTTTCTCACATGCCCCCATCCGAGTTATTCGGCATATTCCCCATAAAAAAGGCAGATGAGATTTAGGTTAAATTAGGAAAAACGCACCTAAATTCGAGTGTAGGAAGAATGGGAAACTACAGTAATTTATATAAAGTACTAACAGGGAAATTTTGGCTCAAGTTATCCGTCAACAGCAAAACCCCTTTCGAGACTACACCAATTCCGCCTCCTCCTGGTGCTAAATGGGGTACTGTAGTCCCCACAAGTGTAACCTTAAACCCCTGAAGCATAATAACTATGAAATTATATATTCCGGGTGAATAATTAAATAATTTAAATTTTTTAAAATCACTTCCAAAATTAATATATCTTGACTTAAAAACTTGTTTTACAATCCCCTTTCAAAATAATAATTAAATTTAATTTTTTAGACATAAAAATCACAATTAAGTGCAATATGCATGTTTAAACCATGATAGTCCTATGAAGCTATAGGCCTACTGTTAGGCCTAATACTTGTTGTAATATGGGAACCCCCTCGTTTACCCCCCCCAAAGATAGCAAACCTACTCTCGTGGTTCCACTGTGGCGCAATATAAGAAAATGGTGTAAAACCATAAAAGTTACTTATATCTTTTTAAGCAACGGAGTGAACATGCAGATACTATCTGGGGGGGCCAAAGTCTTTAATATTTCGGGAATGATACACCTTAATTTTATATGTTTTTATCCATTACGAGAATTTGATTTACTGAAAGAAATAATATTTTGTACTAACACCCGCATTGGTGGGCACATGGACTTACATCTAAATAACTATCACTATTGCTCCAACGCAAATGTGGAAACATTTACTCTGGAATTTCTAAAATACCTCATCGCTACCTGGTCAACGATCATTTTTTAAATTGGTCTTTCTACAACCTTTATGAACCGGAAAATTGGACCACATATTGGTTTTTTCATAAAAAGGGCCGCGGGCCCCCCATGCAGCCCGTGGCCCCCAGTTTGACCACAACCAACGATGCCGGTTAAAATAACTGATAATTTCAAGAGGGATTTACTGCTTTAATAAAAACCCACGCATTTTTTTGTTGTGAGAAATTCCCTACGAGTGATCGTGGTAAAGGGTCCCTCTTCCCGCTAAATAAATCTCCGATCATGGACCAATATAAACTATCTCAGCCCACACACCCCCCTCTTTCCTGAGGCCCGTGGCCAAGTGGCCCCTTTTCGTGGCCTCAAACCCCCAGAGAGCACTGCCGTAAATGCGGTGGGAATTCTCCCACAGGATCCGGGGGACCGTCCCCCTTAAAGTGTTGCCAATATGTTGACTCGCTTTGGGGAGATACGCGCCTGCGCACCGTTAGCGGGGAAATAAACCAGGGCTTCCCGATTCGCTAAGGGCGTGAGGCTATTCCCTCCATCCCTGCCAACTAGTCACTGAGACTAGTACACTCCAGTCCCTGCCAATCTAGTCACGTGAGACTAGTACCCTCCAGTCCCGGGCCCAATCTAGTCACGTGAGGCTTGTACCCTCCATCCCTGCCAAACTAGTCACGTGAGGCTAGTACCCTCCAGTCCCTGCCAATCTAGTCACGTGGAACTATACCCTCCAGTCCCTGCCAATCTAGTCACGTGAGGCTAGTACCCTCCAGTCCCTGCCAATCTAGTCCACGTGAGGTTTGTACCCTCCAGTCCCTGCCATACAGTCACGTGAGGCTAGTACCCTCCAGTCCCTGCCAATCTAGTCACGTGAGACTAGTACCCTCCAGTCCCTGTCAATCTAGTCACGTGAGGCTAGTACCCTCCAGTCCTGCCAATCTAGTCACGTGAGACTAGTACCCTCCAGTCCCTGCAATCTAGTCACGTGAGGCTAGTACCCTCCAGTCCCTGCCAACTAGTCACGTGAGGCTAGTACCCTCCAGTCCTGCCAAAGTCACGTGAGACTAGTACCCTCCAGTCCCTGTCAATCTAGTCACGTGAGACTAGTACCCTCCAGTCCCTGCCAATCTAGTCACGTGAGGCTAGTACCCTCCAGTCCCTGCCAATCTAGTCACGTGAGACTAGTACCCTCCAGTCCCTGTCAATCTAGTCACGTGAGCTAGTACCCTCCAGTCCCGCCAATCTAGTCACGTGAGACTAGTACCCTCCAGTCCCTGCCAATCTAGTCACGTGAGCTAAGTACCCCTCTAGTCCCTGCCAATCTAGTCACGGTGAGACTAGTACCCTCCAGTCCCTGCCAATCTAGTCACGTGAGCTAGTACCCTCCAGTCCCTGCCAATCTAGTCACGTGAGGCTTGTACCCTCCAGTCCCTGCCAATCTAGTCACGTGAGACTAGTACCCTCCAGTCCCTGCCAATCTAGTCACGTGAGACTAGTACCCTCCAGTCCCTAGCCAATCTAGTCACGTGAGGCTTGTACCCTCCATCCCTGCCAATCTAGTCACGTGAGACTATACCCCACAGTCCCTGCCAATCTAGTCACGTGAGACTAGTACCCTCCAGTCCCTGCCAATATAGTCACGTGGGCTTGTACCCTCCAGTCCCTGCCAATCTAGTCACGTGAGACTAGTACCCTCCAGTCCCTGCCAATCTAGTCACGTGAGACTTGTACCGCTCCAGTCCCTGCCAATCTAGTCACGTGAGGCTTGTTACCCTCCAGTCCCTGCCAATCTAGTCACGTGCAGATATCAGTGATACGGGGAACACAATCAGAATAACATCTTATTGTTTTGTCCTCATCCGTACTGATGGGCGACGTCCGGGTCGCCCTATCGTGGACACGTGGAACCAAAATGTCAGGCTCATGATTTGACGAACACGAGAGTTTGAGATTTGAATCTCTTTTGGGTGTACATAGCTTGGTTTTCCCCAAAATGGTTTCTGACTCTCTAAGTAAATAGAGACACACTTCTTCCAAATGTTATCTTCCTCTCCTCTGCCCCATTAGCGTTATTAAAATGACTAAGGTTGAAAGTATAGAAAGACCGCCCCGAGAGTGAAGGGAACAACAGGCTGGCCTCGGTCATGGAAAGATCGTTTCCATGCCTTCAAAGGTTGCTTATACACCTGTGAGATGATTAGGTCGGGATCCCGCTGCTTTTGAAGTTTATTTAGGTCCTTTTTTCTGCGTCTTCCTTAATATTAATCCATCCCCCTCGGTCGCAAAACTGTAAGGGCTGGTATTTTTAGTTCATAACTTTTCAACACGAGTTATTATCAACTTAACCATAGAGAATGGGTGAAAAGGTAGTTATAGAAACTGCAACCCGCATTAAATCGAAAGAGAGTGTGAAAACCACAACGATAATTACTAAACAACGACAGCTTCTAATTTCAGCAGTTTGTTTTTCTTTTAAACTATTGCTACTCCATCATGTTTAAGATATGCTATATGTATAAATAGTGTGCGTGTGAATGTGTTTGGCACCACTGGTATGATTGTGGTGGCACCACTGGTATGGATGTGTGTGGCGCCACTGGTAAGGATGTGTGTGGCGCCACTGGTAGTGATGTGTGTCTTAATGTTTTTAATTAGTATTTTCCTCCCTCCTTTATTTAGTTCTACTCTCACTATTTATTTTACTTTAATTTGTGCATGGATAAAATTATGGGAAATCTATGGGTCAATATTTTCGATTAATTATTTGCTATTGTTATTATTATATTATTATTTTTATTATTATTATTATTATTATTATTATTATTATTATTATTATTATTACATAGTATATAATAGCTAATTTTCCTTGTCGACATGTGGGGATCATTGTGCCCTCTCGTGCATATAGAAATCCAAAGTATTTTCTAACAGTAACAAAAACTTATCCCACTTTCCCGTTGTATTAGCAGCATTAACTCAGATATCCTGAATTTGATTTTGATCGTAAAAATAAAACCAAAACCTAAGGAGTGATTCAATGTATTGTACACGCTGATAAATTGATTACGGACTGTTGGTTTATAACGTTGAAGGCTCACTAGCCGGCAAGACATCTTGTGAATGTGGGGAATGCCAAGGAGCCGCCACCGTGTTCGGATTCCCACGTTAAACTGTAGGTCCTTCATTCATCTCACAACACACTAACCAATTACACATTAGCCTAAGTGTGGTATAACCCGAACGGGTATAAGAACGCGTGCTAATAATAATCACTAGACGGTAGAGGTCCGACTCTTGTCTTGCGCTTTAATAAAGGAAAATTAAATTTAATTATAATATAGGGAGAAAAGTTATCAGTATAGTTATTATTGTCTGTGATCAAACCTTAACATTGTGATACTTTTTAGGCACTTGAAAGTCGAAACAAAACTCATTGGGAAGATGAGATACCGACTTAGTCAAGTTGTCAAGCCAATGCTATCTGCAACGTAATTTTATTATTTATTTTTCAAAAAGGGTAAATTGAAACACAATAGTGGATATCTCTTTATATGCAGCTACCATCTCCCTTTCCCAAACCTCCTACACGAACCAAATCATAATTATAGCTAAAATTAATTGATTAATGCTTTAAGGAGCCATGTGAAAATTAATCGCTTATTTCCCCTGACAACAACCCTAGACCCCCCCCCCCCCTCCCACTCCTTGTTGATACCCTTTCATTTAGGACGATTGTAAGATAGATTTGAAGCGAGCCATCTCAGCACAAATCATTTAATTTCAATTCCGTGTGTGGAAAATATTTCAAAACCTGTTTGGAATTGAAAACCAATTAATGTGATGCCCCCGTAGGTTAATTTGGACAAGTATTAGTTAGTGGCGTGACAGAGGGTCGTTTATACAAACCTTTCAGTCTTGAATACCAAACTAATGTGAGCCAACAACCAAAAATATTTGGCACGTGATTGCAATTTTATTATTATATCAACAAAGAAAATTAGTAATATAAGCCCCTATTAAAGTAGCGCTCGAAAGAGTATTGTGTCCGCAATGGTGAGCACGCGGACCGGGGCGTCTTGTGTCTGTCTACTACTGACAGAGAGCAAGAGTTCAAATACAGGCCTGGGTGTACTGAAGTAGTTTCTTGTTATTAGTTTTTGCACCGCGTCTTGCTACCCATTTGGGTTGTACGCTTATGTACTAATTACTCTAGTTTGTCAGGGCTGATGAAATGTAATTTAGAGGGAGCGTGCCCGAGTTTGAATGGAGGTAGAGTGGAAAACCATTTTATGAAAAAATATTCGGAAATTCGAACCCCAGTGTCCCTCCCTGTCCTCACCAGTCCATCTATTGCAGGGTGCCCGCTTAGATCATAAGGCCACAGGTTCCTTACGTCCATATTTATATTAATGGGGTAAATATCAGGAGGTATAATCTAAGAAAAATGTACCGCATTGTTTGTGGAAGGAAGAGTATGAAACCATTTAAGGAATAACCACCCTCAGTACACCCGGTCATCATAATTCTAAACCTAGTCCCCAACAAACCAGATGACTTGACGTTAACCCACGTGATGTGGGTCTATCTTAATGCTTTTCCACTCTCCCTCCATGCAAGTGCGGCCGATTTCCTGTAAACTTAGCTCCCTCGACCCCAGCCTATCATGTAGGAGCTACCGTCAACCTCATCAAACCAGCGTTGCAAATTTGTATTATTTTTAAGGGCAGCTTGACCACACTAAACCCTTAAAACGGAAGAAAGACAACGCTGTTTCCCCAATAGTAATAATGCAGTTTGCTCATAGATGAGGTGTTCCCTCAGCTGGTCAGTTTGAGTCCTAAAACGAGAGCTATGACCCGCACGCTACCCCGAGGACACACGTTCGACTCTGGCGTATGGAAATGTTTCTCAGAGATGTTTCCTGGTTACACTTATTATCTTGTGAGTTAATCAGGAATAAATCATTGAAGGGCGGAGCGATATAAAGCGGTCGTGAAGAGGGGCCAGTTGGTCGGCACTTAACGTGCACTTTCTAAACATGCACACCTGAAACGACACACTCAGCGTTGATGTCTAAATACTAACCAGATAGATAACAGGACTTACAAACTAACTTAACCTAAGACTAATACTACACACGAAAACTTAGCACCTAAATATTAATTAATTATATAACAGGAACTCACAAAATAATTAGTTTAACCTAAGACATATTCTTTAAATTAAAAAATGACACCTGGACATGGGAATCGAATCCAGGACCTTTGGTTTGCTTTGTTCTATGCACTTAGTACCCAGGAATCGTCCCGTGCCCAGGGTAGTTCTTGACTCCCAGTTTTAAGGCAGAATCTGTGATGGACGTGTGGAAATCGTAGGCTACATATGTGTAATAAATTGAGATCATGAGCTGTCAGAAAACCCAGCCATCCTCGACTCGGAGTGCTTTATGCTTTCAATTGTACTATTACAACTCTGTATGGATGTGCATGCCACGATGAATTAAATAGCACGGTTATTGCCGCACCTATATATTCCAACTCTGTATGGATTGCAGCCACGAAGAATTAAATAGCACGTTATTGCTGCACCTATATATTACAACTCTGTATGGATGTGCATGCCACGATGAATTAAATAGCACGGTTATTGCCGCACCTATATATTCCAACTCTGTATGGATTCATGCCACGATGAATTAAATAGCACGGTTATTGCCGCACCTATATATCCCCAACTCTGTATGGTGTGCATGCCACGATGAATTAAATAGCACGGTTATTGCCGCACCTATATATTACAACTCTGTATGGATGTGCATGCCACGATGAATTAAATTTGCACGGTTATTTGCCGCACCTATTATTACAACTCTGTTATGATGTGCATTGCCACGATGAATTAAATAGCACGGTTATTGCCGCACCTATATATTACAACTCTGTAAGGATGTGCATGCCACGATGAATTAAATAGCACGTTATTGCCCGCACCTATAATTACAACTCCGTATGGATGTGCATGCCACGAAGAAATTAAATAGCACGGTTATTGCCGCACCTATATATTCCAACTCTGTATGAGGATGTGCATGCCACGATGAATTTAAATAGCACGGTTATTGCCGCACCTATATATTACAACTCTGTAGGATGTGCATGCCACGAAGAATTAAATAGCACGGTTATTGCCGCACCTATATATTACAACTCTGTAGGATGTGCATGCCACGATGAATTAAATAGCACGGTTATTGCCGCACCTATATATTGTATTACAACTCTGTATGGATGTGCATGCCACGAAGAATTAAATTAGCACGGTTATGCCGCACCTATATATTACAACTCTGTATGGATGTGCATGCCACGATGAATTAAATAGCCACGGTTATTGCCGCACCTATATATGTATTACAACTCTTATGGATGGTGCATGCCACGAAGAATTAAATAGCACGGTTATTGCCGCACCTATATATTACAACTCTGTATGGATGTGCATGCCACGAAGAATTAAAATAGCACGGTTATTGCCGCACCTATATATTACAACTCTGTATGGATGTGCATGCCACGAAGAATTAAATAGCACGGTTATTGCCGCCCCTTTATATACTACATTCTTTAAATTGACAAATGGCACCTGTACACGGGAATCGAACCCAGGACCTCTGGCTTAGTGATTTAAAAAAATCTTGGGTTGTTTATGTCGGGTTTATTTAAAACATTTTAATTAATGTTTGATTGTAGGGGATGCGAGAAAAGAGCAGTGTTTGTGCGGTTTCATATTATTATTATTATTATTATTAGCACCACGGTTTACAACCCTTCGGGTTATACGCACTTACGCTAATGTGTAATGTAGGGTGATAGTGAGATGAAATGGAGGACCTACAGTTTAACGTGGAATCCGAACCATGGTGGAGGCCTGGCATTCCTCCATTCACAAGATGTCTTGTCAGAGGCGAAGAGTTTCATATCAAAACTTTTTGGTCAAAATAAATCAAATATGTCTCCAGTAGAAACATTAAGTTTAATTTTATCAAAATGATAACTTCAACGGTTCTTGAATATTTGTTAAGAAAGTGTGTCCTAGAAATTAATTACAAATTGTTATCATCATTTAAAAAAGTCTCAGCTAATGCCTTTAATTCTCATGTAGGATATCTAACAACTGTCGTTATTACCATGTGAAGAAAACTAATCTCAAATGTTTATACTGGAGAAATATTTGATTTCTTTTGACCTAATAAATGTTTTGATATGAACCGAACAACCATTACCCTTTTCTCTAGTTTCCTACAATCCCACCCTAAGTTTCGCACTAGGGCTAAAAATTGGAGTAATTTATTTATTTTCCTAGATACTCACAATAAGTTTGACATTTTTGGGGACACATAATCAAAATAGTGCAGCGAGCCAGCGACCAAAATTTAAGGGACACCTCATTAAAACCAATTAATTGAACTAAAATATAAAAATATATATCTATTTAAATTGTAGAATTAAAAATAAAGACAATTTGGTTTAACAAAGCATAATCCGTTCTACCGTCTCGGTTTTTCTATATCCAGATCTTGTTTTTCTATATTCCTTACATTAAGAGCCGCAACTTTTTGAGTAAGAAGTTAATTGAAAACGAGATAATTTAACCTTTTTCTTACAATGTTTTGTTTAAATGTAAGATCCGCATCAGCGGACATGCGGCTTGAATGTCAAGAACGTTTTAATCTTGTTTACCCCGTGACGGGGATTTGGGGTTGAAATCCAGGCTGCTAGTACTAATGCAAATGCAGGCACATTTCGCCAGCGATGAGTTTCATCTCTAAAGTTGTGAAATTTAGTTGATAAAAAAGTGTATATTTTAACAAATAAAAAAATCAAATAATTGCAAACCAAGGACAATTACTATAAATAAGCTATAATATACAAATAAAATTATTATTATTATTAAAATGCTATGATAGGGTCTAAACAAACTTATAAATTTGAAACGTGAAACTTTTTTTATGGAGAAACATTAATAAATCTTAGACAACGAATTCTGATAAGCTACTATTATAAATAATATTTTAATTTGTATTGTAATTTAATATACGTGTTTACTTTTATGATCGTCCTTCAAGTTTTTATAAATTATATCAGGGGCGTATTCTCCGGGGATGCTAGTCCTGCGCCGCATACCCATAATGATATGCACTAGTGTTTTGTATAATTCAATGCTGTCATTTCTAACTGTGTAAACACTAATGTTTGGACTGTTAATAATAAAAAATGTAATGAATTATTAATTTTAAAAACTAATATTGGTTAATATTCCAAGAATACATTGTTTTAAGTAATTCTTCTTCCAAAAGGCTCTACTTAACACAACAGGAAACCCAGGCTTGCTACTTGAAAAACGCAACGCAAGCTAGGGAGGCTCTAGTGAACTTGTCCAATGTCTAGTAAAACTTATATATTGAAGTAAAAAATACATAAAATATATATAAAAATTAATTGTAAAATAATAGTATACGTAACAAGCTTTAAATTATACACAAATTAAATACACTGAGTTATGTTTAGGTATTTTTAGTCACATGCATTATCATAATATTTGGCAAACACATTTAACCACTCTTTCAAATTTAGACAATTCAGCACGGATAGAGTGGGGAAGGGGGGTGGGTGGGCGGATGACGAGGCTACTCTAACCGTAGTTGACGGTAATTCTTGTTTTTCTTTAGTAGAAAGGTTTGATAGAGTTTTTAATAATGTTCTTTTAGTTTTTGTTTTACTTAATGACTTATTACTCGTTGTGATTTTATATAATTATACATCAAAGAACCCAAAAGTTATGAGAGTGAGTTCACCATTTAGAGATTATTTAGAAGGAAAAGGTAAAATAAAATATATTTTCTTATAATTTACTTAATCAGTGGCGCACCCAAACATTTACTTTGGGGGGATACATTCAATCAAGGCTGTAGCAAGAATAACATTTTGATGGAGAGAGGGGTTTGTGGTTGCACAGCCTCCTAAGCCCTAAAGGCCGAAAAAATTTTTATAAATATGGAATGCTTTTATAATCATTTGGAGTAGTTTTATAGTAATTAAGATATGTAAATAATGCAAATGGTATCGAAGCTATTATTTTTATGATTTTCAATTGTTAATTTTGTGTGTAGCGGTAAATATTTTGAATATAAGACTTAAGTCTGAAGCCTCGTTTTAAAATGTAGCATATACATTCGACACATCTTCATGTTAGTTATACTTCATATTACCCGCCTCGGTGGCGTAGTTGACTAACGCGCTTGTCGTGTTGAGTCCGGCTGCTGAGGACGGGGAGATCGAGGTTCGAATCTCGGTCGGGTGAACGGGGGAGTAAGGGAGAAGTGCAGATACGAGAACACATTTGCATAATAATGAATAGTTGGAGGGTTCCTGAGATGTCGCGATAGATAGGGTGATGTGAGGTGGGGAGGTGGGGAGGTGGGGGGTGGGGGGATGACTGAGAGATGTGATGGGGGTTTAGTATTTTTTGGGGAGGGTTCCTGAGATGTTGTGATGGAGGTGTGGAGGAGGGGGGAGGGGGGGATGGGTGGTTGGAGCACCTGGGTGACTGAGAACACATTTGCAGGGGGAGGGGAGGGTTGAGGAGGGTGGGGGGATGAGAAGGGTTGGAGCGCGCGCTGATGCAGTTACGAGGACACGGGTTTTTCTAGCAAGTTTCTCTCTCTCTCGCACGGCCTGGGTGTTTTTTTCTCTCAGGCTAGAGGGTGGCATGTGTATACTGGAACAGGGAAGAGAGGGTTACAGGGGATTGAGTGTTTTCTCTCGCTCTCTCTCTTTCATCGGCGTGACGTAGTAGGGTTTGGGAGGGCAGCTACGGGCCTCGAACCCTTACTCCTTCGGATGTGACAAGTATATTCTCTCTCTCTCTCAAACCTGATGGTCTGACCTCAATCCTCAATCCTAGCAAAGATTGGGAATTAAGGATAAGACATGTATTAACCTCCCCTAAATAAATAGTACAGTTTTTTTAAACCGAGTATATTCTTAATATTACATTGATACATATATTCAGTACAAAATTCTCTCTCTCCCTCTCTCAAAGTCTTAGTCTTTCAACACACGCGCACGACCGGTTCTTTCACCACTTGAAAAGATCGTATTTGCCGTCACCTAGCGCTGCGAGGCGTTTAAACCGACTTCTGTATCTCGCGCCAAAGTTTTTACCCGGAAGACGCACTTTGCCCACTAGTCCAGTGTCACGATGTTTGGCTCGTCCTCCAGTTCGCTGATCTCTTCGTCTCCTTCCAGGCGACAAACGTTGTAGGTCCGATACTTTTCGAGTTCGGAGACGCTTTTGACACGGTCGAGTTCCTCGCACTCGATCCGATCCAGCTCGACGCACAAAGCGTCTTCCTCGTGCAGGGATGTCGATTCCTCGAGCTGGGGAGCGTCTTCGCTGAGAATTTGCGGCTCGTCCCCTTCCTTAAGCTTGTAGACGGGACATGATGTTGAACAGCTCTCGACGGACTGACTCGCCTCGTACATTCCCGGATTATGGTATCCGAGCCAGTGCACCGAAGAGTCGCAACACTCGCTGTAACCCTTCTCGGCTCTAGCGATGTAGTATTCCAAGCCGTTGTCTGAGATCTTAATTTCACTCATGTCCTCCAGACGATAACCCAACCGTCTAAAACATTTCGAATGAGATGCTTCTCCCTACCTCCCGGTCGCTTTATTGCTCGGGATGGAGGGGGGGACATACCCTCGCTTCCCTCTATATCCTTCACATCGATCCACGAATTGTGTGTCGAGTCGAACCCTAACCATTTGACGTACGCTCTATTTCCGGAACGTCTGACTATCTTCTCCACGAGGTAGACGTCGGATACGAAGTCTTTCTAAGTTCCTTAGCGTAGAAACCACCCGTGATAGGGTTAACTTTCAAATCTTCGAGTAGGAAGGTCCTGGATTAGTCTCGACCACCTTGCGTATTTTAAACAGTTCGGTCGACCAGTTTGCGGTATAACCCTTTTCTAAAACGTCCTTATACTTGCTGATACGGACTATATCGCCCGCTTTAAATACGTTCGGCGTGGAATCTGAGCTCTTGAAACGTTTATAGACTGTATGTAAAAGTCTATCGTCCTTGACGTCTATAGGTATCATCTTTATGGTCGAGTGTACCGTACGGTTGTATTCGTCCAGTAAGGAATCGATCATATCGATCCATCGATACGATCCTTTAGCCGTGAACCTCCTCCACATCATGTTCTTGAGAGTGCGATTAAATCGTTCAACGACGCTAGCCTTGACGTTGCTGTATGTAGAATAATGATTGATCCTCTTTCTCCTCATGAGTGTTTTGAATTCTGCGTTGTAAAACTCCGACCCGTTATCCGTTTGGAGATGACGTACGGGAGGTAAACCTACCTTGTCGAAGAGGAGAGCCATTGCGACGCTGACGTTCTTACCCGTCTTAGTCTTGACGGGTGCGGCCCAAGCCCTCTTGGAATACACGTCGATGACAGTGAGAAGGTACTTGAAACCCTTATTCGAACCAGAGTAGGGTATCATCTCTACCAGATCGGCCTTAAGGAGCTCGTTCAAGCCTCGTACGCTAACGTGTCTTCGGGGGAATCGTCGTCTTGCCGGACGATGAAGTTCGCGCGCAATCTCCCACTTGACGCCGGACATGATTATGATAAAAATATCGAAGAGTTGAATGTCTTTATACGATGATTCCCGCCTCGCGTAATTCCTCGATGATAAAAACGATCTCGTTATGGTGAGAGGAATGTCCGGCCTCGGTAGATGCGTGCAAGAGTCGTAATCGATCAACCAATTCGTTAGGATCGTCCCAATAGGTATAATCGACGCCTCGTCCCGCCTCCATCTTGTATAAACCTTCACCTCGAGCTCCTCTTCAAACATAGGTTTGATGATTAGCGAATACTTTGATCCGGCCCGCATCTTGATACGAGCGTAAGGGTTGTTCCTCAATCGATGCGCGTTCGTTTCTTCGAGCATAGACTTGTATACTTTCAGATCCTCCTTAGTATAATGCGTGGGTGCTCTTCTGAAGAGTAATTCTAATAGTCCACGAGTATACGGTACCGTCATATTGTTGAGAAGTATCGTACCGTCTTTCCCGTTGAATACGATAGGCGTATCTCCAAACTTGGTAGAGTCGCCTTCATGACGTACCCCATATGTCTTATCGGAATGCGTGTGAGACGAATAAAGATAAGTATCCAATAGATGGTTGCTCTGCGATCTCTCGGGCGGGGCTTCGGGTTCGGGTTCGGCGAGCTTCTTCACCATCTTGTTTAGAGGTTCCGTAATAGGTTTTAACGTTTCATTCGCTACGTGCTCCGACTCGTGCCGGGCATCGCGTAGTTGCTTATACTGTCGTTTAATAATCTTACTCGCTTTTATGATATCCTCCGTGACCTTCGTCGACATGATGTAAGGTGCGAATGTCTCTTACGACGAAGAAACGGCTCATTATATCTAAACGTAAGTAAAATCTAATTCGACGTGTAAAATCTGAGGCGTCGTCGTCAAGGGTGTTTCTATCATGAAAGATATAGAGTCATCTTTGAACACCTCGAAAGGAGGGTCGTCGATAAATTTAAGATTCAACAAGCAAATAATATCTTTCAAGTTCATGACCATCGTTGAAACGATGCCCGCCCTCTTGAACTTATAACCGCGTTCACCTGTTAGAGTCAATTCTAAATGTCTCCCATCCTTCTTCAGAGGTTTCGAATCCAAGTAAATGTAGATGAAACTGCGATTAACCGTAGAGTCTACATAAGCTTTAGGCGCGGCGTCTGAAGGTAAAGAGGGCATACCTATGTTTCGCAAAACTATACCGTCTGCATCGTAAAGCTTATTGTTATCTGGTCCCCTTACGCGTAGTACACCTCCGGCTATAAAATCGTTGTAAATGGCTCGTTGTATCTCGAAAGTTTACTCTAGGCTTAGCAGCTTAGAACCTAAAACGTCAAGCGTTGTTTTATTTTCGTTGAGACGATCCTCATGATGATGAGACAGTTTCCGCACCTCCTCCATCCTTGACGAGTACTCTTCTCAAAGTTGAAGTATTTCATTCGATTGTTCTCCAAATCTTCGATCAACGATTCCATCTGTCCTTTGATGACGTCCTTGGGCGGTGTTGAGAGCGACTATCTGCTCGTTACTATGTCTCGCATCCATCCTATCGACGTAAGACTTGTTACAGACATCCTTCGATGTGACGGGCGGCTCGACGTTGACGATCCTTTTTGATCTAGCGTCGTAATACCCTTGAGAGTTTAGAGTTAGATTTCCCTCTGACTCGATGAAAGATCTATATTTGTAGAGACTATGACCGAATTTAGATATGGACGACATGATGTCCTATCGTATACTGAACGCGCGTTCGCCTCAATCGTGCAAGATAAAGGTATCGAACCCGTAGCGATATCGTCCTTTATCGATCTCATGATCTTTGCTCAACACGAGAAAATCATACTGGTTTTCTTTCCAACACAGCGAGCACACCTCCTTGAATTTTTGGAAAGTCATATCCGTGTTCACGTGATCGTCGTAGACATGTCTCAGGTTCGTATCGTCCATCCTGAATAGGATGAGAAGATTAGCGTTATCTCTCAACATCTGTTTCGGGATGCGCGAGTACGTCTGACAGATATAGAAACAGTCTATGGCCTTATGTCTACCTATACTGAAATAAGCCTGTATATTAAACTGTTTATCGCACGCGACGTCGTCAAATATGAATACAGAGTCGGGTTAAGCCTCGAACGGTGGGATAATTTCCGCGTTGTCGGAATAAGGGAAATAGCCCATACCTTCAACGAGTGAGAGGACCTTCGATAAACGTTGATACTTAGGCTGGAATAACGATTTTGAGTAAACGTACACGTTCTTGAAGCGTAGCCCGTTAGGTTCCTCCAACAGGCTGATCATAGCGTTGGTTTTACCGCAATTCGAAGGTCCGCAGATGATGCAGCGGATAGTATAAGGTAACAACGTACCGTGTCTCTGAGGTAAAGCTCCGCCCTTATCATGATCGTTGTTGAATACAGTTAAAGAGTCTGTCTGTTTCTCGAACCACATGTTGACGACTACTTCATCTATATAATGGACGCGCCTATATAAATGCTAATCAGTACGTGTCATGAGGCGAAGAAGAGGGGGAGGTTTGTTGGATAAGATAATCAATAATCTACCGTTCGAGGCTCATATACCCGGTTACCAATACTGAGGACCGGGACAAAGTTGGAAAAACGATAGAAACGGGGCGATCCTGGAATAAACGAGTTAGATCGACACTATAAAGAACACGATATCGCCTACTCCAAGGTGAAAGATCTTGCAGGACGTCATACTGCAGATCGTGAACTTATCGAGAAATCGTGGAAAAGATTACTCGCGCCAGACTCGAAGTTGAGCGAGAAAGCCACCGCGTGGGCAATCACCAACGCGATGAAAGCTAAAGTCAAGATGGGTTCAGGTCTAAAGAAGAAGAAGAAAACTCAACGTCGTCAGCGGCGTCCTACTATTACTACTGGACGTCGTAAGAATAAGGGAGTAATTCTACCTATACTACCTTTGATCGCAGCGCTTGGAGCCGTCGCCGGAGGAGCCGCAGGAATCACCAGGGCCGTACAAAGTGCTAAGGCGAATACGAAACAATTGAACGAGGCTCAGAGACATAATCGTACGCTCGAAGCTATCGCCATGGGGAAAGGTATGTATCTACGACCTTACCCGAAATTAAAATGACTACCTAAACGTGCCCTTACTGAAACTGATCTGTGCAAGTACGCCACCGAGCTAAAAATCCCCTTCTTTAGAGGAGTATTTGCGAGATATGCTTTACCTAACGGTCTTCCTTGGAAGATAGAGAACGCCATCATCAATCTTGATGATGATAGTGGTAAGGGTACGCATTGGGTAGCGTATAAGAAAAACGGTGAACGGGCGGTTTACTTCGATAGTTTTGGTGATCTAAGACCGCCGCTCGAACTTGTTCGATATCTCGGGGGAATACCCATCGCCTATAATCATATTCGGTATCAAGAGTACGGGACCGTTTTATGCGGACATCTTTGTTTAGCTTTCCTTAAATACTCACGTTGACGTTCGAACTTAGTAAATATGTCTATGACACTTACACTGACAGGTCAGAGTTCGAATCTGACAGAGAACTACTTCCCTCATATCCTGCTCGGAGAAGAGAATCGTGAACAAGAATGGTTCATCGGATTGATCAATCTGGCCACGTTCAATTCCATACCGAACATTGACGAACGTAATAATAAATTTGTTTGCGACGGTAAAGAGTATACAGTCCCTCCGGGGACCTATGAACTTGAGGCGTTGGATCGATTCTTGCGAAGGGAAGTCCCGAGTAACGTAAAGCTCTCGATTATCGGTGACCCTAGCACTTTAAAGAGCTATATCACTTGCAATAAACCTATCGACTTTACCCGACCTGGCACGTTTGCATCCTTGCTAGGGTTTGACTCAGTCATACATCCTGCAGGGATGACGCACATATCTACCAATACCGTGAATATTCTTCACGTGAATGTGATCCGTGTAGAATGTAGTCTCGTTAGCGGGACTTACGTCAACGGAGAACCGAGTCACACCTTGCACGAGTTCTGCATGACCGTCCCGCCAGGCTATAAGATAGTGGAAGCGCCTAACAATATCATTTAGCTTCCGGTAACGAAGCGAGTAATAGAGTATATCTCGGTACGACTTGTTGACGAGCGAGGAGATATCGTCAACTTTAGAGACGAGACGATATCGCTACGTCAACATCTGAAACGACTCGCTGGAGATGGTACTCGTACTAGATAAAACAAGACGGCGAAGTCCTTCTCGAAACATTGAGAGAAGGACAGTGAAAGTGTTAACACCTGCCAATAAACTCTATTTAAGACGTCTAGGCTACTCGTTACGAAAATAATGGATGAAGCCGTGGATATTCTGAACATTGGGGAGTCTGCCGCTTTCGATACAGCCTTGACCAGTTTCCAGTATCATTCCTACGCCTCGTATATTCACGGTCCGTTAGCTAACGGGAACGAGCTTAGGATATCTATCCAACAAGAAGGGTTATGCACCCTACCTCATCGCTCTCTGCTACATATCAAAGGGCGACTACTTTTGAATACGGGAGAACCTGGAAGCACTTCGAGAATTGTTAATAACGGAATACTGCATCTATTCTCAAGAATCGCCTATGAGATCAACGGGGTAGAGATTGATCAATCGAGAGATGTCGGTATTTCGACCCAACTTAAAAACTATCTATCTATAAGGAATGGTTGGCAGACTCATCTTTCAAACGCCGGTTGGAGATTTGAAGGAGTTCACGTACATGCTGAAACAGGCATCTTTGACGTATGCATCCCTTTACGTCTCATACTAGGATTCGTTGAAGACTATTCCCGAATACTGATCAACGCGAAACAAGAGCTGGTGCTAGTTCGTTCCACCAGCAACAACAACGCTTTACAAAGAGCCTCACCTCCTGCTGCAGAGACGCCCTCTAGGATCGAGTTAAGTAAAATATCTTGGCGTGTACCGCATATAAAGACCGATGATATCAATCGTCTCAACCTGCTTAATTTCATCAAGAGCGGGAGGATCATCGAGCTACCTTTCCGTACTTGGGAATTGTACGAGTACCCTAACGTACCCACCTCTAATCAGCATGATTGGACCGTGAAAACGTCAACTTTGCTTGAAAAACCTCGTTACGTTGTTTTCGCGCTTCAGACCGTACGGAACAATACGACTGCTGCAGATAGAAGTATTTTTGACCATTGTAATTTACGTAATGCTAAACTCTATCTAAATTCTAACATGTACCCTTATGAGGATATGAACTTGGACTTTAGACAAGATTCCTTCTCCAAATTATACGAAGACTACGCCAATTTCCAGACTTCGTACTACGAAAAGAGCGCCTCTTTACCTTTACTTGATCCTTCCCATTTCAAGTCTCACGCACCCATCGTCGTGTTCGATGCCAGCCGACAGGAAGATACTCTCAAGGACGGTATGGTGACGTGTCGTATAACGTTCGAGACGGAGGAAAATATCCCTGTAATTACCAAGGCGTTTTGTCTCATCATTCACGATAGAGTGGTCCGCTATAACCCTTCAAGCAGTGATGTAAGCAAGATGACATCATATATAAGGGAAGACCTAATTGTTCTCGACTATTAAAGGAACTGAGAGGATGTCTTGGCTACAGAGTGTTATCGGTGACGATAGTGTAAAGTACGGACTAGACAAACCCTGCTAAAATGTCTGAGTGCTCTGCGAATGGTTTAAGAATTTTAAGTTTGATCGGTCAAAACTTTTGCGATCTGACCAAGAGTGCGATGCGGAACGATACGAGTTCGGTTATTCCAGCATTGCTTCATATGATAGCCCTGATAAACGAGTAGCCCTGATAAACGAGTATAAAGAGTACATAGATTTCAATAAGTTATCATGCGTCTGCGGTCAAGACGAGGTTGACATGACCAGACGGAAGAAGAAAACTACTGACGCTTCTAAACGTAAGCTCGGAAAGAAGATGGAGCCTACAAAGAAGAAGCCTCGAGAGGAGTTGGAGGAAGCGTAAGTCCTCGATTATCACTTAAACGTATGAATCTTGTAAAAGAATTAATGATGATTGGAAATAAATGTTTAATGAATCTTGTAAAAGAATTAATGATGATTGGGAAAATAAATGTTTAATGTACGAATCTTGTAATAGGGTTCTAATAATTTTAACTTTTAATGATTGGAAAAAATAAATGTTTAATGTATGAATCTTGTAAAAGAATTAATGATGATTGGAAATAAATGTTTAATGTATGAATCTTGTAAAAGAATTAATGATGATTAGAAAAAATCAATGTTTAATGTAATTAACTTTTAAAAGTATGAATCTTCTAATAGGGTTCTAATGATTTTAACTTTTAATGATTGAAAAAAATGTTTAATGTAATTAACTTTTAAACGTATGAATCTTGTAAAGAATTAATGATGATTGAAAAAATAATGTTTAATGTAATTAACTTTTAAATGTATGAATCTTGTAATTAACTTTTAATGATTATAACTTTTAATGATTGAAAAAATAAATGTTTAATGTATGAATCTTGTAATTAACTTTTAATGATTATAAATTTTAATGATTGGAAAAAATAAATGTTTAATGTAATTAACTTTTAAATGTATGAATCTTGTAATAGGGTTCTAATGATTTTAACTTTTAATGATTGAATATAAATGTTTAATGTAATTAACTTTTAAAAAAAATGTTTAATGTAATTAACTTTTAATGATTAGAAATGAATGTTTAATGTAATTAACTTTTTAATGTATGAATCTTGTAATAGGGTTCTAATGATTTTAACTTTTAATGATTGGAAAAATAAATGTTTAATGTATGAATCTTGTAATAGATTTTTTTTTAAATAAAGAATTATTGATTATAACTTTCATTGTATTATTTAATCAATGAGGGAAAGAGGAGGTGGATGAAGGGAAGGAAAGAAATAATGAAAAAACAATACACATAATTAATTCTATTTAATGAATATAAAGATTTAAAAACATAGATACATATTAAATTAGTTGTTTTTTCACAAGTTATAGTTCTTGAAATTGTTGTTTTGTTTATACATTAACACTAATCACTTACACTATAGAGTACAGGACGTGAATATTTTTTTATCACTTACACAATAGAGTACATGACGTGAATATTTTTAGGTATAGTTCTTGAAATTTTCTGTTTAATCACTTACAGTATAGAACATGAATATTTTTTATACATTAACACTATAGAGACTACAGAACATGAATATTTTTTTAGGTATAGTTCTTGAAAATTTCTGTTTAATCTCTTACACTGTAGAGAACATGAATTTTTTTTCACATAGAGAGTTGACGGTCCGGGAAGTCACTTATAGAGTAATGGAACCATGGAAGAGTATTGACAGTTCCTGGTACTCTATATCTTTTGTCGTCGATAGAGCATAGAGCGACCCTATTGAATTTTTGTGTGTAAAGTTTGAATCCTACAGCTCTTATTGAACGAGCCTCTCTCATGACTATCGTCTCATCTGTCAAACAATTACGATAATCCTCTAATGAAAGCGTTCTTAACGCGCTACTCTTGACCCCTTTAGCCTTGAGCGTCTCTCCATCTCCTTGTACTGAGAATGAATAGAGTTTAGGACGTAAACCAATGAATTCAGTGATGATACGACCTCGAGTCTCGTCTTTTAGTTTACCGAGCACCCCTTTATTTACTACGGGCATCCTGTAAACATTGTCTTGTCCGTAGGTGGAGGTGTCCAGGTAGTCATTAGCTAACAGGGCACGTCTCTGGTATGCATCCTCAACAGTCATGTAGTAGAGAAGTGAGTTTGTATCAGTGTATTGAAGTTTTAACGTACCTTTAGGGAAGACAGGGATCATAACCTGGTAATGCAGACCGTAAATGACTACCTTCGAGATTTCCAAAATGGCGAATCCCGCATAGATCGGCATATCAAAGTAAATCTCTTGCGGTTCCATCTCGATGATGACTAGGTTTTCTGACACGATCGAGCGGTTTTTAAAGTTAGGGCTGGCTATGAGGTTCCCCGCTCCAAATTTCTCATCCCACCTGGTAGCTATCTTTATCGTACGGTAAGCCCTCTTGTTAGATATGAGGCGGCCGAATGCGGCATTGTTCATCAGTTTGAAAAACATGTTTTCAAATTTATTGCTCGCTTTACTCCTCATTTCCACGTTCAACCTGATATACGGAGCCATCCACGGCGCTTGCTTGAAACTGAGAACACGGTGAACTCTCGTCAGTTTCAACCCGTTCGCTAAACATAGCTTTAGATGACGGTAGTGAATGACGTACCTAGTCTTATCAGCTAAAGTTGTTAACAGTTTCTCATGTTTCCCTACGGGTGGAATCCCTTTCTCAGGACAGAACGGCAAGTCGGAATGAGCGTCGTTCACATCTCGTGGATATTCAAGATCTACCTGCAAGATATAGCCCGTATCCGCATCGTCCTCTACTTTTAGCACGTCCAATTGAGCAATTTCTTCATCTTCGAGCCACCTGAACTTACCATAGGGAAGTGAGGACAGCATACTAAATGAATAGAGTCCATTCACGTCTAGATAGACAATGTAAGACTCTGGCTTGGAACGATCAAACGCGTCCATATAGCAATTATTCGCTACAGCGTGACGATTAGCCACAAAACATATCCCTCCGCGGATAGCTCCCTCAATGAATTGATTCGTGTCCACATCATCGATTAATTCGAGCCGTACCCGGGTTATTCTCAATAAAGCCTGGTACGCTAGACTGGGAGCTGTAAGGGACCGTCCGGGATCGAGCCTATACGTTTTCATGCCGAGATCACGAAAGTTCTCAAAGACGTCGGCCAGTAGCGTCACGTCCGTACACAGGTAGAGGTTCGAATAGTTCCAAAGATTCTTACATTCGAATACTCGCCAAACCTCACAGGCGTGATCATAGTCTTCCTGAGAGATATGACTATCCGTGAGCGCATTGTAAAATTTATCTTTGCTCGGTAACCGAGTCTCGTCCAGCCGCTCGAATGAATCAATATAATCATAGTGGAACACTCCTTTTCGTGTGACTAATTTGAAGCGTTCATCCTCGGGATGGCACTTACGGGTGATTTTAAGTTGCTCGGGTTCGAGGTAATATACGCATTTCTCTAGGGAAGTACATAGAAAACTGAAACTATCTATAATTTTAATTGTAATCCCTCGAAACCCGTGCCGAATATATTTCATGATTACTTTGAATCTTCCCATTGTCTCTCCAATAACTCTGACTTTTCCCGGATTGACAAGAACGCTCTCCCCCGTGAACGGATCAGTTTCTCTACGTTCAACGAGTGATTCAAGAAGGAAAAAATTATCGTAGCAACGCGCGTTATGGATTACTACGCTCAGGTGACTCGGGTTCTTCTAATTAATACTACACGCCACGTGACTACTCCCACGATAAAGTCCAGTCAAGTGACAATGATCCATAACCCGAATATCATCATTCTTGTAGGGCTTCTGGCATATATGGCAATGAGAAGCTGTATTATGAGCATCTCTTTGAGCAGGAGTTAACGGTTTCATTGGTACGACGGTACTATAGTACTCTAGTACACGCTTCGCCGTATCTACGAACGCCTCAACAAATTGGTCAGTACAATCTTTTCCCGTGAAGTGACGGTACTCTGAGAGACTATCTTCAAAATTACATTTAACGTACATTCCTACAGAATAAGCTACATGACACTGAACATTCTTGATATAAGAAAATTTTGGGTCGGGATCACTCCTCTCTATAGGCATAAGTAAGCTCTCCAGGTCCGCATATACGATAAATCCGGTTTTCTCCTGCTGCTTATACTGAGTGAACGCGAGGAATTTATCCTCGCCTTGAGGGAATGTACTCCTTACCGCGTCGAATTTTATACACACATATTTATGTTTTGTGAGTTTGTTTTCAGTCAAAAAAGCAGACAGGCATCTATCGCAAAAGTATCTACGTCTTCTGTTAGACGGTAGTTGAGGGTTTATTAACCGTGACAGATTTTTAATCCAGCTGAAATGATAAGTTTATGTCCTGTGCACTCTTATCATGAATAAATGAACATGTCTAGCACGCTCTTTAGCACTGACATGTACGGGAACAATTACTAGTTTTTTTAGAGGTGTCAGCAGTGACAATATAAGAGTCACTCCCATCATGCTTTGCAGTGTACACATCTACAGATATTTCGTTAAGCTTTTCAAAGCGCTCGATATATCTCATTTGGAAAGGGAGAGGGATCCCGTCTAGATTCAACACGTCTCGAAAATTAGGGTAAGAGGATAAACGTTGCGCATTTCCCGTCGGTTCAAAAAGACCTGATAAAACGGATACGGGGAAACAATGACCTTCTTCACATTGCACATTTATCAACGCTTCACGCCTGGCTATAGTTTCAGGGATTTGAACCCGAGCCCCGATCGTGAAAACTGTGTTTTAGAGAGATTTATTCTCATTTCTAATGTACCGTCATACATCCAACCCGAGTCTCTAGAAACAAAACCTACAATTTGAGCAAGGAGGGGAAAAACCATATTATTCTCATATATCTCCTCCAAGATTTTAGGGGTAAATATATCGCATAGAGTAGAGTTGAAATATCCTTTCTCGATTCTACCTTCGGTAGGATGTCTAAACTCGCAAATGAGGCTGCAATTTACATTTATCGAGTCATTTGCAATTGTTTCTTCTACCGTCTTTACGTATATATCCCCGCACGCGACGAGAAACTGAACGGGATCCTTATAAGGCAGTTCATTACTGATAGAATAGGTTTTTATACGGCCGGTGTACGCCTGCTCAATAAGTTTCAATGAGAGACCTAACGGTTCCAGGTAAAGCCTAAACTGAGTAAATCCCGTACCTAAGTCATGTGACTGAGTCAAAAGTGTCCGGATCCGTCTATCTATATCGTCATGACCGAGTATCAAAACGCTCGAGGTCTTAATCAACCCTGGTGTATAATCAATATATGCCTTATATACTTGTGTTGTGATATCACGTTTTAGATAATTAATTAAAATTTGCTCATTCGAGGTTAATTCACGGAGAGTATACACTTTATTTCCATTTATTTGTTGAGATATAATGATGGGGGAAGAAAAGCGAGCTCTCTTAGCTAAAGGTTCTGTCATGTTCCTTAAGTTCGCTTTATGCTCTCCTTTTTACTCTCCTCTTCATTCAGGTACAGTCCCCTCCAAGATAACATCAAGTGGGCTCGATATGGCTGTAAACAAACAAACAGGAACGACTATGATGTGTGTAAGTGCATAAGTATGATAATCATATGCTAACACCTTACCCCTAGACCATCAGGCTACCTAGTTGCTTCAGTTACTGCCTGTTCTGAGGAGTCTGGAGGGTCAAGGTTCGACTCTCGCTCCAGGATGCTTTCTACTCTCTCTCTCACTATGCTAATTTGTACACATTTCCTCTAAAATATAACCCTATTAATTCATAAACAGCGTTAGTATGTAGACGTATAACCATAACGGGTAGTAAGACAGATTTGTACGTAAGCTGTTTGTGATATTTTAGTTTACTGTAAATACAGAAAGGTTTAAATGTTTCTTTTTTGTCGGTGAAGGTTGTTCTCCCTCGGACCCTTCTGTTAAAAGAGGGTGGAAAAAATGTGTGTTTAAACTCATTTCAAAAACGACTCAAGTAGGTGTTTTTTAAAAACTATTAAACAATTCAATGATTTATAGTTAGTCAATGATATTTTAACCTGTAAGATTATTAACTTAGGTCTTACGAGATGTAGATTAAGCACAATTATCCGGGGGGCAAGGTTCGAACCTCGTATTGTTAGTTAATGATGTAAACAATTATTTTTAATGATTATTAACTTAGGTCTTACGAGACGTAGATTAAGCACAATTATCCTGGGAGCACGGTTAGAACCTTGTATTGTTAGTTAATGATGTAAACAATTCTTTTTAAAGATTATTAACTTAGGTCTTATGAGGTGTAGATTAAGCACAATTATTCTGGGAGCAAGGTTCGAACCTTGTATTGTTAGTTAATGATGTAAACAATTCTTTTTTTAAACTCATTTCAAAAACTATTCACATTTAACCTGAAAACAATTCAATGATTATTGACTTAGGTCTTACAAGGAGTAGATTAAGCACAATTATCCTGGGAGTGAGGTTCGAACCTTGTATTGTTAGTTAATGATGTAAACAAATCTTTTTTTTAAAGATTATTAACTTAGGTCTTACGAGGCGTAGATTAAGCACAATTATCCTGGGAGTGAGGTTCGAACCTTGTATTGTTAGTCAATGATGTAAACAAATCTTTTTAAAGATTATTAACTTAGGTCTTACGAGGCGTAGATTAATCACAATTATCCTGAGAGCAAGGTTCGAACCTCGATCGCCAACTCGCATTCTTAGTTAATGATGTAAAAAATTCTTTTTTTAAACTCATTTCAAAAACTATTCACATTTAACCTGAAAACAATTCAATGATTATTGACTTAGGTCTTACGAGGAGTAGATTAAGCACAATTATCCTGGGAGTGATGTTCTAACCTTGTATTGTTAGTTAATGATGTAAACAAATCTTTTTAAAGATTATTAACCTAGGTCTTACGAGGCGTAGATTAATCACAATTATCCTGAGAGCAAGGTTCGAACCTCGTATTGTTAGTTAATGATGTAAACAATTCTTTTTAAACTCATTTCAAAAAAACTATTCACATTTAACCTGTAAACAATTCAATGATTATTGACATAGATTAAGCTCAATTATCCTGGGAGTGAAGTTCGAACCTTGAATTGTTAGTTAATGATGTAAACAAATCTTTTTAAAGATTATTAACTTATGTCTTACGAGGAGTAGATTAAGCACAATTATCCTGGGGGTGAGGTTCGAACCTTGTATTGTTAGTTAATGATGTAAACAAATCTTTTTAAAGATTATTAACTTAGGTCTTACGAGGCGTAGATTAAGCACAATTATCCTGGGAGTGAGGTTCGAACCTTGTATTGTTAGTTAATGATGTAAACACATCTTTTTAAACTCATTTCAAAAACTATTCACATTTAACCTGAAAACAATTCAATGATTATTGACTTATGTCTTACGAGGAGTAGATTAAGCACAATTATCCTGGGAGTGAGGTTCGAACCTTGTATTGTTAGTTAATGATGTAAACAAATCTTTTTAAAGATTATTAACTTAGGTCTTACGAGGCGTAGATTAATCACAATTATCCTGAGAGCAAGGTTCGAACCTCGTATTGTTAGTTAATGATGTAAACAATTCTTTTTAAACTCATTTCAAAAAAACTATTCACATTTAACCTGTAAACAATTCAATGATTATTGACATAGATTAAGCACAATTATCCTGGGAGTGAAGCTCAAACCTTGAATTGTTAGTTAATGATGTAAACAAATCTTTTTAAAGATTATTAACTTAAGTCTTACGAGGAGTAGATTAAGCACAATTATCCTGGGGGTGAGGTTCGAACCTTGTATTGTTAGTTAATGATGTAAACAAATCTTTTTAAAGATTATTAACTTAGGTCTTACGAGGCGTAGATTAAGCACAATTATCCTGAGAGCGAGGTTCGAACCTCGTATTGTTAGTTAATGATGTAAACAATTCTTTTTAAACTCATTTCAAAAACTATTAACCTGTAAACAATTCAATGAATATTGATAAAGATTAAGCACAATTATCCTAGCACACACACACACACACACACACACACACTTACCTTCAAAGTTAAGGATGGCGGTTTTGGTGGCGGTAGAGAGACCTCTGTAAACAAGAAGTAGATCTGCTTTTGAGATGTCCTCTATCTGGGCGTCACTAAGCGTCGAAAATCTCCGCGGCAGCCAAACTTGATACTTGGCGTCGAGCACAGTAAGTATACGACGACCGAATCGGGTACTTATCGATTTTATTGAAGAAATACGGTACGCATGACCTATCTCCAAGTCAGTCAATTTACGCGGAAGTATTTCATTACTTCCCACCTCCGTTAAAAATGCGGCTACAAATTCTGACGCCATGGCTAATATAGCTGCCGGTTAATGATTCAACAAAAAAAGGGTTGACCACCCCTATTTATAGGCTCCAAGACACGCTTCTCCCCCCCCCTCCCACAAGGTTCACGGATCTAGACCCTCAATGTGAAAAAGGTTTATGTTTTCTTGTTGACCTACTCAACACAAAGTATCATGATTCTAAGTATGTCTCTTAGAAAGAAATTTATGTTCTAAAGTTCGTGAATCAGATAAAATATTTCTCGTATACCTTGACTGTTATGAGAATATATGGCTCTTTCAAGTGCAGCTGCCACACCTGAGACCACCTGTGCACCCCAGTCACTACGTCAAGCCTGCCCTGCCTCCCTCTACCACGTGAGTACCTTACACCCTCATCCACACACTCTACCCACTACGTCACGATGATGAAAGAGAGAGGGAGAAAAAACACCCAGGCCGTGCGAGAGAGAGAGAGAGAAACTTGCTAGACAACCCGTGTCCTCGTAACTGCATCAGCGTGCGCTCCAACCCTTCTCATCCTCCCACCCCCTCAACCCTCCCCTCCCCCTGCAAATGTGTTCTCAGTCACCCAGGTGCTCCAACCACCCATCCCCCCATCCCCTCTCCTCCACACCTCACATCACAACATCTCAGGAACCCTCCCAAAAAATACTAAACCCCCATCACATCTCTCAGTCATCCCCCCACCCCCCACCTCCCCACCTCCCCACCACACATCACCCTATCTATCGCGACATCTCAGGAACCCTCCAACTCTTCATTATTATGCAAATGTGTTCTCGTATCTGCACTTCTCCCTTACTCTGGGGGTGGTTTTTCCTAAATGGTTCCCCACTCTACCTCCACGCAAATGCGGGTTCACTTCCTCTAATTCAACCTCCCCAATTCCTAATCCATTAGAGTATTTAGTACTTAAAGCGTATAACCCAAACGGGTAGTAAGACGTGGTGCTAAGTATTATTATTATTATTATTATACTTCATATTATTTAAATTTATATTAACAATATTTGTTATATCCTGAAAATTGAAAAATGACACCTGGACATGGGAATCGAACCCGGGACCTTCGGCTTAGTACGCCACTGCTCTAACCACTGAGCTATCCAGGATTCGTCCCGTGCCCATGGTCATTCTTCACTCATATTTTAAGGCAGAGTCTATGATGGACGTGCAGAAGTCGTCAGCTTATAAACATGTGATTATATCTAAGATCACAGCCATCAGACAACGCAGCCACCTGCGACTCGGTAGTTGGCATGATGCAGCCAATTTACAATTATATATTATAATTGTACGGGATTGCATATATTAATGAATCAAATAGCCGAAGCTATCATCTATGCATTTTGGTGAGGATAACACCTCTTAGATATCATATCCTGAAAATTGAAAAATGACACCTGGACACGGGAATCGAACCCGGGACCTTCGGCTTAGTACGCCACTGCTCTAACCACTGAGCTATCCAGGATTCGTCCCGTGCCCATGGTCATTCTTCACTCATATTTTAAGGCAGAGTCTATGATGGACGTGCAGAAGTCGTCAGCTTATAAACATGTGATTATCTAAGATCAGAGCCAAAATGCATAGATGATAGCTTCGGCTATCTGATTCATTAATATATGCAATCCCGTACAATTATAATATATAATTGTAAATTGGCTGCATCATGCCAACTACCGAGTCGCAGGTGGCTGCGTTGTCTGATGGCTGTGATCTTAGATAATCACATGTTTATAAGCTGACGACTTCTGCATGTCCATCATAGACTCTGCCTTAAAATATGAGTGAAGAATGACCATGGGCACGGGACGATTCCTGGATAGCTCAGTGGTTAGAGCAGTGGCGTACTAAGCCGAAGGTCCCGGGTTCGATTCCCGTGTCCAGGTGTCATTTTTCAATTTTCAGGATATGATATCTAAGAGGTGTTATCCTCACCAAAATGCATAGATGATAGCTTCGGCTATCTGATTCATTAATATTTGTTATGTTGAGGAAAGAGGGGAAAGGGGTCAAATACCCTGCTACCCCTCTCCCCCTTGGGTGCACCTCTGCTTATAGTTAAAGATATGTGTAAATATCTTATCAATAAACCAATGACGTAGCGATAGAGTATTAATAGTCCGAGATTATCTCCCCTATGTTAGTCAGAGTTTACGCATCTAATTAGCTTCCGGAGCATAAATTCTCAGGTTGGGAGACTCGTTTATTTCCAAGCAGCATTGTGTGAGATAAATTAGGCTTTATAAAATAGTTTTAATTGCAACGTGAGTTGGACAATCCACCTGATTCCCTCTCACCAAGATCTGATGGACGCTTGATCGATGTATCACTCCATTTTACTCTTATAATGATTGTTTGCTTTGAGTATTGCTAACTGTGTGCTTTTAATTACACTAGACTAATTGAATAGGATCTGTCTCTCATGCATTCAGAAATGTGCCCATACCACTCTTAGCCCCGACATTAATATTTACTTAAATGTCGAACCATGTAGATAGCATTACAATTTGAGAACCGCCTATGTGGTCAGGCTTCAAACCCAGAGGTCCCGGGTTTGATTCCCAGCGCGTCCAGATTATCTGGGAAGCAGTGGGTCTGGAACGGGCTAGATTCATAAAACCGAGCTTGATGGCTGGAGTCATCGTTGTGCTGACCACATGACACCCTCTATCCGCAAGAGTTGGCACTAATTCGCTAAACAGTTTGGTAGCCACTCGGTAGGTATAGCCTGAATGAGGGCTGATACCATTGAATAACTTTTTATTACATTTTGAGTGGATTGTAATCCTCGTCATTGATAAATAAAAGAAGAGAGATTATGGGAGGGGGAAGGGGGGCTCAACATTTCCTAAGATAGCATACAGTTAAAGGGAAATAATAAATGTTCGAGAACCACTGTTTATATGGACATATCTTCAAATATATCCCTTGAAATAATCCCTTGACGTTTTTGGACAACCATGGTTGAGGGTCCTCGGCCCCTAAATCTCCCCTGAAACTTTTAGAATACAGCATACCTATTAAGTTTTTTCAGAATACGCCACTAGTTTATATTCTTTATTGTATTCCAGGAAATGTTATTTTAATTATGACTTATGAGATTATTGAACTGTTTTCCTTGAATCTTGTGTTATCCCCCTCTCCCCAGCTTTCTAGCCAATCTTTTTGTACCTCAGTTGTTTACGCGTTTGGTTGAGTAATCTTCCACCAGGAGGTATAGCGGTATATAAAACACGCCTCTCCATTGGGTGGGTTACGTGCTTGAAGATTCCAATCGCCGACTACACGTGTGCTGATTATTTATTTGTTCTTTTGATCGTGTCGTAAGACAAAGCCAGGGTCAGCCAAAACTTGCGAATTAGCTGGAGTATTTCTCTCTCTCGAAAGATATGATTCACAATACGACTATGCGGGTAAGGCAAATGACCGCGAAAACAAATAATATTGCGATCATGCTAGCTACTTTTTGTGAATATTTCTTTTGTTCTCGTGCTTGATTAGAAAAGTTTATAAATCACTTATCTTATGTGTGGATATTAGAGAGTAGAGGCCTAGCTAGGCCTAGTTCTAGAATTTTATTTTACTAAAAAGATTCCACACATTTAGGCGCGTGAAAAAAATCATCAGTTTCATTTTGTATGGTTTTACAATGATGGGGAGGTCGTTTAAATCCCGTTCAGTTGTATTAAGTTGTTTTCTTTATGAAATGGTTTCCCATCGTTGGGCACGCGGACAAGGACGTCAGACTCACCTTTTCTGGTTGTATGCTGTGGAGGTCAGAGATATAATCCCGGCTGGTTGGATGAAACGAGATGGGTTTTTTTCCCTCTAAGTAGTTTCCCACATTGCCTCTCAATCTTACCTTCCTCATGCCTATCCCACTAACGTAAATGTGCGGATAGTCTGAATGTGTGGTAAGCCGTGGTGCACATAACTAAACAACACTAAAAAACATCGCCAAATTAGACATATTTTTTTAGGAAGGCGTCAGAGATGAGGGCGCCGTCATGATGCCTCTCTCGTGAGCACGTCTCAGGACGGGCCGGAAACCGCAACCTTGGAGCTATTTGCCCCCGGGGGCCCGCGGACAGCGCTGATGATGAAATAAAGTACCTCAGATCTCGATGTATCTCTTGCTTTAATTGGGTATATATGTGGTGGGGAGGGGTTATCTAAAAATAGAGAGACGATAATAAAGCCTCCAGTAGGTGAATGGCCTGCCTTGACTCGCCTCGCGGTCATTGTCCATTGGTCCACGCGGGCATGGGGGGGGGGGGGGGAGAAGGTAGCCCCTACGTTACCACAGAAATAATGACAAGGTCTCATGTTATCTCCTAGCGCCCTTATAAGTTATCATTGACTGTTACAGTTATATCCCACACACTTCAGTGGCTGAACGGTATATGGCGTCACTCTCGTGTTAGACTGGCCTGCTGAGGACGAGGAGATCGGGATTCAAATCCCGGTAGGGTCGATTGAGGGTGGCTTTTCCTAAATGGTTTCCCATTCTACTTCCACACAAATGCGGGTAAATTAGCTATAAAATGCTTTCTTCCTCATCCCTACCACATTAGAATACATGAGTACAACCCGCCTCGGTGTCGTAGTTAACTAACGCTCTAGTCGTGTTGAGCTAGACTGCCGAGGACGGGGAGATCAAGGTTCGAATCTTGGTCGGGTGAACTGGGGGTGGTTTTTCCTCAGTGGTTTCCCACTCTTCCTCCACGCAAATGCGAGTTCACTTCCTCTAAATTCAACCTTCCCAATTCCTAGCCCATTAGCGTAATTAGTACTTAAGCTTATAACCCAAACGGGTAGTAAGACGCGGTGCTAAAAAAACTATCAAGACACCAGATTAAGTCGTAATTAATTTGACCGTACTATTATTATGGCTGACCCAACACCATTAGACAAATTACAGTACATTATTATGCCTGAGTTTAACTATAATAAACCAACTAGTTAATTAAAGAAAAAATGAGACTGTGGTCATGTGGTCTAAGGCGTCAAGTTAAAAAAATACTTGATGTTGATGTCATGGTTTGAATTTCAACCATGTGCACTGTGGGAGTGGTTTTCCACATGCGGCTTATCATTGCGTTTCCCCCATCCACTCTGAGCGAATACGAGTGCACACTTTTTAAACTATTTCCACAGTCTCAAACGCTTGGATTAAACCTTTAATATCCTTTGTGTTAAAACGTACTGATGAATATTCAAGTTTTATTTTGAACCATGTGTTACTACCCGTCCGGCGTATAGTTACACGAATGAGGGAGGGATAGGTAAAGCAGAATTTAGAAGGAATATATTTGTATTATTATGGAAGAAGGGTAGAAAACAATTTGTTAAAAAAAACACTCAAAAACCCCATCGGAATTTGAACAGCAACCTCTCAAACACCAGAAAACATGATCTGGATTGTTGGTCCACATGCCCACTACCCGTTTGTGCTATACGCATATGTAGGCATGCCAGGTAGACCACTCTAATGTGGTAGGGATGAGCTAGGTTGAATGTAGAGGAAGTGTACCCACATTTGCGTGGATGAAGAGTGATAAACCATTTAGGGAAAAAACCTTCAGCACATCCAACCGGGATCCAAACCCCGATGTCCTCATCATAAGAAGTCTAGAATATTGTGGAAATGACGGCTTAACCCATGCGACCACCAAATAAATTTTGGATAATACTTAACATATTTTATGGATTATATAGGTTTATAAAAATTCGCAGTTTATTATGCAAAAACAACTACAAGAAACACGTTTCACTCGAGAGAATTATTTAATATTATAAGAAGTAATGATGGCAAATTGTTAATAACTTCACGCAATGGTCTAATAATAAGGGTATTTAATGATGTTCCTAAGCAATCGGTGTCGACCAAAAGCTGCTCTTCTTGCAAGATCAGCTGACCTTGGGCCATCTCTCTGACCCTAAGATGCTGCCTAGCATAAATAATACCAGTATTTAATAACAAGACTGAGGTCATAGTTCAACTTACTGACAACGAAGTAACAGGTGTGAACGACACCTCTTCCACGTTTCTTTTTGCTGATGAGGCGTGCCATGCACTGTGAAATCTTGTTCCCATCACTTTGTTCGCATCACTTTTTATCGATCGACAAGAAAGTATATTTTAAAGCTAATGTCGAAAGAAAAGTCAGGCGTCTCCGAAGAATTTAATTTATTTGGTGTGAATGAATATATTTGATTTATATATTTACTATAAGTATATCGACGTTGCTTACAGAAATAATAAAATTCGAACTTTCTAAAGATAAGTACTTTTTTTATACAAACTAATTATAAAGTTTTTACTTTGATGAGCACACAGTAATTTTCTATGACTTCACAAATATTATGGTTCAAACTGTAAAAGGCAAGTATTGAAAATATACATGAATGATATACTTTTCACAAGTTAAATGGAGTTGCCTTGCTGGAAGAAACTAAACTAAGACCTTAGGCCAAAATGTTTACCTATGATCTTTCAAGTATATACTTAATGAGTTAATAATATTAATTTCCCTCACTTCACCCTATTCCTATCCTGAGATAATTCTATCCAGTCCACTTCATTACAACCTACCCCTATCTTGAGCTAGTTCTATCCAGTCCAACTCAATACACCCTCTCTCTTTCAGTTCCATTCTAATGTGATCCCCCATCTAGGTCTAGGTCCTCCTCCCTCTGGTCTCCTATTATTAGGTTTACTAGTCAATACCTTTAATAGGATTCTAGATTTTATTCGCGCTGTATGTCCTGCCCACCACACCGTAATCTGACAGATTTGATTGCCCCTACAATGTCTGCTGATGAGTATAAAATATATAGTTCGTATTTATGTAACCTACTCCACTCTCTATTAGGGCTATATTCATTACTCTTTGGAGCAAATATAATTCAAATCTTTTGTTTTTAAACACCCTAAATTTATTATCGCCGTGTGGAGTGAAATCCCATGTTTTACAGCCAGAAAGAACAAACGTTGAAACAACGGGCGAGATGTTAACAACTTACTAACCAAGTAATAACATGAATCTACCGTCTGAATCATTTCCTAATTTACACTCTAATATTGAAATTACTGGCTAAAGTCTAAGAACCAATTTCTGCTTAAGTATTTCCCCGCTTGATAACAACCTTGTAGTCATTGGATGTAAGTATGTCATATCAATTATAATATTAGCACTAGATTCTATATTTTTTTCAAGACAACGTTGATCGAAGATCTTCTGCTCCAAAGTAGTTATAGCCTATTACTCTCATTATCCTGGTCCATCTTAACAAATTAACTTATATCTACACAACAATATGATTATAGTTTAAAAAAAGTTTATCTCTTAGCATTAGCAGACCATTAAATACCCTCAGAAAACAGCTTAGTCCTTATTTGCTGGCCTGAAAATACTTTTGACTTTACGTTTCCAACATAACGATGTATGTAAAGTCAAAATTTTACGATTTTGAGGTTAAAGTCACAATTGCGTCTGCCAATATTGCTTGTAATACTTTAGATTCTTAAAGTCACACATTCAAGTAAAAACGTAATGTTTCTGGGCACAAGTTGTTCAATCATTTAACCACACGTTGAGGGAGCATTAACGAGAACGTGGAGGATGGCATTCTGGTAGAGTGTAGCACAGGGTTGAGGAACGTCTGTTCCTACTTTTTAAATATGTTTGGTAAGTAATAATTGTAAATCAGAATTTCTTTATTTATTTTTTCTATCAAGAAGAGAGCAGATGACCTTCCATTGTTTATTAGGAGGAGACTTGCTCGTCAGGTCACTTATACCTCTTTACATTCGATCAAAGCAATACATTTCAAACCACTGGTCATTGATAAAGTAAATGACTAAATTTACAAGACAAACAAACGTAATTCGAAATAATTAGTAATTCTGTGATCTGTAGCAATCCATTCCTCTATGTTCTTATTGGTAATAAAGTCTTAACTTTTCTCTTTGGATTCCAGTTGAAATATTTCTAATAATTTTTCTTTGGATTTATCCTTGGAGATCAAACTATAAATAAGATAAATGAAAAACAAATTCAAGAGTACATTATATTCGTAGAGAATAACCGTTGTTCACGCGCTTCAAGCAGTCAGTTCTCAAAAAATATATATATATATATATATATATATATATATATGTATATATATATATATATATATATATATTAAATACCAATAAATAGCAGAAAAAATAGGTTTGATCCCTGATAGCTTGTGAACTGTAATGATATAAATGAATCACCAATGTATAGCTTATAGTTATTCACATGTTCAAATAGTCAAATGGAATTTGTATTAACTTGTGGCCAAAACACGGACACATTAGGAGCACACACTATTTTGTATGCACACCATAAAAGTACTGATTACACGCATTAAAAAATATAATGTTTTTGCCTTTCTATGTTTACAGATTTTGGCCCTGCAAAGTCGGATGTTAAACCATTGAGGGTGCCATGACGCCATTGGTGACGTTCCTTTTCCTCTGCGCATGCGCAGTTATGCTGTCCGCGCAAGGTAATTATTCAAACAGGGAGGTTCTATTAGGTTATGTCAAAGGACCAGCCTAGTGTTGCCAACTGTAAGACACGAATATTGCTTGTATTATAATTTTACCGACTGTACCGTTTTTAACCCTGAAAGGTAGCAAGATTATCTTGCATTATTTCACTATGGTAGTCTTATAGCTTATACGATAGACTCATTGTGTAATCCTTTCAGGAAATAAAGGAGTTTTCAATAGAAAGATCCAATGTTGGGATACTATACTAAAGAAAAATATCCTGGATATAAAATAACAATACAATTATTAATGTGTAATAAAAATAGGTCAATAGTTGGTCAATTTTGTCGAATGTTAATGCTTTAGAATCTAAATATTAGATGATGATTAATTCTCCCTCCGCCCCCCCCCCCTCAACCACACCCTTGCCAACCCAAGAGACTTTGGTTTGGTTTCTTATAGGGTCTAAATTAATTGTTACGTCGTGCGAATGACTTAGATTTTTTTTTTTTCAATTTCTTATGATACTTGACCTGGCATCTTGTACTGTAAACCGAGTCCTTTCATTCTACTACTATTCTTTATCTATATCTGTTATTTCTTTTATAACTTTATGTTGATAATCTGGATTAGATCCTATACTGCTTAGTATAATATCTTGTTTCCTATTTTGAGTTTGTTCTACAACTTTACTACCCCATTAAGTTCCATTATTTGTCTATTTGGACTCTAATATCTCACTTTCTAATATATCCTAATCCAAGATAAAATTAACTATCCTATTCTGACCTAACCTAAAAACCATATGCATGTTACTGTGGATTGTTTGTGGCACGTGTGGGGAGATTGTTGTGCTGTCCCTACTAAAGATGATCTGCATGTCTGCTCATCTCCTCTCCTTGTCATAAACTCATTGTTTACGTATTTATAATATTGAGGGCCCACGTGCTAATATCATCACTTGTATTATAAGCACCCATGTACTGTACAATCGCTTTAGATAAGAGATTTGGCAGCCCTGGCTGCTTGGAAACCTGACATACAACAGGAGGTACAAGTTTCGGTGCTAAGTTCTCTTGTACGTACAGTTCTTGCGCGGGAACTTTCCTTGGTATTGAGTCTACCTCCTCCATTGGTCCGTGTGGTCCTTGATGCATGTATAGTCCACAGGATGTACACACACACACACACACACACACACACACACACACACACACACACACACACACACACACAGTGTACTTAATCACGTGATATTGTATCAACTGACGAGAAAGTATAATATCTGTCCAATCATTATCATCAAAATAAAACAATCATTTTCGTTTGCTTTCTCCCTAATCCAGCCAATTACCCGTTGTTCAGACGGGATATGTTTTATAATCTAGGAACCTTTTAGAATTGGTCCAATGAAAATATAGTCAAACGATGAGCAAAGGGCTAATGCGTAGGTTTTTTAGCCACCACTTTGAAACAAAACCGACTGATCAAAGGGGTTGGACATTTTAATTAGGATTAAAGTAATGAAAACCTTTATTTTTAAACGGCGACCTGGTGGTCTAGGGGCAAGGTGTCAGACTTCTGTGCTGGCGGCCGGGGTTCAATCCTCGGTCCCGGCACAGATTTATCTGATTACCAAACCCTTCCTTCACCTCTGAACAGACATCTTGTGAATGTGGGGAATGCCAGGCCTCCACCGTGGTTCGGATTCCATGTTAAACTGTAGGTCCTCCATTTCATCTCGCAATCACCCTCTCATTACACATTAGCGTAAGTGCGTATAACCCGAACGGGTAGTAATACGTGGTGCTAATAACCATAATAATAATTTTAATAATAATAATAATAATAATAATTATTATTATTATTATTATTATTATTTTGTTTGTGTTACTGGTTTTCCATAACATTAAAATCTTTACACTCTAGGTAGGATAGTTAGGATGGGTATACAAGGCGTGGTGTGAACATATAATAAATAAATGGTACTACACAATCGCACAAACTGTCTCATATTGTGTGTATTATAGCTTCGAAGGAGATTTTCAAAAAGAGGTTTCTAGTAAACTACCCTTAAATCAGTTTTACTCATAAAAACAAACACGTCATCTTGTTAATCACACATCACTCTCGCTATATATATACATTTTAAGCCAAATTGTTCTAATATATTTTACAAAACTCAAATTTTCAAAAATAAATTATTTGTAAGCTATCCTAAAATTATGTGTTATTTGTAATAATAATAATAATAATAATAATAATAATAATAATAATAATAATAATAATAATAATAATATAATTAAAACAGTGCCCATGGGGAACAAAAAACCACCACCCTATAAAGTACAAAACTCCAAACAAATAAATGAAATAGCTAAGTGTTAGAATTTAAATTGTATCTATATCGAATATGAAACAGGTATTTAGATTAGCTAACAATGTATACATCTTCACTCCTAATAGTTTAATAATAGTAATAATAAACACATATTTTCTCATTTATTACTGTTCATTAAAAATATTTATAGTTTATTTAATGAAACGTAGTAACTAAAACTATTAAGTTCGTAAGAAAATGTTTTCATAAATCACAACACTAATAAATGTTTTAAAGATATATTTTATCGAACAATTATTCAATATATCTGAATCGTTGGGTGCGCGAGGTAAGTTTCAGGATCATGTTTGGTTTGCTCGTAGCTGGAAGTTCTGGGTTCAAATCTCAGCCACGTGGACCGAGGGCTGTTCTTCCCTAAGTGTTTATCAACACTTCCTTCACGCACATGCGGATACGCTTACTTTAATATATATTTTCCTTAGCTCTACTCCGTTATTATAATTAAAATATGTATAACAGATGGATAGTAGCAGGGCCGTATTAATGATAATAATTTGTTTGGTATTAAACGTATTAATTTGATTATTTGAATTTTTATTGCATGTGTAGTTTTATTTATTTGTTGTATTTAACGTGCGCTTTCTGAACCAAATGAATATATAAGCACACGAGAATTTTTATGAGTGAGAACAAAAGGGCCTAACAATTTTGCCGGGAAAGGTATTTTCACAAACCTTACATGGTTATCTTACATACCACAATCAACATGGGACCAATGGCTTTACTTTCCCTCTAAAAGAATTTATGCTATGAATTGTTATCACTCGAAAGAAATCCTTTGACCCCGGCGAGGTTTTAACCCACGAACACCGGGCCTTGAGGCGAGCACTTTATTCCAAGACCAGTGAAGTCGACCAAACTGCTAGCATAAAGATAGCGCAACAAACACAAAACCAAATATTGTTCGAGAAAAGGAATAAAAATCTCAACTAAAATCATGTATGGCTGCACTAGTGAGCACGTAAACTAAATGCAAGTCTCATTTAGTCTTGCCTACTGGCAACGGGGAGATCGGGGTTCAATTCGCAGCCGGTCATTCTCGAAATATTTTCTCTAAATGTTATTCTTTTATTTCTATATGCAATATTTCCCCTATATTTTTACCTTCATCACCCCTACCCTATTAACGGGAGTAAATTTGTATAGTCCGAACGGTTAGTAAGGCAATGAGCTAAAAACTAAAGTCGAAGAACTTCGAGCAGGACCTTATCTAGGGTTCTGTGCTCATTATAGGAGCCGGGGAAAACCTTACTAAAATGCCAAATAGCTATTTGTGCTAACTTTTATGCATTTTTTTAATCTGCATTTTGTTTTTCTCATTAAAAAACCTTACACGAATCAACAAATTGAGGAGCTTTGAGCGTAAAATCACCACTCCACTTTTGATTAGAAAAGATGTCAAATATATAATGTCAATAGATATATTGTATTTGTTTATTTCTAAGAGAATTTTAAATATTTTATTCCTATAAACTCATTAGGTAAATAAAAATATTTATGGTTATTTAAAAAATTAAACTAAAGATTAGGGCCGATGTTAAAGGGTGTTAAATTAGTGAAGAACATTTTTTTAAACAATGGCTGTTACCATAAGCTACAGAATTTTTTTAAATAGTATATTGACTTAGTGTTAACATTTATGACTAATTCCCTTTTTAATTTATTGTTTTACAAACTTGTGTGCATTTTATGTATTTGAAATATCAATTTCATGTTGACAACTACAAATATGTTTTATGTTACATACTGTTTTTGGTTTGACAAATGCTGTGCATTTTTATTAATTTATTTAAAAAAAATATTATTTAAGCAAATTTTTTTTTTTGTCACTACATGAACGTCATTGTTCAACGCTCGATTTATTTATCTGACCATAAAATAATAACTGTCCAGATAGCTAGACATTCTTTTGTGACTAAATGTTATATTGTGTTTACTGGGGAGGGGGCTAGAGAAGAGACTTATTTAAAATAATGGTTTAGGGTGAAATCATCACACTTTTATAATTTACTAGCAGGCTGATCCATTCTTTGCACTATATCAAACTATTCAAATTAGGACGTCCAACATCCGGCTGCTAGCATTTATATAATACCTCCTTCCACAATACCAAGCTAACTATGGCAATAATAATTTAAATTTTACGCTCAGCGTTCACTCATAAATTTTAAATTTTAACACTTCTTATTTTATGGAGTAGTCCTTCTACCATTTCCCCAAATTTCAATTTTCTACCAAAGTTAAAACGTCTTTCTTATTTTGACTTCCCCCTCCAAATCCTGGAGCCCTATTTTGAAATTCCTCATTTTGTAAATTTTCCTTGTTAAATGAGGTGGTCCTTCTAAAGATCTTCAAAATTTCAATTTTTCATCCTATCTCGAGGGGGCTTGGATTTTTCTGAACACACACCTAAACTCACTTTTGTTTTTTATAAATTACTAGCATGAAGTACAGCTTTGCTCGGAAGAATAGTTTAGGGTAGCTAAAAAAATTAAAAAGGGTAAAAAATTAACTCAAATTAATTTTTAAGGGTTATGTAATAAGTTAAAAATAAGGTTTAAGTATGTAAAAGGGGTATTAAGGGAAAAGTATAGGACAGACAGACGGACAGACAGATGGCAATGCGGAAATTATGTTTTTGGTATCAGGGGTCATGAAACGTTGAGATTTATCGAAATTTCGAGTTAGATTTTTTTGACAATCACAATACTAGTAGATATAGATCGTTCCTTGTATATATTTTTCTTATTTTTAAACAGTAAATAAGGTAGTTTTAATTCAATATTTATCTGGCTTTGGCCTTGCATACAATATATAGAATCTAGTATGAATTTGCTTTTTTTCATTAGGAAACTCAGGGGTTATTTTAATTTGTAGAGAATTTATCTCTTTTGAAATATAAATTGTAAACCTGGTTTTAAAAGGTATCTTATGCACTCGACACATCTTTAATGCTTTTTATTTTAACAATCATATAATTAATGTATTTATTAAACTAGTATTGAGTCTTGGGGGAGACCAATTCCCAGTTTTCCAGTATTCAAAATATAATAATTTTATGTTTTTTTTAAGTGGGTATTTTTAATAAAAACCCATGTGGTTTTTTTTTGTGCTGGATAGAATTGTAAAAACCCTGTCTTAGCTAACTCTACTTGCTTTAATTATATGCAATTGTAACAAAGAGCTATTGCATCCATATTATTTACCTTTACATTTTTATCTTTATTGTTAACTTATATTGTTGACGTGACTCTATATGAAATTTATTTAATTTTATTATAAAACCACTTTTTCAATTACATTTTTACATACCGTTGTTTGATACTTGTAAACAATAGGAAACCCCAAAAACAACATTACTCAATCATTTAAGGAAATCTTATATTGTTATATTTCATTTCAACATTAGTTAATCACTAATTTCTAATACTTAATTTAAGTAATTTTAACGATTAGACACTTTACAAAGATTTTTGTTTATTAATAAATAAAGAAATGTTTAGTTTGTCATTGGTTTTATTTATAGTTCTTTCCTTAACGCTAAATGACTGGACTTTGTAAATACAATGGGAATTAAACACACATGGAAATGTATTAACTTTTCACAATTTTTTGTCAAATACAGTATTGTAAAATTTTACTTAATATAATTTATATTTTTATTGTCTTTTGGTTGAGTATACTATAATTTTGATCGTAAGAAGAGTAAATGACTGTCACAAACGTTAGTAAAACTACATTGATTTATTCATATCTCAAGTAATGTGATTTACATAGTTACCTTTCTATATATATTATAAATAGGCCTACCTTTAAAATATTTAAGTAAAATTCCATCTACGTTGACCACCATTTTTTGTTATGTATTTATTTGTATTTTCTAAACCCGTTCTTCCTATAAGAATTAGAGTATACCTGGCCAAACGCATTGGGGGATGGTTTTCACCTTTATAGTTATCACATTTCTTTTTTTTACATCCTTGTCAGAAGAATGTTTATGCATTTCCTATAAACAATCCTTCTTAATTTTAAATTATTATAAGCAAAATCCTTGTATATAATATTTATGTAAAAATAAATTGTTTTTATCCAGAGTAGTTTTAATTTGGTCTATTATGAATTATTATTAAAACAATTTAAAAGATTTGCCCACATTTTAATTTATTGGACCTTTTATTTTAACTATTAACTTTCAATTAGAATTATTTATTGTATTAATTAATGAATAATATCAAGGTTTTAGGCCTACACCTTAATTAGAAATACAAATCTAATATTCTATTATTGATAAATAATAATATACTATATTATACATGTGTACACAATGAAATAATGTTGAATGAAAACTACTACAGCTATGTATAATTTTGAGATAGAACCCAAACCCGGCCTTCCAAACATTAGCCGAGAAAAAAAGAAGAAACCGACCGTCTACTTTCTTTGTGTCGGAATCTTATTTTTGGAAAGAATGTATACCTGACACTCAGTCAACCGTACAGGCGACGAGATGTCTAGCTGTACACAAGAGAGTTAACAGAGGGGGAAATGGAATTAAAGTTCTCTACAAGCACGAAGCGTAGCGGATTTGAAACAAAATAGATGGTAAGGGGGTTCCCTCTTAACGTGAAATCCGAACCACGGTGAAGGCCTGGCATTCCCCACATTCATAAGTTGTGATTAATACACGTCTTGTCAGAGGTGAAGGAATGTAAAAATAAAAATGTATTCTTATTTATCTTGAAAAACTATTCACATATTCCCATTTTGAATTCACATTTCAAGGTTAATTTAGAAAACATTCAAATTTTTAATAACTTGTTGTAAGTAAACTACCCTTAAATTAATTTATTTTAGATCAATATAGATACATTATTATTTATATGTAAAATAGTCTCCCGATACCAATTTCTAACCAAATCACTTAAGAATTTTTTTAAACATTCAAATAAAAAAAAACAGGCATTAGTAAATTACTCATAATCAAGTTCCCCCCCCCCCCACCCCCACCCAAAAAAAAAACAAGTATGCACAGCTTTATTTTTCATGTTCATGTTAGACACACCCCAGATATACATTTTAAGCAAATTCATTAAAGCCATTTTCAAAATTAATTCTGATTTTCGAAAATTACCCGTGAGTAAAATTCTTCTAGTCAAATTTTTACCCAAAACAAAGTATACAGGGTTATTTTTCATACCAAACACTCCAGAGATATCAATTTGGAACCAAATTGATAGTGTTATTTTAAACATATTTCTATTTTTTGAAAAATCATTCATCAGTGGACTAACTATAAATGAGTTTTTACCTCCAAAACAAGTAAACTGTAATATTTTTATGTCAAACAGTATCAAGATACCCATTTGAAACTAAATCGTTAGTGAAATTTGGAAATTATTTCAAGTTTAAACAAATCAGTCATCAGTAAGCTACCCTTCAACAAATTTTTGCTCAAAAGTTGCAATTGTATAGTGAGTGAGTGATATTTGTAATGTCAAACAATTCTTAGATATGCATTTTAAACAAAATCATTGGAGACATTTTCGAAAAATTTTGAACTGAATAAAAATTATCTATCAGTAAAATATCCTTAATTGAGGGGGTAGGGTAAATAAAGCTTTGTGATATAAGCCTTATAATATCTAAATATCATATTTGAACAAAACCCACCAAACCGTTTTGGATCCGTGGCCAGGGATAGACAGACAGAGAGAATTGTAAAATCTAGTTTTTTGGGTTCGTGTTCATATAAGTAAAAGTTTGTCATAATCTCGAGATAGATTTTTATCGCTCACAATATTTTCTCTTGAAATGAGAAAGTAAAAAGGTAGAATTTAGGGGAACTATATCCGCATTTTCGTTTAAAGCGAGTGGTAAATATTTTAGGAATAAACACCCTCAGTGCACCTTGTCGGGATTTTAGTTTTGACTTTCCCGCTAGCGGTAAAACAGACCAGGTGAGCTTGACGGTTAGTCTGTGTACCTACCGATTCAAGTGTCTAGTCTCATCATTATCATGCACCTCACGCCTTCTTTGTGCTCAGCTGGTGACAGATTTACTACTTCAATACCTATTCTTTACTTCCTTGTTTCGTCCACCCTGTATAAACCCTCCAGACAAGACAAGACTGTTTGGTAATTAGCAGGCTCGATGCAAATGACGCTCAGGTTGGCAAGCGACCAGAAAGAGGTGAGGTTTTGTTTCCAGCCACTAAACAAATACCGCAGCTTGTTGACAATCACTACTTGTGCCACCTCCTTGGTACAACTTATGGGAGCCGCTATAACTCACCGTGCAAATATTCATCTTGTGATAAAGTGGTCCCTCGTTAACACGGGTTGATATTTTAATTATTCTTTTGATGGAGAGGTGAATAACGAACACTTTCTGTGATGTATTCAAATCGGTTTTGGTTTCTGAAATTATAAGTTTAAAGATTACTCATAAAGAAGAGTGAGGGAGATAAAACCGACTAACACACTATAAACAGTGGTGTAACCTTCTACGTCTGGGGAAAACTGGACCAAATATCTAGTTCATGTAGTTTCATTTGCGGGGGGTTGGGGGAAAGTCAGTGCTCAAATCCTACCCGGGTGTACTGAGGATTAGTTTTTCCCTTTAAATTGTTTCTCAGCCCTCCCTCCACGCAAATGCGGGTACATTCACTCTAAGCTTTAGCTACTTCATATTATACTATTATAAAGCCACATGGCTGACTCACTCACTGACATTAATGTTTACTCACTTCCAGATGAGCTAGAAACATGAAATTTAGCAAACTTATAGCTTCTAACCTGTAACCGACGGAAAAATTCCCAAAAGTTTAATACTTAATTTTTAACCCCCCAAAAAAGTTCAAAATGTCGGAGCAACTTTAAAGTTGGTGCGGACCTTTCTTTGGAGGTCTCTCGGGGCTAAACGGCAAGACCTATCCAAAAACGGCTCTGGAATTACATTAGCTTACATCCACTTGCAAAGAAAACTCACTGCAAAACGAGCAAAGCGAGTATATTATATAAACATAGTGAAATCCAGATAATCCGGATGGCTAATAGGACGCACAACCAAAATAGTGGCTCATGGTGGGTCCAAGACCTAGAGTATCTCCCCTTTATACCCCTAAACAAGTTTTATAAAATATGTAATAAAGAAAATTCTGAATCTTTTAGTGGTAGAAGTAATATTTTAAGGAAGGCCTACATGCTAACAGCTAACTTATCAGATCCATTAGTTCAGAGTAGAGCAGAACAGTTAGTTAAAAATAATTGAACAGCTTATGTTTAGTAATGTATCCTAAGCCGATACGATTTAAATACAAGATATTCCATTATTTTCGACTGGACGGTCCTGATCTGGTTAGAAAAAGTGGGTGACAAGAACACCATCTGTAAATTAATTTAATAGACACGAGTGCTATCTTTTATAAAATGACGGTGTAGCCACACGCACATAAGTATATGCTGTACAACAGTAGGGTACTACAAATTAACGGCTTAGTTCAGCCGGTAACGCTTCTTATTTCTGAGCTATGGGTACCAGTTTTTATTCCAGACATGGTCAAAACAATTATTATCAAGGGTGCTCATGTTTACAGCTATCGGGTTTTGTGAATGCTTTAAAATTTAGTGTAGTTTGTAATTTGTGTGCAGATATAATGAATTTTTCAGAAAGTGCACATTAAACATCTTTAATAAAAAAACAAATTAATAAAATATAACTTAAGTGGATGTTTGCCTGTTCACTGTGCTGTGTGTCGAGTTTAGTTATTGGCTACAAGCTATGAGGGCACTCGAGCCTGCTCTCAAGTCCAGAAGATATCAAGTGTCAACTTTACAGCACCTAACATGACAGCTGGGAAAATAATTAATTATGTTTAACATAATATTGTCAACATATATCAAAATACCTGCTCTGACTTATATTCAGATCAACTTCCACAATAACGATTTGTTCTGATTTGTATTATTATTCAACCCCATCTTACTAAAGCCCAATTTTCATAAGAAGATACTTTTTTCTGACAGTTTACTTTCACATGTTCATACTTCAAGTATCTGCCACTTTTGATAGATATTACCAATTCTTATAAAACAACACTGATAAAATTTTACTTTATTAATATAAAGTATATTAATATAAAGTAAAATTTTATCCACGCTGGTTTTGTTTTTATAAAAGGTCATTCCTATGAAAAATGAAGAGTAGAATGTATATTTATCACTAGAACTATTGCTAACGGCCAATAACGCTCCCAAGAATGTCGCTATGTATAGTGACAGCAATGACTTGTAATTAATACAATCACATTCAATTTACTAGAGTTTTAAAATTATATTGGGCTATAAAAGAGGGTTTTTACACCCATCATAGGCCCATCCCCCTTTCAGCCAGTTCTCCTTAGTGCCAAGGTGACAGCTTTAAGGTGGGGATATATCTAGCGCGAGGAAAGGGCAGTATTTTTTGTAGTTTTTATATCAAAACTTGTTTTGGTCAAAAATAAATCAAATATTGCTTCAGTAAAATTATAGAGTTTAATTTTCTTCACATGGTGACCACAATATATTTTGTTTTAATATGTGTCAAGTGTCTCATGGAATTTAATGACAACTTTTTCTCTTAATTTAAAAGGTTCATCAATTAATGCTGCTATTCTTATGAAAGATATTCAAGAACTGTTGATATCCCCATATGTAGAAAACTAAACTCTATGTTTATATTGAAGCAATATTTTATATAATTTGGCCAAAATACGTTTTTCTATAAAAACTGCAAAAACACTGGCCTTTTCTCGCGTCCCCTACATCCCCGCCTTCAGACCGGCGTCTCAGTTCTCTCAGCAATGGCAGAACCCTTCCGTGTCGCTAATTCATTTTAACTACCGTGAGAAATTAATTTATTTCCATGAGTTGGAGTTTTTAAAAAATATTGCAAACGTTTATAAGTTCACGCACGTAAAATATAAAGTTGCCTCAATGTCTTTCTTCGGGATACACATTTCCATAATTGACGAAATAAATATTCTCCTTTCCCGCATGAGCCGCGCTTCGCATCCAATTTAAGAGTTGTAACTGTGATGGGGAACATAAGCTATAAATATGATTGTTATGTTTCAATTATCCTCCCCCCTCCCCCGTGTGTTATAAAAGGACAGACAGTTGTTTATTCAGTGGGGAGTCAAGGATGATATATACAAACAGCCGCGAAGGTTTCGACCTCCGAGGTTGTTTCCATAACTGGTTGCACCGGCGAAATATTCGCGATGGTCGTTTAATATTAAGGAGCGTGGAATTAGCATAACTCGCACCGCTTCATTTCACAGCGCTCGCTACCAACAATCGGCGAAACCGGCAGAGAATATATATAGTGACGGTGATTTATTAGATAACGTGACAGTTGGAACTGTATCTTTCACCAAAGTTAAAAATGATTTGAATTAGAATAAAATTATTCAAACTTGTTGTTTTGCAAAGATGTGCTACAACAAATAGTCAAATATATTAAATTAATAAACATATTTTGTTTGAAATAATAAAATTTTGAGAGTCAAAGTCGTTTAGTAGACAAAATGTTGAGTATAATTAGATGAGGTAAAATACAGTAAGATGTTAAATTGTGTAATTAATAGACATCTTGAGCTAATAATGAGAATATAAACTGAATTATAAGAATAAAAGATTATTAAATAAATTATAAAGTTAAAATTATTAATATAAATATATATGATATATATATATATATATATATATACACTTTCATGCTTGTCCAAATCACAGAGTTTGTATATGAAAGCCCAGACGTTTAGAAAGTTCTGACGTTTTGTGATTTTTCTGCAAATCTACAGTACAATATATTTTTTGAGATACCTCAACCAGACTAGGACAGGAACAACATCTAGTCCCCGGCCATTAATTTATCACTCTGAAAGGGTAAACTGACATTTCACCAATGATAAGCTTTTCGGCCATCCCGGGAATCGAGCCTGGGACCTTTAACTCAGTAGAAAGAGGCTCTACCAACCGAGCGGTGTCGGATAGCATTATTATGAGATATTTAACGTGCCCTTTCTGAAAGGACTGATTAGGACTTTATCAGCACACGGCTTATAAAATTAATTGCATCTAATCGGTGGTCTAGCGCACTACTCTCGTGTTAGACTAGACTCCCGAAGATGGGGAGATAGGGGCTTGATTCCAGTCGAGTGCAATGAGTTTTTTTTTCCTAAATAGTTTTTCATTCTTCTTCCACGCAAATGTAGGTGCTCTTCCTCTCAATTAAGTCTTCCTAATTCCTAAAAACATCAGCGTAATTAGTTCATAGGCTTATAACCCGAATGGGTAGTAAGACGTTGTGCTAATAAACAATAATAATAATAATAACAGACACATTGTTAGCACTGCTGGAAACGAACTAGAGTCCCCTAGACTAAGGACCTTCTAAATATATGCTAACCCACGCTAATGGTTATTAATGAGAATGGACAATATTATCGTTGTTACAGTTCAGTGGTCTTGTTCACGGAACACTGAACGTGCAAGTTGGCGACACTACGGGAATCTCGGACATGTGCATTCCCCAAGAGATTTCTCTCATTTGAAGAGGAAATGCGTGCGTCATCTATTTGAACACAAATTGAACGTTAGTGTTCAAATAGATGACAAGATTCTTAATACTTACTCAACTCTTTGATTGAAAATCATTACATTATCTGGAGTGTAAATATATTAAAGCTTTCGAACATTGTTATCTAATTTATTTTTAAAAATTAATTTAGAATAAAACTACATAATTATTTAACACTAACATCACATACATAATTTTGCGGCACACCTAGTGAGTTTTTCAGCACACTGATGTGCCACGGCACACCCTCTGAGATCCACTGATTTATAGGCTCACCCATTAAAACTTAGCAGTTCAAAGACATTATTTATTTTCCTATCGCATATAAATTGTAATTTGTTTAATGGGGTAGGGGAGAGGGTTAACAATTAGTAAAACCACCGTTAGTACAACCGGAACAACGGAGTTGATAAACTTTATATTATGTCGGCGCTCCCACCGATACGGTGATCAGTACTCTTCTTCTTAGCACCGTGTCTTACTACCCGTCCGGGTTTTACTCTTAAGTACTAATTACCATAATGAGTTAGGAATTTGGAATGGTTAAATATAGAGGAAGTGCACCCGCACTCACGTGGAGGGAGGGTGGAAAAACCATTTAGGACCCCCGCCCAGTTCACCCCATCGAGATTTGAACCTCGATATCCCCGTCCTCGTCAGTCTAGATCAACACAAAACTAGCGCGTTAGCTAACTATGCCACCGAGGTGGGTCAGTAATTAGTTTATTGTTATAGTGGTTCTGGAGGGGCTGTCCATAAATTACGTAAGGCTTTTTACTATAATTTAGACCCCCGCCTTCCCCTACATAAGAGATTGTAAGATTTTCAGTCCCCGCTCCCCCCACGATCTTACGTAATTTTTTACGAAAAACGAACGAAGACGGGGAAATTGAGGTTCAATCCCGGTTGGGTGCACTGAGGGTGGTTTTTCCTTAAACTGCTTATAAATTGCATCTACCTCATCCCTAACCTATTTATAGTGTAATTAGTACATTAGTACAAAGGCGTATAACCCTAATGGGTAGTAAGTTGCTGTGCTAGATAAATATTACACACTTATCAATCATTACCCGTACATTCGCTGAAATGTTCACATTTTATAACATTCATTTAAATAAGAGAATATTTTCTCTGAACTTCCCCTTCATTTTATTTAATTAACCCATGATGGTAACTTTTTCCTTGGCACTTTTAAAAGTGTAGGCTGTTGAATAAAGTCTGAAAATACTTTCTTGTAGCTTTGAAAACACTCTTTGGTTTCACTTTTCGGTCACTTTTATTTGTGCATTTTGAGTACTAATCTTAGTAAATGTTATCCTAAGCAATTTACTAAAAAATTATTGATATAAATCAACTGAATCGGATAACATTATGTACCAATATTTGCGTTCACTAGAAATTGAATAAATTGTCAATATCAATGCGGGTGGAATGCTTCGTCGACAACACAAAGACGCATTTAACTTGCAAGGACCTGTGGCTATCAGAAAAAGACAACAAGATGAACGAACGCTTGACCACAAATTTAACCTATATTAGTCAATTGGTGTGTATATAGGTTACGTGTCAGCGCAATCTGTCATTGATAGGAGCAATCTTTTTGACTGCGCGTCTATATAAGGGTTTTATTAGATTTTGTCTCACCATAAACAAAAAAACAAAAACCTTTCCTCTGTAAGAAAACGTAAGAAATTACTGAAAACCCTCTTGCCCCCAAGTCCTTACGTAATTTATGGATGGTAGTCATGGCACCAGACCATAGTTTAATCGGTAACGTATCTGACTACTGAGCAAAGTATCCCGGGTTCGATTCCGGGGCGAAAAATGTATCATCGGTGAAATGCAGTGTCCCCTTTTCACAGCGATAAATGAATCGCTGGAGACTGGGATTTGTTAATATTCTAGATTGATAAATGAATCACTGGAGACGGGGATTTGTTAATGTTCTAGATTTATAAATGAATCACTGGAGACTGGGATTTGTTAATGTTCTAGATTGATAAATGAATCGTTGGAGACTGGGATTTGTTAATGTTCTAGATTGATAAATGAATTACTGGAGACTGGGATTTGTTAATGTTATAGATTGATAAATGAATCACTGGAGACTGGGATTTGTTAATGTTCTAGATTGATAAATGAATCGTTGGAGACTGGGATTTGTTAATGTTCTAGATTGATAAATGAATCGTTGGAGACTGGGATTTGTTAATGTTCTAGATTGATAAATGAATCACTGGAGACAGGGATTTGTTAATGTTCTAGATTGGTAAATGAATCACTGGAGACTGGGATTTGTTAATGTTCTAGATTGATAAATGAATCACTGGAGACTGGGATTTGTTAATGTTCTAGATTGATAAATGAATCACTGGAGACTGGGATTTGTTAATGTTCTAGATTGATAAATGAATCGTTGGAGACTGGGATTTGTTAATGTTCTAGATTTATAAATGAATCGTTGGAGACTGGGATTTGTTAATGTTCTAGATTTATAAATGAATCGCTGGAGACTGGGATTTGTTAATGTTCTAGATTTATAAATGAATCGTTGGAGACTGGGATTTGTTAATGTTTTAGATTGATAAATGAATCGTTGGAGACTGGGATTTGTTAATGTTCTAGATTGATAAATGAATCGTTCGAGACTGGGATTTGTTAATGTTCTAGATTTATAAATGAATCGCTGGAGACTGGGATTTGTTAATGTTCTAGATTGATAAATGAATCACTGGAGACTGGGATTTGTTAATGTTCTAGATTGATAAATGAATCGTTGGAGACTGGGATTTGTTAATAATCTAGATTTATAAATGAATCGCTGGAGACTGGGATTTGTTAATGTTCTAGATTAATAAATGAATCGTTGGAGACTGGGATTTGTTAATGTTCTAGATTGATAAATGAATCACTGGAGACTGGGATTTGTTAATGTTCTAGATTGATAAATGAATCGTTGGAGACTGGGATTTGTTAATAATCTAGATTTATAAATGAATCGCTGGAGACTGGGATTTGTTAATGTTCTAGATTAATAAATGAATCGTTGGAGACTGGGATTTGGTAATGTTCTAGATTTATAAATGAATCACTGGAGACTGGGATTTGTTAATGTTCTAGATTTATAAATGAATCACTGGAGACTGGGATTTGTTAATGTTCTAGATTGGTAAATGAATCACTGGAGACTGGGATTTGTTAATGTTCTAGATTGATAAATGAATCACTGGAGACTGGGATTTGTTAATGTTCTAGATTGATAAATGAATCGTTGGAGACTGGGATTTGTTAATGTTCTAGATTGATAAATGAATCACTGGAGACTGGGATTTGTTAATGTTCTAGATTGATGTTAGTTTGTAAGTTTGGTGCTGATATATATAATCCCTCGGTTCAGAAAGTGCACGTTAGGCTGCACCAGTTAGCACGCGGACATCTAGTCTGGTTTGTTGGTGTAGGAAAGATAAAGGTTGCAACTCCAGAAAGGCCTACCAAGGTTTTTTTTATAACTGTTTCTCAATTTCTTCTCCAGACCAATGAGAGTGCATTTTGCTCTAAATATTTCTATCTTAGTTTTACCAACTCCATTACTGTAAAACCTTCTTTGGTGGCTGTATGGTTTAAAGCGTCGCTCTCTCAGTAGACTAGACTTCTGTTGACAAGGACATCGGGGTTCGAATCCCAGTTGGGTGTACTGAGGGTGGATAACACTAGATGGTATTATACCTTCCCTCCATCAAATTGTAAAAACAGGTAGTAAGCTGCAAATAAGGGTCGGTCAATACATATTAAATGAAGGAAACATACTGAACCAAATGGAAGCGTTATCAGCCACACGAGCTGGCACGTAGCTTGCGTGAATTTATAGCATGTTTACTGTAACATAAGGCAAGGAAATTAGATTAGCAACGGTACACAACGATCGAAAGGGGAAGAGGGGAGGGAGAGGAACGCAAACTTCCTTACGGCAATTTAACTGTACAACAATTTGGCGGTGGATCTGTTTAAAGCATTTAGCTAAGTGGCTTTGCCCATTGAAAGGAGTGGTGGTTTTACATTTTAAATAATCTTGTTATTTAGTTGATACATGATTGATGTCGTTGACACGTTTCTCTGAGAGAAAGAGAGAGAGGGGTATGTTATTGTATGGAATGTATTTGCATTGAGACGCATTACGTTGGTGTTTTTTTTTTAAAAACAAATGAATATTTATGGCTCAACCCATTTGGCCCAAACACAGTTAGATCCATGTCGAATTGGTCCCGTGCCAAAAGGGATTCCATTGGTGTCCCCCCCCCCCCAAACTAACTTAACGCCTTTTTTGTTGGTTATGTTTTTTACCCACGGCCTTGTGGATACCTGCCTCGCCCAACAGGAAGTGAGTAGAGGTTCAACAGCCTCCTGAAGGCACCTGGTTCTAATGAGATGAAACACCGACCCTCCACAAGGGGTCCCGTTTGTGTTCTCGCCAGGCTCGTTCTAGTCTGAGATCTTGAGATTTTAGTGTTCCACGTTTTACTACCTGTCCGGGATGTACGCATTTTTACACTGATTGAGGTGGGCTGGTGGAGGGGGGGGGAAGGTAGCATTTATGTAAATAAACCTGCATTCACGTGAAGGGTGATGGGGAAACCATTTAGGAAAAACCTGGCCTCAAAATTACCGGCATGAATCCAAACCCCAGCCTCCACTTCACCGGGAGACCAATCTACCATGAGATCGACACCTTACCCCACGTGTCCACCGATGTAGGTGCTGATATCCTGAACAACGGTTCTCTGTGCTTGGATAAGTACTGTTATAAACATTAAAAAGCGTAAAAAAAAACCACATCGGTGGTAAAATAGACTGGTTTACTGGTGATGGGAAGTCAAAATTCAAATCAGGACCAGTGTTGTTTTTTCTGTGGTTTTCCCATCCTCTATTTACGCTAATACAGGAGAACTTCCTTTAAACCTCCATGCCCACCATAGACACTTAGAAGTTGCTAATCGCCTTATTTTGGCCAGCATGTGTTTCTACCTGAGCGTGCTATATCTATTTAGTTTCACTGATGGGATTAGGGGTGAGGAAGGTGTATCGTCGCAAGATACCGACTGAACTAAGGTGCCTGTCTATCCTTATAGTCACCAGGGGAGTATTCTCTGGGTATGCTAGTCCTGCGCTGCATACCCATAATGATATGCACTAGTGTTTTGTTTAATTCAATGCTGTCATTTCTAACTGTGTAAACACTAATGTTAAAATTGTTAATAAATATACTTGTACTGAATTATTAATTTTAAAACTAGTGTTGGTTCATATTCCAAGAATACTGTGTTTTAAGTAATTCTTCTTCCAAAAGGCTCTACTTAACACAATAGGAAACCCAGGGCTTGCTACTTGAAAAACGCAAGGCAAGCTAGGGAGGCTCTAAGGACCTTGCCCAATGTATATTATTATTATTATTATTATTATTATTATTATTATTATTATTATTATTATTATTATTAGCACCGCGTCTTACTACCCGTTCGGGTTATACGCACTTACGCTAATGTGTAATGGTAGGGTGATTGTGAGATGAAATGAGGGACCTACAGTTTAACGTGGAATCCGAACCACGGTGGAGGCCTGGCATTCCCCACATTCACAAGATGTCTTGTCAGAGGTGAAGGAAGGGTTTGATAATCAGATAAATCTGTGCCGGGACCGAGGATTGAACCCCGGCCGCCAGCACAGAAGTCTGACACCTTACCCCTAGACCGCCAGGTCACCATTATTAGTATTAATACCTGTTCTATGGTCTAGGGGGGTGCAACACATTCCTTTCCGCTCGCCCATAATTAATTGGCCAATGAGCTCACTTTTTACACCCCAAGTCATGCTGTTCACGTGAAGAAGCTAAGCATTGTGCCAACTATTGAAAAGAGATTCAAGATCACAATGTTTATTTATTAAGCTAATTTAGTATAGTTTAAGAAAAAATACATAAAATAAATATATAATTAATTGTAAAATAATAGTATACGTAACAAGCTTTAAATTATACATTAATAATACAGTGTATTTAACTGAGTTATGTTTAGGTATTCTAGTCACATGCATTATCATATATTTGGCAAACACATTTAACCACTCTTTCAAATTTAGACAATTCAGCACGGATAGAGTGGGGGAAGGGGGTGGGTGGGTGGATGACGAGGCTACTCTAACCGTAGTTGACGGTAATTCTTGTTTTTCTTTAGTAGAAAGGTTTGTAGAGTTTTAATAATGTTCTTTTAGTTTTTGTTTTACATTAATGACTCATTACTCGTTGTGATTTTATATAATTATACATCAAAGAATCCCAAAAGTTATGAGAGTGAGTTCACCATTTAGAGATTATTTAGAAGGAAAAGGTAAAATAAAATATATTTTCTTATAATTTACATAATCAGTGGCGCACCCAAACATTTACTTTGGGGGGAGGCATTCAATAAAGGCTGTAGCAAGAATAACATTTTGATGGAGAGAGCGGGTTTGTGGTTGCACATTCTCCTAAGTCCTAAAGTCCGAGAAAATTTATATATATGGAATGCTTTTATACATAATTTGGAGTAGTTTTATAGTAATTAAGTAATTTAAATAATACAAATGGTATCGAAGCTATTATTTATGTAACGATAAATATTTTGAATATAAGACTTAAGCCTGAAGCCTGGTCTTAAAATGTAGCATATACATTCGACACATCTTCAATGCTAAATATTTTAGTTATACTTCATATTATTTAAATTTATATTAACAATATTTGTGATGTTGAGGAAAGAGGGGGAAGGGGGTCAAATACCCTGCTACCCCTCTCCCCTTGGGTGCACCTCTGCTTATAGTTAAAGATATGTGTAAGAATCTTAGCAATAAACCAATGACGTAGCGATAGAGTATTAATAGTCCGAGATAATCTCCCCTATGTTAGTCAGAGTTTACGCATCTAATTAGCTTCCGGAGCATAAATTCTCAGGTTGGGAGACTCGTTTATTTCCAAGCAGCATTGTGTGAGATAAGTTAGGCTTTATAAAATAGTTTTAATTGCAACGTGAGTTGGACAATCCACCTGATTCCCTCTCACCAAGATCTGATGGACGCTTGATCGATGTATCACTCCATTTTACTCTTATAATGATTGTTTGCTTTGAGTATTGCTAACTGTGTGCTTTTAATTACACTAGACTAATTGAATAGGATCTGTCTCTCATGCATTCAGAAATGTGCCCATACCACTCTTAGCCCCGACATTAATATTTACTTAAATTTCTAACCATGTAGATAGCATTACAATTTGAGAACCGCCTATGTGGTCTGGCTACAAACCCAGAGGTCCCGGGTTTGATTCCCAGCGCGTCCAGATTATCTGGGAAGCAGTGGGTCTGGAACGGGCTAGATTCAGCCTAGAGTGGATAAATAAGGAGCTACTCGAATAAAGTAGTAGTGGCTCCGGTATAGAAAACCGAGATTAATGGCTGGAGCCATCGTAGTGCTGACCACATGACACCCTCTATCCGCAAGAGTTGGCACTAATTCGCTAAACAGTTTGGTAGCCACTCGGTAGGTATAGCCTGAATGAGGGCTGACACCATTGAGTAACTTTTATTACACTTTGAGCGGATTGTAATCCTCGTCATGGATAAATAAAAGAAGAAAGAATATGGGAGGGGGGAGGGGGGCTCAACATTTCCTAAGATAGCATACAGTTAAAGGGAAATAATAAATGTTCGAGAATCACTGTTCTATATGGACACATCCTCAAATATATCCCCTGAAATAATCCCTTGACGTTCTTGGACAACAGTGGTTGAGGGTCCTCGGCCCCCAAATCTCCGTTGCAATTTTTATAGTACAGTATACCTATTAGTTTTTCTCAGAATACGCCACTGGGAGTCACTCGGTCACGGGGACAGGCCAAAACAGTTCCAGTGACCCCAGGTTGTGAATCTAGGCGAGCCTCACACCCACACCAACTTTTATTGCAACCACTAGGGTCGCACATGTTTGGAAATGGACTCAACTAGGCTATGAATATAGATCACTAGTGAATAGTGGGTGGGTGCACTTCACAAACAAAAACAATCGCAGGGAACGTTCTATAGATATTATTTGAAGTATTTAACGTTCACTTCCTGAACCGACTGATTTTATCAGTACACGACATACAAGCTTGCTTATTTATAGAGCAGTCACAGCGTCCATCCCCCAGTCATTAATCCATCACTATGGTTTATATAACCAACCATATAACCAATTTTATATATTTGGAGGGTGACCTGGCGGTCTAGGAGTAAGGGGTCAGACTTCTCTGCTGGGGTCCGGGGTTCAATCCTCGGTCCCGGCACAGATTTATCTGATTGCCAAACCCTTCCTTCACCTCTGACAAGACATCTTGTGAATGTGTGGAATGCCAGGCCTCCACCGTGGTTTGGATCCCACGTTAAACTGTAGGTCCTCCATTTCATCTCACAATTACACCACCATTACATATTAGCGTAAGTGCGTATAACCCGAATGGGTAGTAAGACGCGGTGCTAATAATAATAATAATAATAATAATAATAATAATAATAATAATAATAATAATAATAATAATAATAATAATATATTTGGACTATGACAGGAATATCGAACCTGGAACCCTAAGCTAAGTAGGTAGAGACGCTACCAACTGAGGATTTGTGTATTTATTAAACTTGTTCCAGCCATTTGTGGAAATATTAATGGAATATTTCAGTAATTAATCTCCATGTGCTTATCTAAAATCTATTAGTTATCAAATTACGAAATATCACCATTTTATTTATAATCAGCATGGGGGAAACAGGGTTTTTAGTAAGGGTTTAATAATATGGGTAAACAGTATCTATTTTGTTTGTAAAGTTCAAACTTGATGTTGTATTTATGTTTCCAATGGGTACATACTACATATTGACAGAAGAAACCACAAGATGGACGTAAGCATATCCAGAACGTGCAATTACTATCTACAAATCTGGTAAACTCATGGAATAGTTTGTATGAAAAGTGCATCTATGGAAATTCCTGCAAATTGCTTTAAAAACCGGGACTATTCCCCCTCTAACTGAATGTGGGGGCTAATTGGCAGACCACATGGATGTCCGACGGTGGACCAGTTACATGATCCTCCCAGTATCCGAGTTTTGTCAGGGACCTCTGAAGAAACAATCTCAATCCCAATTCGGCTTGGATGAGAGGATACACGATTTAACATGTTTTGGTCAGAGTAAATAACATATTGCTTCAGTAAAAACATTTAGAACAATTTTCTACAAATAGTAATCTCAAAAGTTATTAAATAATTTTATATGTATGGTAGCATTTGACCAGAAACTGTATAACTCAAGAGATGAATAAGAACTGTTCAGATTACTATGTGTGGAAAATTAATATATATATATATATATATATATATATATATATATATATATATATTATACCTATAATTTAGTTATTTTGTTTTTAAAAAATGGTGCTGGGGGACTCTAAATTTATAGACCTTAACTCGCGTTAACTTCCATCCCCTCCTCTCCCCTTAAAAACATTCCTGGAACTTTCCTTGTTTAGATAGGCCTGTATACAATAGCTGTGGCCCCCAAAATATGGGGCACTTCCTATTCAAATGAACAAAAAGGCTCAAAGTAACCCTCGTTTGATGTTGTTACTGTCCCTCCGAGAAACATCAGGAACATTCCTAGGGCGATGGGAAGATCACGAGGGAGTACACGAATAATAAACGGCGGGTGGAAACTGTAATTTTGACAGTCATTACACAAATATTATTTTACTTTGACAAATTCTGTAAAAAACAAAATTACGAACATTAAAATTAAGTTCCAAATTGGTCGTAAATTAAAAAAAAAATGGGGGGTCCGGGGAGGGGGGTGTGTGTAAGAGAGTAAATATTAAAAATGTAAAAAAAAAAAAACAGAAAAGAATTGAATAACTCCTATAAAACGTAAGTTAAAGACAAATATGACACAGAATTGGTCCCATTTATCTAGTGTAAAGATGTGTTTTCCAGAACATGTTCTGAAGAAGGCTTAGTGAAGTACAATGTTCGTACAGGCTGGGCACATGAGGAATGTGCAGGAGTAAATGAGCTGTCACATGTGTCCACAAGTGTGCTGACTAGAGTACTGAAAACATCAATTCTTTTTTTATGTTTTGATTAGAAGAGCTTTATAATTATTGTATGATTATTATGTTTTATCACAGTCAACTAATGGTCGGTCATTGTATTATATTTTTATCACAGATGTCATTAAATTATGTTGCTATCAGAGTTACCTAACATTAATTTAATTCTTGTTTAATCATGTATGTCTTATTATTTGTAAGAGCTTTTATAGTTTATTATTTTAATTATTTTGGTCTTCTGTGACTGCGACCCTTTAACTATTATTAATTTCGAACAAAAACATTTAATCTCTTTGTCTGATGGCATAAATGTCAAGTGTTCTTCTTTTCATTTTAAAAGTCATATTATGTCAGTTCATTTATATGTATTTCTAAATTCAATCCTTCCTTCCTGTACTTATTTCATTTTATAATACTACGTACCTCAAAAGGTGAAAATAAGTTTTTATAGGAGTAATAATAATTTTCTGAACACTATTATAAAACTGGAAGTTTATCTGTTTTTGCTATTAATACATACTTACAAAATTACATTATTAATTGATCCAAAAGTACTTAGTTTTTTTTTATGTGCGCCTGTTTTTGCCCAACCAGTGGAATGAAACATATGATAGGTTGGCAAGTAGAGATAACTTTTTTTTAGCACCGCGTCTTACTACCCATTCGGGTTATACGCTAGATAGAGATAACTAATTAATTTAAAAACCTTAATTAACTCAAGAAGGCCTAAACATGAATATGTGTGGTTAAAGAAGAATCAACCAAGATCGTATTAGAAAACTATCGAAAGTTCTAAGGCAGGGGCTTATTAATGTACAAATCAAAGATAATAATGCTGTATATTCCTTGTAGTAGGCCTACCCACTTGTTCACATTTCCGGTTTAAAACAAACCTTGTAGGCCTCCTAATAATAATAATAATAATAATAATAATAATAATAATAATAATAATAATAATAATTGGTTACAAATTGAACTCTAGACTAGACTCAACCCTCGTATAATGCCACTTGTGATCTCTCCGTTCTGCCATGGTCTAATATCACTCATTGTGTATGTTCTCTAGCAGAGCACTTGAGTTCAAGACATGGCCGCAAGGCAATGTTCAACTGTCCGTCAGAAGGTTTCCACGCAGACCCGAACGACTGCAAGACGTTCTACCGCTGCGTTGACATGAGTGGGCAGGCTCTCTTCCACATCAGAAAAGCGTCGTTGAGGCCCAAACTAGCGGCCTACCAGTTCCAATGTGGTGAGGGGACGGTGTTTGACCCCCGGTACGCCATCTGTAACCACGCCTCCATGACGGCGAGGGTTGAGTGTGGGGGTAGGTACACGCCTCAAGCCCCTCCTGCTGAGGGAGACGATGGACTTGGCTCGATGGAGAACGAGGTTGGCGACCCTTCGGGACCCCTAAAACCCGGGACGACCCCACTCCCCTTTCATCAACAGACAACGCGCCCTCCTAGGCCTCAATACACCTCTCAACAGGGGCAGTACACACCTCAACGAGGTCAAACCACCAGTGCCCATGGCCATTTCACGACGAAATACTCAACCACCCAAACGCAGGCCACCCTCTCATATAAACCCACAGTTACCCCGACATCCACCCCCAAGAGCTCGTCCGGAATCCAGCCAGGCTCGGAGTGTGGTGGGGAAGGTTTCTTCGGGGTGCCTGGTCAGTGCAGGAAGTTTATCAGGTGCGTTGGGAATGGTCGGACCAGTTATACGAGATACGAGTTCGAGTGTGGGGAGGGGACAGTGTGGGATACTGAGAGCAATGTGTGCAACCATGCGTGGGCTGTCAAGCGGTCAGACTGTGGAGTCCACCAGGGGTCAACAGGTACTGGCGGACAACAGCAAGGATCCAACAGTCAGAACTGGAACCAGCAGCAGAGTGGTGGAAATCAACAACAAAGTATAAGCTCACAAAACGGTGGGCATCAACAACAAAGCGGAAGCTCACAAAATGGCGGAAGTCAACTAAATGGAAACTCACAAAATGGTTGGAATCAGCAACAAAGTGGTAGCTCACAAAATAGTGGATCTCAACAACAAAGTGGGAGCTCACAAAATGGTTGGAATCAACAGCAAAGTGGTAGCTCACAAAATGGTTGGAATCAGCAACAAATTGGAAGCTCACAAAATAGTGGATCTCAACAACAAAGTGGGAGCTCACAAAATGGTGTATCCCAACAAAGCGGGAGCTGGCAAAATGAAGGGAGCCAACAAAGTGGAAGCTCACAAAATGTTGGAAACCAACAACAAAGTGGAAGCTCACAAAATGGTTGGAATCAACAACAAAGTGGTAGCTCACAAAATGGTGGAAATCAACAGCAAAGTGGTAGCTCACAAAATGGTTGGAATCAACAGCAAAGTGGGAGCTTGCAAAATGGTGGAAACCAACAACAAATTGGAAGCTCACAAAATGGTTGGAATCAACAACAAAGTGGTAGCTCACAAAATGGTGGAAATCAACAGCAAAGTGGTAGCACACAAAATGGTGGAAATCAACAGCAAAGTGGAAATGGACAAAATAACTGGAACCAGCAAAATACAGGAACATCTCCAGTAAACCAGTTTGAAAATAATGCTAAACAGACCACCCCCCCAACACAGAATCAGACAACAGCCTCTCCTCCTCATCAAGGGGGCCAAACCTTGACCACAACCAGTGCGGTGCAACCTGGGGCTGGTTGCGACTCAGAAGGGTTCCACTCCATACCTGAGAACTGCCGGAAATTTTACAGGTGTGTCGCAGGTGAAGGGCGGAGATTCACGAGATACAACTTTGAGTGTGGAGAAGGAACTGTATGGGACTCTGAAAACAACGTGTGCAACCACGATTACGCCGTTCAGAGGCCTGGCTGTAGATATGCGGTGGGAGAGGGTACTCCACCGAGCGTGAACACACAAACAACTGAACAACAAACCTCCACGACGTTATCCAGTTACAGTAACACCACTCAGGTTCTGTCCTTGGAATCTGGTAATGAACAATCCACAGCTTCCTCTTCCACAACATTGTCTTCATTCTCAAATAGTTCACAGCCTTCAAGTTCAACATCATCATCGTCTTTCACTTCAAACTCTCAGTCGTCTCAAACAGCAACAACATCTTCCACCTCCTCTCAAATTCAGAACCAGCAATCCACCGCCTCCTCATCTCAAAGTCAAATGTCTTCCTTAAGTAGTCAGCAGTCAACAGCATTGTCATCTTCTACGAATAATCAACAATTTGTGAGCCAGAATCAACAGTCAACAAATGTATCTGAAAACAATAATCAGCAAACAACAATGTCCTCTGTAAATAATAATAATAATAATAATAATAATAAGGAATCTACAACCTCTGAAAGAACATCAACCTCGTCTCAAAATCAAAACCAACAAGGATTAACATTCACATCATCTTCAGAGAGTAATCAACAAGCTACTGATTCAGTAAGTAACAATGAACAGTCCATGAGTTCCAGTTCAAGTGGAAGTAATCAACAAACTATAGACTCGTCTCAGTCTTCCAACGAGCAGCTATCAAGTTCAACTTCTGGAAATAAACACTCAACATCTTCATCAAATCAACAAGAAAATAGTGGGTCTTCCCAAAGTGAGAGTGGAGAGTTGTCCTCTAATGGGCAAAGTCAAGTATCAACAGAATCTCTTTCACCTTCTACTACGGCTTCTCCGGGACATACCCCTTCTCAGCAGGATGGGTCTTGCCAATCGGAAGGTTTCTTTCCAGCTCCAGGAAACTGTAAAAAGTTTTACCGTTGTGTCGATAACGGGAAGGCAGAATTCACAAAATACGAGTTTGAGTGTGGGCAAGGAACCGCATGGGACTCTGATAGCAACGTATGTAACCATGAGTACGCCGTACGTAGAGATTGTAACAACATTGATAGCAGCCCTGGCACTACATCTCCTTCATCAGGTGGAGGACAATCAACGGAGGAGGGAGGGAATCACCAAAGTACTACCTCTTCATCCACAACCCACCAAGAAATTTCAACTGAAAATCAAGGCAACCCCACCAGTCCTTCACCTTCTGAGGTACAAGAAGGTTTCAAACCTTCAGAGGAGAATAAGGAAGGTTCTGAACGTCCAACAAATGAAAATGAGCTTTCTGCCGGAAATCAAACCACATCTAATTTAAATTCGCATGGAAGTTCTACACCAATCAGCCAAGTTAGCAGCACATCACCTAGTGTTAGCTCTCAGAGCTCGACTACTGTGCTACCAGCTGAAAATCAAGAAAGTTCTACACCAATACGCCAAGAGGGAAGCACAACATCTAGTTATAGCCATCAAAGCTCAACTATTGCACTATCATCTGAAATTCAAGGAAGCTCTACTACTCCTAATGGTTTGATTGGTTTAGAAAGTTCACAACCTCCACCAGATTCATCAACGCAACAAGGTGACAGTGACTCGTGTGCGTCTGAAGGTTTCTTCCCAACGCCAGGCAGCTGCAAGAAGTTCTTCCGTTGTGTCAGTAATGGTAAAAGCAGTTACACAAAGTATGACTTTGAATGCGCTGAAGGAACGGCGTGGGATACGGATAGTAACGTGTGTAACCATGAGTACGCCGTACGAAGGGATTGTAATAAAGTTATATCGTCTGGAACAGAAGAAGAGTCCTCTAACAAACCCACGATTGCCCAAGAAGGTCCTTCTAATACTATTACTTCAGATACACCAATAAAGGAGTCTTCAACAACACCAGCAAGCTCTTCTGAGGGTGGTTTACCAGGTTTATCAGGTGGTCCTATGGAACAAGAAAATCCAACCAGACCAGAAACTATCTTGAGCGAAAAACCATTAACATCAACGGAACCCACAACGTCGGTCCAAGATAATTCAGCAATCTCCACAAACATCATTGTTTCAACTACTACATCAGGATTAGGTGAACCAGGTGAAAGTCCTTTTTCTTCAAATGTAACTTCTGGCTCTCCAGTAGCTGAGAGCTTAACTACACCAACAAGTGAACAACAGACTAGTTCGACAAATTCCTCAAGTAAACAGCCCATGACATCAACGGAATCTCTAATGTCAGTCCAAGATAATACAACGAGCTCCTCAAGTGAAATTGTATTTACCACATCATCGGGGCAAGGAAAACCAAGTGAAAGTTATATTCCTTCAAACGATTCTGGCTCTCCAGTAGATGGAAACCAAACTAAAAGTAATGGAACATCCCCTTGCAGCCAAGCCGAGAAACCTTCAACTCAAAATCCTACTTCACAGAAAGTGTCTTGTACCTCAGCGGGATATTATGCGCACCCAACAGACTGCAAGAAGTTCTACCGCTGCGCAGATTGGGACGGTGATAAAGGTAAAAGGTTCTCTGTGTATCATTTCGATTGCCCCGAAGGAACCATATTTGATCCAAGTCTGAGTGTTTGTAACCATGAGGAGAGTGTCTACCCCCCTAGGGATTGCAGTGGGACTCAGAGCACTACAGTGATGTCCTCTACCGGGACGACCCCATCCACGACGCCATCTCCAGCACCATCCTTAAAACCGGTCGAGCAGGAGATGACCAGTACCACAGAGATAGGCTTGTCAGAACAACCAGATTCTACGACCATGGCTGCTACTGAAACTCCAGGTAAGTGTTACAAGGCATCTGTTTAAGTTAAATCTTTATGATTAGTGCTTTTAGCACCAATGTTACCCACATCGGTGGATGCTAACCTCGTTAAGTCTGATTTACCAATGATTGAGGGGTTGTAGTTCGAATCCCAACCGGGTGCAGTGAATTTTTTTTTTACTAAATGGACTACCACGCAAATGTGGGTACAATTACTCTAAATTATACCTTTTACTTTACTATTCTATTAGTATAAATATGCGGATAGCTCAAATGAGTAGTGAGGCATGGGGCACAGAAAAACTAAGTTAATTAATCACTGAATTTTAAGGATGGTGGGGGTAGTGTCAGAAAAAGTCAACCCATATTAGAATGGAGCGAGAGTACAGAGATAGATGGCAATGATAAATACCCCGATATACTCAGCTGATATTTGAACCCTGACCTCACCTGTCATCACCAATCCAATCTCTTGTGAAACTGATGCCTTTGACTGCATGGTAATTGGTGTGGGTCTAGTTCCTATTACTTTAAAGTTGGTACACGTCATTTTTGGTAACTTTAATAAATACATATTTGTAAATTAGGTGAACTCACTGACATGTATCGATGGTTGCATTGTCTAAGGAATGACTCTTGCAATAGACTGGACTACTGGTGATGAGAAGATCGGGGCTCGAATTCCTATCAGGTGTAACGAGGTTTTTTGTTCTAGATGGTTTCTCACACTCCTTCCATGCGAGTTTGGCTACAATTTCTCTACTATTATTCCTTATCAATAAACCTTTAATACACGAGGAAAAGGAAAACTTGGCGTTTTCTATTAAAAAAACAAGTATTGTAAAGTTCATTGCAATATAAAAACTAATTATTTCTTAAGCAAATCCCCACGACTAAAAGATTATTATATATTTATCTCTTAATTTAATGGCGATAAAACTGCAGCGGGGTTTGGATTACAATGGATTTCGAATTAACCAAAATATAATTTAAATAAATATACATTTATTAAAGATGGAAATGTTTTACAATTTAAAACTCACTGACAGCCTTGTTTGTCAATCAGCAATCAACTTTTTTTTATGAAAAATAAGTTTTGCTTTTAAAAATTTAGATCTGAAATTATTAAAAAAAAAACAATATATTTTAAAAGTTCATTTTTTTAACGCTGCGTCCTACTAATCATGTGGGTTGTACTTATATGGACGAATTAAGCTAAAGTGTTAAGGATGAAGAAGGTTAAATTTAGAGGAAGTGTGAACATTCGCGTGGAGGAAGAATGGAAAACCATTTAGGAAAAAAACACTGTCCGTACCAGGATTCAAACTCCAATCTTACCTTCATCGTGAGTCCAGTATATTGCGAGGGTGATACCTTCGACCATGCAATCACTGAAGTGGGTTTTAAAGATTAGGATCTCTCAAATAAATTGGGTCTTAATAGTAAACGTCTCCGATTCGAATCCTTGTTTTATACAAAATGTACAATATTACACTAAATAAATATAAATATATATATATATATATATATATATATATTATATAAAACTTGTGATACACACCATACTTAAAACATGCATGTAAATCCATAGGTGAGACGGATACCGTTACTGCAGGGGAAACTACAGACCAAACCGACCAGGCTCTCACTCCCGGAGGGACGACGGCCACTGTGGAACAAAGTACAGTCACATCCGAAATAACGGGTGTGACAACCATCCTTCAGACTACGGACCCCACAGACTCGACAGATAAAACAAACCCATCTTCAGAGACAGCTGAACCAGAAGGACAGACCACCGTAGATACAGTTTTGGAAACAACCAATCCTGATCAAGAAACTACAAGACCTGGGGATACTGCTACAGAGCAAACTACGCCACTTTCAGAGACGACAGATCCAGTTCAGCAGACAACAGAGATTACTGAGCCAAAAAATCCACTACAACAGACAACAACTACAGTCCCATGGACAACAGATTCTAGTGAGACAACTGCAGCCCAACAGACAACAGATAATATTGAGACAACTGCAGCCCAACAGACCACAGATCCTAGTGAAACAACTGCAGCCCAACAGGCAACAGATCCTAGTGAGACAACTGCAGCCCAACAGACAACAGAGTCTAGTGAGACAACTGCAGCCCAACAGACAACAGATCCTAGTGAGACAACTGCAGCCCAACAGACAACAGAGTCTAGTGAGACAACTGCAGCCCAACAGACAACAGATCCTAGTGAGACTACTGCAGCCCAACATACAACAGATAATATTGAAACAACTGCAGCCCAACAGACAACAGAGCCTAGTGAAACAACTGCAGCCCAACAGACAACAGAGTCTAGTGAGACTACTGTAGCCCAACAGACAACAGATCCTAGTGAGACAACTGCAGCTCAACAGACAACAGAGTCTAGTGAGACTACTGTAGCCCAACAGACAACAGATCCTAGTGAGACAACTGCAGCCCAACAGACAACAGATCCTAGTGAGACAACTGCAGCCCAACAGACAACAGAGTCTAGTGAGACAACTGCAGCCCAACAGACAACAGATCCTAGTGAGACAACTGCAGCCCAACAGACAACAGATCTTATTGAGACAACTGCAGCCCAACAGACAACAGATCCTAGTGAGACAATGAACCCTACAGACCAAACTACTCTATCTGCAGAGACCTCCAGCCCTCCTAAGGAGGGGACCGAGCCTTCAGAGAGTACAGCCTCCACCTCAACGTCGACAACCACATCAGAATCGCCGCCCGGACAGCAGATCTCTAACTGTGCGGTGTCCGAACTGGAAGACCACCAAGTAGCCTTCGTGTGCCCCACGGGGTTCAGGCGTCATCCCAAGAACTGCCAACTGTTCTATCAGTGCACCACCTCTCCCAATAGTCATGAGGTGAAGGTGCTGGTGCTGTCGTGCACCAACGACACGGTTTTCGACGAACAGAAGCTGCAGTGTCTGCCCCACGACCAGGCGGCTCCTTGCATCGGAGGAAGCAAATTATACAGAGGACTGGAAGATGAACCCACGGCGGTAAATATTTTACAATAATATCCTTACCATTGGCGTGTATACGTGGGGTGAAGGGACAGAGATGTGCTGAGGGGTGAGCGACGTTATCTTGTGGTTCTTAAAATAAGTAATAGATTATATTATGATGGTTTATCAGTAACCTAGTAGTTGTGTGAAGATTAGATCGTTGTTTCTCCATTAAAACAATTCTGAGCATATAATGTTAAGGTGAGATGGAAGGGGATTCGAGGAAAAGCCAGTGCTTTTGCAGTTTTTCTGCCAAAACATTGTTTTGGCCAAAATAAATAAAATATTGCTCCAGTAAAAACATATAATTAAATTTTCTTTACATGGTGACCTAATGATTTCTTGAATATCTCTCAAGGGTGTTCTAGAATTTAAAGACAACTTTCTCTCTTCATTTAAATAGTTTTTTAGATAATGCCACCATGCTCATGATAGATATTAAGGAACTGTTGATATCAACATCTCAAGAAAACTAAACTCTATGTTTGAACTTGAGCAATAAAAACTGCAAAAACACTGGCCTTTCTCGCGTGCCCATCCCTCCCTCCTTAATAATGTCATGTTCTATCATTAATTCAGTATTAACATTCATCTTTGGATTTAAAATTAAAATGTCCTATAATTTCTCCTTGGATTTGAAAGTGATAATTTTCCTTGGTGATAGAATTTGAAAAAAAAATACTAACACTTTATTCATTTGTTCATTATAAGCTCAAGTAATATTAGGATTTATTTGTAAAAAATATCTGTCGTAAAAGTGTATAAAGTGAAAGTGAAATAAACTAGTTCTATTTTTATTACACGAATAAAAAAAAGTATACGAGAAGGCCACGTACAATTAGCCATAGCTGAAAACGGGCTTGGGAGGATAGATATCAAGCATGTTATTTAAAAGTGATTGAGCACATCAGTTTAATGTCTTAAAAAAAGGAGATGTCAGTCAGGGCCTACAGGTGCCAAATGACTGTAGGTAAGAAACATATATCCACTTGAGATAAACCTGTTAAAACTGTTGCACTGATATCCAATTTTGTCACGTCTAGGCAGTTTTATTACTTAGACCCTGTATAGCCTAGTGTTTAGGTATCCAGGGAGCATTATTATACTTCCTATTTTTAAGTTTAACTTGTGTGGCAGTAATTTATTCTTGAGGGTGTCAATCTGTTTGAAAATCCTTCAGTTGCCTTTTTCCCGCTCACCCTTACAGTCAACACTGAGTTCACACTGACGTAACAATGGAACTCTCCTTCTAAAATACTAAATATGGTACCTCATTTATTGGTGTAGCCTACTCATTTAGTGAACACATAATTACCTATTCGAAATATCATTTGAGATCAGCCTATTTCCAAATGTTTAGTGAACTACTGAGCCGTGTGTCAGTATTTTTTTTTCCTGTTTTTCATCACTTAATTGTATATTCCAATAACGTAAGTAACTGTTTATTTTCCGTGCATATTGTTTAACTTGAGAATTTAAACTTATTTCACAGCTGAGAGTATTTAATAAATCTCTGGATGATTGCTATCCTCTGAACATGAGTAAGAATTGCCTATTCTGTAACAAATGATTGACTGTATTTATTGCATGGCTCAGAGCCATAGTTGACTAATTCCATATTAGCAGTTTGGCCTCTGATGATAGTTGCATCGTTCAATATCATCCTAAAGCAGGTTTTTGTTCTGCGTTCAACGTCTAATAGATGCTGCTGAAAATAGTTTCTTCCTTGTTCACGTCAGACACATCTTGGATGATTTCCGGAGGGTGATGTGGTGGCTTCCTCTAGTTAAAGTCCTACCACTTTCTGACCAGTAGGATCAGTATGTTATGTACATTTCAGAGAGTCAAATATTCACAATAAAAACATCAGAAAGTATTATCGCATTTCTTGGCAAAGTTCTCCAAGACCATATTAAATTCAGTTTCTCATAGCTTCTTAGGCTCGGCGGATGAACCAAATACACCAATGAAGACAAATATATCACTAAGAGGATATACAATTTTCACTAAAAACAGATTATTTCTTACATTTCATCCTCCCACACTCTTTTATTTTAAAGATGCATTCAATTATAGTATTAATTGATTTGTATGAACAAATAAGTATATAAATGTAAGCTTAAATTAAATAAGCATGTTGGACGTTACCGGTATAACTTTTAACTAATTTATTTTTTGTCAAAGAAAAACATTTTAATTTACTAATATGAACACGAAACAAGAAACAAAACTAGAAGACAAGTAATAGTGTTATAATCTGTAATTTTAATTGGAATTTGACATTGGAATTTTTATTCTAGTTTCTACTTAGTTTTGAAGAGCAAATAAAATATATATCAATTAAAATGATTCACTAAATTATGTTTAAAATTTTTAAAGGCCTATATTTTATTTACTCTCAATTTTGAAGTTTGAAAGTTTTGCTCACCTTTAAAGTGGTTCTTCTACAATTTCACCAAATTTCAGCTTTCTATCTCGTTGAGAAGTCCTTTAAATTCTCTAGACCGATCTACAAGTATATATACAGACAACACTTTACTTTTATTAATATTGATCTTTCATTTTACACAATTTCAATGCATACTCTTTATTTGTTCTCAATTTTAATAAACCAATAATAAAAAAAAATATTTAAAATCTTATCTTACCTTAGGTAACGTTCCTGAGTACAACTATTTTTTAATGTTTTCTAAAATGTTATATTTAATTATGTCCAAGGGAAACACAACAACAAACTCCAGATTTCCAGTTTACCACTTTGTTAAAGATAATAAATCCAATTTTAAATAAGTACATATAATTCCTTGCCAGGAATTGAGCTCAGGGATCCTAACTAATATAACAAAGTCATTGCTGACTGAGCTATGGTGTAAAACCGTGTTCCAGATTTTAAAATGTTCAACGTTAAAACTTTGTGACGGGTTTCAGGTGCAAGTATCGCCAGGAAGCGCCATCTGTCCCACCAAAGGTCACCACCCGTACCCTGGAGACTGCCTCAAGTTCTACAAGTGCCGCCAAGGCTCAAAGGGCAAACTTCAAGGTTACCTGTACCAGTGTCCGGAAGGACACGCCTATTGGGAGGTGTCCAAGAGGTGCGAGAAGATCGTCAAGATCCCGGCCTGCGCTTCTGACAGGACGTCGTACAATATCCCCATTGAGATGAGGGACGTTGGGGCCCGGAGCCTTTTCAGCTACTGGGACTTCAATAGCTAGCCATGACTTGCACACCAGCGTGAGAAGTCTCTTCAGCTACTGGGACTTCAATAGCTAGCCATGACTTGCACATCTGCGTGAGAAGTCTCTTCAGCTACTGGGACTTCAAGAGCTAGCCATGACTTGCACACCAGCGTGAGAAGTCTCTTCAGCTACTGGGACTTCAAGAGCTAGCCATGACTTGCACATCTGCGTGAGAATTATCTTCAGCTGCTGAGACTTCAATAGCTAGCCATGACTTGCACATCTGCGTGAGAAGTCTCTTCAGCTACTGGGACTTCAATAGCTAGCCATGACTTGCACACCAGCGTGAGAAGTCTCTTCAGCTACTGGGACTTCAATAGCTAGCCATGACTTGCACACAAGCGTGAGAAGTCTCTTCAGCTACTGGGACTTCAAGAGCTAGCCATGACTTGCACACCAGCGTGAGAAGTCTCTTCAGCTGCTGAACTTCAAGAGCTAGCCATGACTTGCACACCAGCGTGAGAAGTCTCTTCAGCTACTGACTTCAATAGCTAGCCATGACTTGCACACCAGCGTGAGAAGTCTCTTCAGCTACTGGGACTTCAAGAGCTAGCCATGACTTGCACATCTGCGTGAGAAGTCTCTTCAGCTACTGGGACTTCAATAGCTAGCCATGACTTGCACATCTGCGTGAGAAGTCTCTTCAGCTACTGGGACTTCAAGAGCTAGCCATGACTTGCACACCAGCGTGAGAAGTCTCTTCAGCTACTGGGACTTCAAGAGCTAGCCATGACTTGCACACCAGCGTGAGAAGTCTCTTCAGCTACTGGGACTTCAAGAGCTAGCCATGACTTGCACACCAGCGTGAGAAGTCTCTTCAGCTGCTGAGACTTCAAGAGCTAGCCATGACTTGCACACCAGCGTGAGAAGTCTCTTCGGCTACTGGGACTTCAATAGCTAGCCATGACTTGCACATCTGCGTGAGAAGTCTCTTCAGCTACTGGGACTTCAAGAGATAGCCATGACTTGCACACCAGCGTGAGAAGTCTCTTCAGCTGCTGGAACTTCAATAGCTAGCCATGACTTGCACACCAGCGTGAGAAGTCTCTTCAGCTACTTCCGTTACTGGGACTTAAAGACGTTGTCAAAGCTCACGTTGTTAATTTATTCTTTGCCAACCACGAAGCTGTAAAGAAAAATGCAAACTTGAGATTCAGTTGAAGATATTAGGGTCTTAGGTGGGGCTCTATTTTCAAGTACTTTAAATTATTCCAGGATTGACTATCTTATTAACCATATTTAGCTTCTAATTGAAACTTGATCATAACGTGGTTCGCCTATACCAAGGCGTCAGCCTAGTATTTTTCTTAAAATTCTCCCAAGGATTCGTGAATGGATTCTGGTTGAAGTTTCAAGGAGGAGGCAAGATAAGAGTTGTTTATAATTCACTAAAATCAGATTTGAGACAATAACAGCCAAGAAGAGAATAATAATTACAGTTATTATTTATTAAAGTTAGTTAATTAATTTATTTCATAAAAGTGACTTCATGATTAAAATATTGGTAGAAAAACATTCTTACTAGAAAAAATGGCTTGTTTTCTTTGTGTAATAAATATTGTTCAGCCCACTTTACTTTAGAATATTTTAAATGTCGGTGTTTCAGCTTTTAAACTTTGCCGTGGTTTACCAAAAGGTTGACTATTGTTTTAAAGTAAGTGTATGGTTTTCAACTGATTCGTCAATAGTTGCATTTTTGCTTACCAGCTACTGTAAATATCAATGTGTTAAACCAGACTAGAAAATACGCTATCTCTACTGATATGTTATGTTAATACGGTCATGTTATAGTGACCTTAAAGCAGATGTACCTAGATTGACATCATTATATTGGGGTTCATGGTGCTAAGGTGTTCTGCATTTGGAAATATTGCCTTAATTTTCTTGCCTATAATAATGTCGAAATGTGTCGATCAAACGTTATAAAAAGCATTCCTTCTTAATTATCTTATTTATTTCTTTATAGAGAAATATTGATTCTTGGTTTGTCAAAGCATTAATTCAAAATAAGGGTCATCCAGGGGAAGTTACCGATATGGAATTATTTGTTTTCACTTTACATAATATTTAGAAATATTAATCCATAAAAACATTATTTTAATCAATAGTTCATTATGTATAGCACAGAATAAAATTTAAAACATTGTAATAATATTTATATTTAATGTTATTACTTAATGCCTAATAAATGCTACACGCCTAGATTATCTGGCTTGCGGTAATGTTGGCCTTTTTTCAGTGTTAAAAGTTACTAAAACACAGCTTAGTGTTATTTCCCCTCACAAACATGTGATATTACTTTGGAGAGGGAAGCCATTTGGGATCACTTGTCAAATTTACATTGCACATTTGTTAGGGAGATGAATTTGGAAGTATTTTTTAGTAAATTTCAATTTGTAGAAAAGCTCAAAGTTCCTGTAAACGAACTATACAAAGAACGTATCTATTACCTTTTCATATATCTATGTGCAATTTAATTTTTTTTTAATAAAAATTTTAAGACATCAATTCTACTATCACACATAAACAATAAATTGTATTTAAAATTTGGAAGATAATCAAGAAGGCCTTATTAATATAAGGTTTTTTAAGCCTACTTAGTAAAAATTTGTATATTAGATATAATTTAAATACCCCACAATCTACTTAATAACTTAAAATGAAGGAGCATTTTGTTTTGTGGAACTAAAATAAACATTCTTCATATTTACTTAAAAAAATACTTTTAAATTAAATAAAACTATGTGCAGCTATGACTATAAAAATGTAATGTATTCATAGTAAAAGTTAATATATTTATTGATTACTCTGAGCTAATGTTAGCGTTAGTGATTTTTGATACTATCAAATCAATATCAGTATTAAAAAGTTAACTTTTATTTCACTCCTTATAAATATAATAATAATTGTTGTAACTGAAATTACTAATAATAAGATTATTTAGTTATGCCCAAATAATTTAATATTGTATACAGATCATAATATTAATAAAATATATTTATGTGAACCAAAATTGATATTAATAACAAGGAGGCGTTATTTGATTTCATGTGAATCTCAACATTTTTGGTAAAATTTATGATTGAATATGGTCAACATTTATTTTTTTGTAATGTCTTTAGTACATGATGGAACCACACTTTGCCAACATCCAACGTTCATTTATTTTTAAATGTTTAAAATTAATAGAATTAATTTTATGCTGATATTTAATATCATTTGAATGTTTTAGATTTCAAAAAGAAAGTTAAAGCACATAATATGTCTTAAGTGTTAATATTATTATGGTGTTATTCTTGAAATAAACGTGTGTCCAAAAACTAAAATGTTTAGTTACATTCATGATTAATAATAATAATAACAACAACAAAAAAAAACTAGTGCTCTAGCTAGATTAAAATTTATTATTTTCATCGGTGTGGAAGAATATCTAGAACCATGTGATCCATTATTTTGAAATAAAAAATTAAAAAAAAAAATTGTTATAAAATTATTATTATGTAAACACCACTTAATTGATTTATTTGTACGAGTACTAAAGTGTGTAAATAATAAAATACTACTCAGTATCAGTTATTGCTGACCCTGGTGACTCCAGCAGGCTGGGGTTGTATTGATGTATGTCGGGTGTTTGTAAGGGTGTCGGTACTATCATCACGCTTGTAGAAACAAGTTTGACCTTCTCACCGAGACGCATTGTCTTCAAGATGAACGCTTGCTAAACAATCTAGTCTTTAACGTACACACATATTGTTTTCATGTCACGTCATATATCCCGTGCTTAATAAAATTTGTTTTATACCTGATTAAATTCAATGGTTTTATTTCCACCAGTATTGTTTAAGATTCCATCACACTCCACGAATAGCGCGTGACTAAGTAAGGTAGTTAATACAGATTGAGACAGACGTCGCATTGTGCTGGGGTTTTCTATCATTTACATCCGAAGATAATGAAATTGAGACCAGCGAAACCATTTTACCAAATGTGAAATAAAATACAACAAAATGGAATATAATTGAGATTATTTTAAAATTAAAAGAAAAAAATCTATTTGATTGGTCACAAATGTTGTTTTTGTCAAGAGAAAAGGCTAGAAAAATGCACTTTGATGCGGTTTCTAGGATTGAGCGTGTGGTGTATCTAATATCCCAGTTAATCGGCCGTGTTGTTGGCTCTTAATATACTTAACATGTGTTTATTTAGCGAACATCTAGTGAGGTAAGACATGAGGGGAGACTACTCAGCAGGAAGGCTAAGCGGCGCGGGGTGGTTGTATTCGGGTAGGAATAAAGAAGAGAGAGAGGAAAATTTTCTTTTCCTTTCTTTTCTTTTTTTGTACTAAACATTAACCGATATTACCTCTGGGAACAATATTTTTACTACTCACCTTGCTGTCCCTGGGCAGAACAAACAGCCGCCATGAAATGTCTTATGGACGGATGATTGAAACCGTGAGCTTGATCACGACTCCTCAACATTTCTGTCATACGTGTGTTTTTACAAGCATGCGCACGTGTTATCTTACAACTGCATTCACCATCTTGGATTTTTTAAGTTTTGGATTTTTCACATGAAGATGGCATGCTCCAAATTTCAACGATCTACGACTCAGGGTATCGGAAAGTAAGAGAAAGAGCCCTGGATAGACAGATAGAGAGAGCAGGAATTTTATAAAATATATGTATCTCCTCATTATACCTAAAAAAATAAGTAAAATTGTATAATAGCAATAGAAATGCTAAGGAAGATTCCCTCCAAAAATTATTTTAGAACAAAAGTTTTCTATTCAATACAGTAAAAATAGTGTCCACACAACAAAATACCCTAGTCCTTCTAAGCACTCTCTGCGCTCAAACCAGGCTTACTCTTCAACTAATCTATACTTATAAAATAACATGTCCTGACTGACTGACTGACTGACTGATTCATCATCGCCGAGCGCAAACTATCAAGGCTACAAGCATGAAATTCGGACTGTATATTCATTTTGTTATGTAGGCACTCACTAAGAAAGGATTTTAGAAAATTCCACCCCAAAGGGGTCAAAATAGGGGATGATAATATGTATGATAATATGTATGAAAGTCTGTCATTTTGAAAGTTACATAAACAAAATTTTGTATTTCGGTTATTGACGTAAAACAAATAAATACGTGTTTCAGGAATTTTGGAAATTTTATTTAATAAGGGATGAAAAAGGGGGTGAAAGTTTGTATCGGACCTGCATTATTTTTGATCTGAGGTCAAGTTATGGTCATCAACGTAACGTAATATTTTAAATTAATCTGTAAATACATATGTATATTTTCGTATTTGTATATAATCAACTTCCACGCCAGCAAAGCCGCGGGCAACAGCTATCTAGTCATATATAAAGCGTATGGGGGCTTTAAACAAGAGAACTGTTTTAAGGAACTAGAGTATCCCCATGGCTTCTTTGATGCTGAGTGACAGCTGATGGCTTTGAAAAGTGTCCAGACCAAATTATGTATCCCTACGCTGAACCATATGATCTGCAAAAACATGTATTTAGCAGCTGTCAGTCAGCACCAAAGAAGCCATGGGGCTACTGTACTTGTGAAGGAAATACATTCAAGTAGAGGTTTAGGTGCGTGTGCGTGTGCTGTTGTTTGATTTTTTTCCTTTCCAAAACAGAAAATATTTCCCAGGCCATAACGCGGCAAGTTGTGCGCTATAAATTACATAATAAATCACTTTGAAGTTACATATTTCTTGATAACAAAACGGTTTGTTAAACCTAAATGGTTTGAAAGAGAACAAGATAGCCCCTCCCCTTTCAAGTGACATCAAGACAGCCTGAAGTGATGGTTCTATAGTTTCTATTATTATTAGCACCGCGTCTTACTACCCGTTCGGGTTATACGCACTTACGCTAATGTGTAATGGTAGGGTGATTGTGAGATGAAATGAAGGACCTACAGTTTAACGTGGAATCCGAACCACGGTGGTGGCCTGGCATTCCCCAAATTCTTCTATTGTTTCGCCCCAGGGAGAAGACACTAGTTGTTGAAACCACGAACTTAACTGAACTCTCAGAATCGTTAACGTGATTTCCAGTTAGACAAAACTTTGTGGACTGTATTTAATCTTTGACAGGGTGTAAACTAGCACCAAAACACCACGAAACTTGGCGACAAAACTACAACAATTGCGCCGACCATCTTACCTGACGCTATCATCAAGTCACAGTGTCTTTCACAAGCCAGGCCATCTCAACTCTTCACAACTGGCAGCCTATTATTGGTTGTGGCGTTCACCACCAGGGGCACTCCTTCAGCAGACACTTTTGGAGCGTATAAACATTACTGCCCGCCTTGAAACGCGTTGGCGTTTTCAACACATTCCCCCGCGCTTCGGTTATCTTAACCGCGGTGTATGTTAAAGTCATTGTGGCATTTCCAACCAGAACGAAAGGACCAAATCTCCAGTCTACCTTATATACTAAAGAACTCATATCAACGAAACTTTCGTGGGACCAAATTAATAATCTTCCAGGAAAAGGTGTCCTACCCTAAGCTAAATAAAATACACTATTGAAAAATAATTATGAAATAAGAACGAAGCTACAACCTCTAGTACGCTATCAAACACCCTTAATAGTCTAATAGTATACAATATATACAGTTTGTCGAATAGGTGTACGCCGGTGTTAAATTGAACATAAAGGAAAAATGTGGATCTAGGGAAAGCCCAGGAAAAACGATCTTCACTCCACCTGGGGCTGTAGGGGAGACTACGCGGAGAAGGAAGCCCACGGAAAGGACCCTACCTACCCTCACACCTACCGGCGACACCGTATACAACCTTTACTTGTTTAAGGGCAGTGGGCACAGTTTTACCACTGGCCGTTTTACAGTGCCAGTTTTGGTAGTCACGGTAGCCACTCGAACCACGCCATCTCGTCCAGGGTGTACTGCCGAGACTCGACCAGTCCTCCATTGTAAGGGAGGCGTGTTGTCGTCTTTTATGATGACGAGATCGCCGACTGATAGATTAGCCGTTTGATTAGCCCATTTTGGGCGCTGTTGAAGGCCACCAAGATATTCATTTCGCCATCTGCGCCAGAATGTTTGCATGATCTGCTGCACTAATTTCCACCGGTCACGTAAGTTTAGAATTTTATCAGGCAACTGAGGCTCTTGAATGGCAAACGGGGCTTCCATCATCAGGAAGTGTCCTGGTGTTAAAGCTTCTAAGTCATTTGGATCCGAGCTCATCGGAGTGAGCGGTCTTGAATTGAGGGTGGCCTCAATCTGTGCCAACACCGTTGTGAATTCCTCAAAGGTTAGGATTTGCTCTCCGATAGAAGCTGACAAGAGCTTCTTTGTTGATCTTATAGCGGCCTCCCACAGCCCTCCCATGTGAGGGCTGGCCGGTGGAATCAAGTGCCACGATATGCCCCGTTGAGACATCTCTCGTCCTACCACAGCGTTGTGGTCTGCATGCGCGGTTAGTTCCTTCCATTCTCCTAGCACCCTTTTAGCGCCAACAAAATTGGTTCCCTGGTCACTAAACATCTCATGCACTGATCCACGGCGAGCCAGAAACCGGCGAAAAGCAGCTAAGAATGCGTCCGTAGTCAATTCTGATGCCAATTCCAAGTGAACTGCACGAGTGGACATGCACACAAACAGGCATATGTATGCCTTTGTTGTCTTAGCCTTTCTAATGTGACCCAACGTAATCGTATATGGACCCCCATAATCAACCCCAGTTGTGTAGAATGCTTTCACCTCCTCCAATCTTGCTATGGGGAGCTCTCCCATCAATGGAGGTGTGGATAATGGACGTGCCTTAAAGCACGAGATACATCGGCCCACCCGTCTACGAACTGCATCTCTGCCCGCCATAATCCAGAATTGCTTCCTGAGCATGCAATGGAGGTTCTGTGGGCCTGGGTGTTGGTTTTTCTGGTGGGACTCATCAATAATTAAATTGGTAAGGTGGTGATTGCGAGGCATCAAGAGGGGGTGCCTTTGCGCGAAGGGTAACTTGGCGTGGAACAAGCGTCCACCCACCCGTAAGAAACTTTCACCATCCATGAAGGGATTCAACCTGCCAATTTCCTTACGGCACGGCTTCTTTGCATACAATCGAGCTATTTCCTCGGAGAACTCCTGACGCTGTACCAGTTTCACCAGCCGAAGCATGGCGGCTGATAATTCTTCTGCAGTAAGTTCACCTGTATTTGGAACTTCAGATCTTATTCTATCTAGCCATCGTAACATAAGGGCGGTAGCTCTCTTTAATGTTGACAGTCTGGAAAAACGATTCATCCATTGGGTAGGACTCTCATTGGCGTCCACTGTAACGTTCAGTGTCATTGACTTTGCTTCTTCTGTCACTGAACCTGGTTGTTGCAAGATGGGCCAGCATTCCTCAGTTTTACTCAACCATGTTGGTCCACTCCACCATAAAGAATGGTCCAGAAGTTCACTAGGGAATAAACCCCTGCTGGCGCAGTCCGCCGGGTTAGTATCGGTTGGGACGTGCCGAAATTGATCTGGGGATAACCACTCATGTATCTGACTCACCCTGTTGGCAACAAACGTACTCCAACGATGAGGTGACGATTTTATCCAACTCAACGCTACACTAGAATCAGTCCATACAGTGACAGAATCAATGTCAACCTCATTAGAAAGGGCTTGACTGACATATTTGAGGAGCTTTGAAACCAGTACTGCAGCACAGAGCTCCAATCGGGGCAATGTTATCCTTTTCAATGGGGCTACCTTAGCTCGTGCAAACAGGAACCAAACCGTAACATTCCCATCCTCACCTTCAACCCTCAAATATACAACCCCAGCATATCCGCGTTCGGAACTGTCCGAGAAGCCGTGGAGCTGCAACCTTGCCTTTTCTTCAATTCGCAGCCACCTTGGGATCTTAAGCTCTGCTAACAGAGGTAGCTCCTCCCGAAATCTGCACCACTTTTCCTGCACTTCAACCGGTGCCGGAGAATCCCACTTCATTCCAGATTGCCACAGATGCTGTATCAGGTATTTACCAACAAAGATTACAGCGGCCAGATATCCCAAGGGGTCGTACAGCCGTGCAACCATAGAGAGAATTACACGTTTAGTCGCTTGTCTCGCCGTCGGCTGTACTTGGTACAAAAACTGGTCATGAACTGGATTCCAGAGAAATCCCAAAATTTTGGTGGAGCTCTCCAGCTCACTCATGAAAGAGAATATCTCACTTGATATAGCACAGTGCTCTGGGGTAGTTCCGCCAGCAGTTCTTGCCGATTACTAATCCATTTTCTTAACTGGAAGCCGGCCTTACCTAGCATCACGATCAGTTCTTGCTGTAAGCGCTTTGCCGATTCTAGGGACTTGACCGACGTCACCACATCATCCATGTAGGTTGCTGTCTGCAATGCAGCAGAAGCAGCCGGAAATGCCACTCCTTCATCCTCCACCAGCTGATGGAGGGTACGCAACGCCAAAAAGGGAGCAGCTGAAACCCCATATGTCACAGTGGCCAGGGAGAATTCCCTTAAGGTGTCCTCTGGATTCTCTCTCCAAAATATTCTTTGGTATCGGTGATGTTCCTTGCTGACAAGTATGTTGCGGTACATTTGCCTGATATCAGTAATAAGCACCACTTCATGTACACGAAATCTTAGCAATATATCCACAATTTCCTTCTGCAATGAGGGACCGGTGTGCAAAACTTGATTTAAGGCAACACCTGTTGTTGATTTCATCGATGCGTCAAAAACAACTCGAAATTTTATTATCTCCCCCTCCTCACCCTGCCGAAGTATGCAGTGGTGAGGAATGTAGTAGTGTTCTTCCTCTGGCGGAGTCAAGGCTGGTAGCATTTGATCCTGTTGCAGGTAATCTCTCATAAAAGCCACATATTGCTGTTTTAAGGCTGGTGCCTTCTCTAGACGCCTCTCAAGCAACAAAAATCGTCTTAGAGCAGCTTGTCGTGTGTCTCCCAGGACCTTCCGATCACTTAGGAATGGCAGTTGAACTTCATATCGCCCCGACTGACATCTCTTCACCGTAGAGCGATAATGCTCCTCGCATTCCCTATCAGCGGGAGACAGTTGAGTAACCTGTGGTGGTTCTTCTACCGACCAAAACTGGCGAAGCAGATAATCAAGTTTAAGTTCCGTCACAGTACAAAAAATGTTTGATTCACTTGCCACTCCCCGTGACTTCCCTAGTAGGCAGTAGCCCCAGATGGTTTCAATGGCAGACGGCGTTTTGGGAGGCCCATGTACCTTCCGTCCTGTTACAACCAGAGGGAACCACTCAGCTCCTAGTAGTATATCAATCGGTCTTGATTCGTCCCCCTCATCAGCAAGTTTTAAGCCTGAAAGGTGACGCCATGTTGAGAGTTGGCTTGGCATTTGTTGAGAGTGTGCAATGGAGTTCACTACTAACGCATCTACCTCTAAAGTTAATGTCTTTGTAGGCTGAAATTCACAATGAGCCACTGCTCTGGCTGTGCCTAAAGGCGTGTTTCCCAAGCCAAACAATTGCACTGAATTCGCCTTACTCAGCTTGAGTCCAAGTCGCTGTACACAAGAGGATGTTATGAGAGACTCCTGGCTTGCACAATCCAAAAGAACTCTCACCGGTTCATATCTACGACGGCTGCTCATAATAGATGTTGTAACGGTCATAAGGACTACCCATGGCCCTGTCGGCGCCACAGGAAAAAAAGACTCTACCGATGCCACCAAACTTGGGGTTGAATCCTGACTTTCAGTGCTACTGCCACTGGCACTATTTTTCTTTACAGACCGTTGCAACCCCTCTTCCAAATTGGCAGACTCACCTTCCAGGTGCAACAACTTATGGTGGCGGCCATTACAGCGGGAGCATAATAATTTGGTCGAACACTCCTTCGAGAAATGCCCTCTTGTCAAACACAGCAAACATAACCTCCTATCCTTTGAAATCCTAAAACGTAGTGACGGCTTCATACCTTCAAATTTCTTGCATTGGGAGATTTCATGGTTGTTTTTGCAAAGAACACAACTTCCATGGGACACATTGTTTGCACCCACCACAAATGCTGACGAACTCTTTGGACACACAGGCTTTCGTGGTTTGGCGACGTTCTTTGCCCCAAAGGGTGACGTGTTTAACCGATTCCCCAATTGGGCTGCCTCGAGCAACTCTGCCTCGTTTACTAGAAAATCCTGAAAGTTAGCCAAAGATGGCAGGGTCCCTTCCTTTAGTTTTCGCTGCCAACCTTCCCTAAGCTCTGGGGTTAACTTTCCTCGTAGGATGAACAACATGGGAACTGCCCAATTTTCCACAACATGGCCTAACGGAAGAAAGGCAGCCAAATATTCTTTTAATAGGGTGACAAATGAGCGGATCAAGCCAGCTTCTTTATTTATCTGTGGTAACTCTATTATGGCCTGTAGATACGAGTCAGATAAACGCTGCGGATCATGGTAACGATCTTTTAATAGTTTCCAAGCCTGTGGATACGCCGCTGCGGACAGTGGTACCGCTGAAACAGTTGACAAGGCTTCTCCTGCCAAAGCTGACCTCAGATGCATATGTTTCTGAATGTCGGATAACTGATTGTTTGAATGAATAGTAGCTTCAAATAAATCAAAGAACTGTTGCCATTCCTTCAATTCACCACTAAATTGTTTTATCGCCAGTTTAGGCAAGGTAATTCCTACAGGAGGAGAGCCACAGGATGCTGACCCTGCCCCAGGCTGGTTTGATGAGGCAGCCTGACTTACTCCTGGCGGGAATGCTACTGCACAAATAGCTTGCACATTATAGAAACAAGCATCAAATTTTTGTATTTCAGCCTGATAATCTCTTTGTACTTTAGGTGTTTTCTTAACGGCCAATGCTGCCAATTTGGTTATAATCTCGTTAAACTCAGTTTGCATCTGTTCAATGTGAACAGTCATCGCCTGCAATAAGCATTTATCTTTATTATTACTAGGGTTTGATTCTACTCGTTGAGCCACCTCATCGGCTCTGATAATCTTAGCCATTAAAGCTTCACATTGGAAGGTATAATCCTCAAAGATGTCCATATTTGCATTAACTTCCTTAGATAATTTAGATAAACTGACAAGAATACGCTAACTAGTAGGCGAGGTAATAAGAGAGGAACTTACGGCCGTTCTAATTTGCCAACAACACTTAAACCTCAAAGTAGTTAATGGCCCACTAAGCGTAAGTAGTTCCCAACACTCCACTATGGAAGAGTGTAAGCTTTTAAGATTAAATTTCCTCTACAAAGATGTTTCCCAAACGCATTAGCAGTTACAAAATCAATAAATTTAATCAATGTATTATTCACACCTAAAGCAACTAGCAAAACCAAACATTATTACTAAACGAAAACCTAGTTAAAGGGACACAGTTAATAAACAAATAACATAAGATAAATTATCCCAGCAACAAAATATGTTTAGCGAATCTAAACAAACGAGGTATCCAAGAAAAATAACGTTAATTACTATGTTCTTACTTCTTACTTCTATCTTCTTATTCGTAGCTAGTGAACACAATTAATTAAATTCAAAACAACAAAAGTGTAACCTAAAATTCCACAACAACCAGATGAGCTCCCAATTATAAATAAAATAAAATTTTATTACTTTAACTTCTGATAGCTGAAACCTTAAGTAAGCGAGGAACGAAATAAATAAATACTCAACTTGATGCTAGTGGTGCTAGAATATAGCCAACCCTGAACGACCTAGAAACCTTTGAGTATTAGGAATTCACACTAATCATTGGCCTATCTGAATTTACAAACAACAATCTCTTATTGCCGACTATTAACTAAACGAACAACATAGTTAACAGGCTAAAGAAAAATTGAACCAATTCACCACCTCTATGCCACAATGACTACAATAACATACAGTGAAAACTTCTACTCATGTTACGCGACGTAATAATCCGGCCCGGAGGACCAAAAATGTTGAAACCACGAACTTAACTGAACTCTCAGAATCGTTAACGTGATTTCCAGTTAGACAAAACTTTGTGGACTGTATTTAATCTTTGACAGGGTGTAAACTAGCACCAAAACACCACGAAACTTGGCGACAAAACTACAACAATTGCGCCGACCATCTTACCTGACGCTATCATCAAGTCACAGTGTCTTTCACAAGCCAGGCCATCTCAACTCTTCACAACTGGCAGCCTATTATTGGTTGTGGCGTTCACCACCAGGGGCACTCCTTCAGCAGACACTTTTGGAGCGTATAAACACTAGTGTTTCACCAAATAGATCTATCTAGGTCACATTTGTGTAATGTTTCATTTCATCTGAACTATTGATTCTTTCTACCAAGGGATTTAATCATGACACGGTATGAGCTTTAACAATATATCATCTTACATTAATTTGTTTTTTAGCTCTGCGTCTTACTACCCATTCGGGTCATACGCTCATGTACTAACTACGCTAATGGTTCCAGGGATGAAGAAGGTTTAATTTAGAGGAAGTGTACCCACATTTGCGTGGAGGAAGAGAGTGGGAAACCATTTATGAAAATCATCATCAGTACACCCAACAGGGATCAAACCACGATCTTCCCCTCATCGACAGTCTAGTTTATTGCTAGATTAGCGCCGTGAACCATGTGACACTGAAGTGGGTGTTAGATTAATGTCAGCATCATTAACACATTTTAACTTTATCATGTGGAGAAATTATTATAATTATAAACAACATTTTTTCAATCTCGAGACTGGTGGGGCTACAGTCGAAACTGTTTTATAGATGTAGATGTTATAGGGTAATACCTTGAGGTTAAATCGTGATTTTTATTATAGCTATAAGATTAAGCATAGTTACTGTTGACTGAATTTTGAAAAGTCAAAATTTTTAGAAAACGGCTCTAACGATTTTGTTCAAAACCAATATTTGGAGACTGTTTTACATAATAAGTAGCCCTGTACACTTGTTTTCGGAGAAACATTCATTTGGGGGTAGCTTACAGATAACTATTATCTCAAGGGAGAAATCGGATATATAATAGACCATCTATTGAAATTTTAGGCCTATACAACTGTGTCATACCGTATAATTAAATGTGGCTGCCTTTATCTCATTGTGTGTGCAACCTTCAAATAGCATGGAATTTAAAAATAATGTATGGCATTAAGATTCCGATTTGAAACGTAGTATGAACGACTTGGAGGAAACTATCTCAAATATGAAGGCTATTAACAACGAGTGACTTGGAGGAAACTCCTCCACATTCACTTGGTGAGGGAAGGGAAAATCACATATGTGAAATAGTCCTCCCCTTCATTAGGCCCAGATTTGAGCAGATTGTTTTATCAACTCTGTGTTTTTTCCATTCTCTCTGACCAGTAGTGCGAGTGCATTTCTTACAAGTGATCTTCATCCCTAATCCTCAAATTAAGTCATTAATAATCATTCATTTCAACGTAACTATAGAAAAAGGTTGGTATGGTATGTCGAAGGTCTTGTGTTTGTTTTCTTTGTTTAGACCAATTTAAAAAATTAAATTAATTGACTTAATCTTGGTGAAGTTAATCAAACTTATATCGTTGCACAGGACAGATCACTGAAATGGTTTAACTTACATACTGCACATGAATGAAACTCAAACAAAAATTGTCAAGGATATATTATTTTAAAATTGAGTTTATTATTTTTTTGCTGCTTCATATAAAGTATTTGTTTAATATTACGCCTGTATCTATATTAATAATGCACTGAAAGAGGATGCATGTATTTTAAAACATAACTAAATGGTTTATGTTCTATTGAAGTGTACAGACATATACACAACAGAAATATATACAGAAAGAAATACGCATATATATATATATGCGTATTTCTTTCTGTATAATTTCTGTTGTGTATATGTCTGTACACTTCAATAGAACATAAACCATTTAGTTATGTTTTAAAATACATGCATCCTCTTTCAGTGCATTATTAATATATATACATATATATATATATATATATATATTCATATATATACATATATATATATATATATATATATATGCTCAGAGACAGAACTACAAACAAACATAAATACATAGAGACATATACAGTCATACAGACTTATAGACAAAAAATTATACGTAAAGTACATATACACACATATATAGATATGCAGACAGAAATATATACAGACAGAAGGACATACAAATATATATATATATATATAAGAAAATACACCCATACAACCTTTCAGACATACAAATGGAACGTTAAAATAGCTTGTTTGGAATCTAAAGCACAAAAATTAAATATTTTTTATTCAAAGTAGGAGAGGTTTATTTTAGTGTTACAATATTTCTTTATTCTTCGTACAAAAGCAAAAGAAAATTAAAAAAAAGAGTTCAAAATGATTTTATCCTTACTGACTTTATGTCAACAAACAATACTGAGCTACATATGATGCACTCTTTAACATTTCGTCCCCCCCCCCCCCACAATGTTTTCCTATTGTTCTTATGCCATTGTCATGACGTCACACAATATTTGGGAAACAAACCTTACGAGGACAACGTGTGCTTACTCTGCAAGATGAAGAAATAATATAACTAGAATGTGCCACTGCAGGTAAATATCGGTCATTAATAGGACACTGTGTGTCAGTGTGTGTCAGTGCGTGTGTGGAATGGCGCGCTGAACACACATGCTTGGATGGACGGTGAAGCGGCTCTTCAAACGGTCAAACACATGACGGCACAAAAGTAAGTACATACAGGTTTGATGAAGGAATATAACTCGGAAATCAGGATTCCAAGTGGGCTGGGACTACAAATATGACGGCCCCTTAAGGGGGAGGGGGGCGGAAGGAAAAAACAGTGTTTTTACAGTTTTTGAGCAAAACTTATTTTGGCCAAAATAAATAAAATATTGCTCCAGTACAAACATACAAACATCTTCACATGTTGACCTCAAAATTTCTTGAATATCCCTCAAGGGTGTTCTGGAATTTAATGAGAACCTTTTCTTTTCATTTAAAAAGTTTGTTAGATAAAGCCACCATGCTCATGACAGATATTTAGGAATTATTGATATCTACACGTGAAGAAAATAAAACTCCTTTTTTGTACTGAAGCAATATTTGATTTATTTTGTACAAAAAATTTTTATCATAAAAACTGCAAAAACACTTGGCTTAACTCGCGTGCCCCTCCAACCCATCTTAACATGCATTCGTAGATTACAATGAAGCTTTTGTTTCAGTCTAAGCTAAAGTGGTAAGGTGAAGTAAGTGAATTTAATTCCGAGGCTATTTCAACTACATTATCGATTATTACGTCTCTGTCTAGTCCACTGAAACAACAGTTTATACTTTCTACTGACAAGATAGAAAATACCTCTAGATTGTTAGATAATAACTGGGAGTCTAAATTTAATATAGGCCCATTTAAGTTGATAAAATATTTGTGTCCTTACAAAGATAGTGACAATCGATATCAACTAAAATTATTCTACGTTTGGCTTAAGAAGTTGTTTATAAAAAACACCAAGAAACAACAAATGGTTACAATTAATGTCATCATATATCTTCACAAATGAGGTACTCAGAATCACTGACAATGTTTTTATCAAATGTAATACAAACATTAGTTTAGAAAGGAATGGATTTCAGACCGGAGGTTTTTAACTACATTTTAAGAGCATTAGTCATTTTTTCACCACGTTTCACTACCCGTTAAAGTTGTACTGTACGTCTATGTATTAATTAAGCTATAGGGTAGGAATGAGTACGGTTGAATTTAGAAGAAGTGTATCCACATTTGCGTGGATAGAGAGAGTGGGAAACCATTTGGTAAAAACTACCCCCAATACACCCGACCGGGATCGAACTACAATTTCCCTGTCATCGCCAGTCTAGTGCGAGAGTGACGTCTTAGACCATGTGGCCACCGAAGTGGGTAATAAGTACATTAATTTTGAGCTTGTACATAAGTTATCGTCCGTTGTACTCTTCCTGTGTCTGTTTACTTCTAAAAACGCCTGCCTAGTTTAGGCTATATTCAGATTCGGGTATAAAGGCAGAAACTGTGTTGACAATAACAACATTTACTAAAATAACTATTATTACATTCATACGTCAAGTCATTTTTTGATAGAAAAGTTGAATACCTAAAAATAACATTAGTAGTAGGGCCTATGGTAAAATGTCACCAATGTTGACCACAAGAAAATGTGGTTTATATTTTTTGAAAGAATCTTACTAAATAATTATTGTAATTCATGTAATCTGCATTCTAAAATACACACGAGTCTTCTCAGTACAAAACTAAGGTGGTCTGGATGGAAGCTGTTTAGTTTCATTGTTTTATAACACAACTTTTAGACAAACACGCTCATAATTATAAATGTTATGGTAAAAGCCTGAAACCAGCTACTTCAAGAATTGGCCGGAATAATTGCACATTGGCCAGCTGGTCCAGTCAAATCACGAAATATTGACGGGGAAAAGTTATAATTGGCGTTCCAGCCAGCAAAATCGCTAAATGACAACATCCTGGCCAGTGCCCAAAGTTCTGGATAGTAAGACACAAAACAATCACATCCTAACCTAACCTAACCTAACCTAACCACTGGGAGTCGCCCATTAAGTGGGGTCCAGATGCAGACCGGAGCTTCCACCTCCCCTAATCCACCACCTTCCTCCTTAGATAGGACATAGCTTAAACTAATTGTAAATTGGTAATATATAAAATAGATTATAGAATTTACTAGACAGGAAATAGCCAAAACCATTCCTGATAGAGAAATATCATATACATATAATATAGTTCAAGTTTTCGCTAATTTCAGTGGTCAAAGCTAGAAGAAGCTGGTAATTTTGTGAACAAGCTAAACTTTGGGCTTTAAGCATGACATATATACATACAAAATTATATAAGCGTTTAGAAAGTGTGCGTTAAATAGCCCCCAAATTAAAATGACTTATTAAAATATAGAAATACGTGTATATGTATATACATATATACTCTTGGTTTCACATTCCTATATTTTAATTAGTCTAGTAATACATTCTAATTTGGGGGCTATCTGTTACACTTAAGGCGATTTTACATATACAATTTACACAGTAGGTGTCTCCACGCTGTCTCCACGTTAATCTGGGTGCATGACCTCTAAGTTGTTTTCATCATCCCTTCCCCCTAGATTACGTATTTAATTATATTTGTGTCAACTCACAATATTTTTCTAAAACATCACTCAGGTAAAGCTGGTTTGTTGGGTACAATGATCTCTTCAGGCTGGTCGATAGTTGGCCCCAAAGGAGCGCTTGTCCCCCCGACCGGCGGCTCTTGGCAGAGGGGTACTAAGGAGGAGACACGCCCCCTTGTGGACAGTGACGTGGAGCAGAGCAGTCGCCGTGTGACACTGCAGGCGTCCGCCAGGATATTGGGACAGGTATACAGTAGTTAGTTTATGCAGGGGTAGAGCATGCACCCCCGTCAAACAGAAGTGTGTGATGGAAAGACTAAGCATTACGGCGCTTATAGATAAAATAGGGATCTTAATTATAGAGGATGCGGGGGTCATGTAGGCAATCCCACTCAACAGACGTGTAGCATGGAAAGACTAAACTCAATTGACTATCATCGAATAAAATTTTCTGACTTAAGATAACATGATTAGGAGAGTGAGTTTTAATAAACTTTATTAGTACTAGACTTGATAAACAGCTTTGCTTGTAAGCCATCCAGTAGTTAGTGGCTATCAACTGGTTGGTTTGATTCCCAACTAGATATAAATGGAGTGAAGTTTACTATTGAATTTCTGTCAATGGAGAGTGTAAGTCTTTATAGAGATCCCGAAGTGTTAGAAACAGCGGCAGCAAGGATAGTTGAACGGATAGTGTGGCCAACTGACTCAAGAAATCTACCAGTTCTATCACGTGCCATTTATAATACATACAAATGTTATCAGAACACGACTTACAAACTATTTTCGAACTGTAAGCCTAGCACTACAAGCCCAGCCCTGGCGTATATATATTTACTAACTGTATAATAGGACGAACCTGTGTATTATAATCGTTAGAACGACATGGAATTGAACCAGGTTCCCCCTATATGTGTTAGTTCCCCATAACCTCCTAGTCACAATCATAGGCTTCTTGTGTGTTAAACTTACGAAAAAAATAACAATCATTCGGTTCACGCATATGAAATAAACGCTAATTTGTTAAGAATGATGATGGTTAAATTAGTGGGTGGGCTCGTATTTTCGTGGAATGAGAGTTGAAACCCTCAGTACACCCAGCCGGGATTATTACCCCAATCTACCCGTCATGGGCAGTCCAGTCTATTGCGAGAGTAAATGCGCCCACTCGCGGATATTGGAGAGGCAGTGATGTGCAGGCCAGCACTGAAGTTGGTGGTCAGAAACCGGCACACATTAGATCAGTTCGATAACTGAAGGCTAAATTCTCTCAGTTAATGGCCTACAGGTAATCCAAGTATTCACCATACACAGGGCTTGTCCTAAGACCCGTAGGCAAGTATCGGACTTAATACTATCCGAAAAACTGTGCGTGTGTGTAGAAAAAAATATGATCATTGTTGATAGCTACACAAAAAAGGGGAAAAGGGCTTTTTGGGTTAAAGAGTGGTTACAAAAAAGGAATGCCTTGACACACATGATACTTATAAGGGAACTTAGATTTTCAAGCAATAAAGATTTGAAAAAAAAATTATTTACGTATGAGCGAAGAATCATTTCAAATTGTGCTAAATTTAGTTGAACCGTTAATAAGGAAGCAAAACACAATAATGAGAAGTGCTATTTGCGCCAAAGAAAGATTGATTGCTACTTTAAGGTTTTTAGCAACAGGACGAAGTTTGGAAGAGCAGACCCAAATTTGGCCAAATAATTGACCATCTTTCATTCCTGCCTAAGTGTTTTCCGCCGCGTAGCACTTATCTTTAACTTTCCATAAAGACAAATATAATTGATATAAAATTATATCAATACATTTCCTTAAAAATTCTGGATTATTGCTTTATGTTCCTGGCATCGTGAGGGTAAAAATCTGTCTAGTCAAAAGTTATGTGTTTCGTTAATTAATGAGAAAAAGTACTCCACACATGCTGTTTCTGCTTCAATCCGTTATCTGCAGACTGGGACTTGCCTTGGAACTGCGTGGGGGGGGGATCCTAACCCTCGGACAAGAAACGTTCTCGACGAATGGTCGGCAGGTCGAGACTTCTCTAATAACTGTGAGTTGAGTGGGCACCTTAGACCAGGGGGAACAAACTGTTGATCGCGAGTTACTGGGAGCTCACGGCTGCATTTTCGGTAGCTTTCACAGGCATATAGATGAACATTTTGGAAACTGCATTCTAAAAGGAAGGACAGGTGACTGCCCAAACATTAAAGGGGGTGGGGGGGGGGGGGGATGTGCACAAAAGTGAATGTCAGTTTTCTGAGTAAGTTACACATAGAGTTTATTTCATTTATAATTGACAAAATCTTTGTTCGAAAAATAAATGATAATGTATTGTCCATTATAATCTTTAAAGATAATTTAATTTTTAATGTATGAAAGATGTATTCATATTTGTACAATATTGACATTATAATTATGAATCATAGTCACAAAACTAATCTCTGTGTACCACATGTATGTGATGGATATGCCTTTGGACAGGTTACAGCTTTAGTGATACTGTACAGCAATTGTTTAGTTTCACGAAACCATTTAAAGTTTTAAAAGTAGTTCTTATACTCTTATTATTATTATTATTATTATTATTATTATTATATTATTATATTATTATTATTATTATTATTATTATTAGCACCGCGTCTTACTACCCATTCGGGTTATACGCACTTACGCTAATGTGTAATGGTAAGGTGATTGTGAGATGAAATGGAGGACCTACAGTTTAACGTGGAATCCGAACCACGGTGGAGGCCTGGCATTCCCCACATTCACAAGATGTTTTGTCAGAGGTGAAGTAAGGGTTTTGTAATCAGATAAATCTTTGCCGGGACCGAGCATTGAAACCCGGCCGCCAGCATAGAAGTCTGACACCTTACCCCTAGACCACCAGGTCACCTTCTTATACTCAATGAGCTTGCCGGTCACTGCCTTATACTGTTCGACGGCCAAAATGGACAACGAAACAATAATAATAGTAATAAACGTACTGACGATCATATGGTATATGGAGTAAGACTCACCATATACCTCAATTTCCAAGGCTCTTATCTCATCTGCGTAATTTTCAACACACAATTTTCACTGGGGTTTCCCCAAAATATTTTCACGCAAAGGTTAAACAACCATAATATTAACACGTACTAACAAAACAAAACACTATGGTGGACACGTGGATAAGGGGAGTCAGACTTGTCCTTTCTGATCAGTTCGTAAAGGGGAGGTTGGGATTCAAATCACAGCAGGGTGTACTGAAATGTTTTTACCTAAATGGTTTATCTCACTCCTTCCATTAAAATGCGGATACATTTCCTCCTCCCCATACCTTCCTCACGCCTATACTCAATTAGTTTAAATGTGACTAGCAAAAACGGGTAGTAAGACGTTGAGCACGTAAATAATTTCAATTTCAATTTCCTTTATTATAGTGCTGGCCAACAGTCGTGAACCTTTAACATGTCAGCACCGGAAAGTATACAACTACCTTCCTTACAAATACATATAATTACAATGACCTCGGTGGTATTGGGGTAAAGTGCTCGTCTCAAGACCTGATGTTCTTGGGTTCAAACCCAATTGGGGTCGATGGAGATAAGCCTCCGTAGCACAATTTCCTACTGAGGGTCCCATGTTGATTGTGGAAATAAAAGAGTCCTGGAAGGTATATAAAAATAACTTTCCTGGAAAAAATGATAGGCCCTTTTGTTCTCGCTCAGAGAAATTAACGTGTTCTGATATAATCAGTCGGTTCAGAGAGTGTACGTAAAATATCTCAAATAATAGTAATAATACTAAACGTTCAATGTTTGACTCAATGTGAGCGTACATTAACATCTGTGTTTGTTCTTCCTGCGGGTGGCAATCATGGACTGTCGTTACACTCAACAACAACTACCATCTTAAAATAGCACGTACAGCGTACTTCTTGTTCCGCTTGGATCAGTTCACTCTCCAGGTTAAGTTTGTGTTCTAGCCGGCGAGTCTTGGTGCTCACGTGGTGGTCGGTCTCGTTCCCTTTTAGGGTTATTTTGCACCCGTGCAACATCAAGAAACAATGTGCCACATTTTGGAGAGCAGTGCTCGGTTGATCTGACGGGAGTGATTTAATGGCACCATTATCAAATGGGATTATATTGAAGAAATGCTTATCCGAGGTAGTTATACAAAAATCACACGCTGTTACTATCCGTCCGGGCTTGACACACCTTAATTGGGCTGATGGAGGTGAAACGAGGAAGGTATAATTTAGAAGTGTACCCATACTTACGTGAAAGGGAGTAGGGACGTCATTAAATCAAAACCACTTCCATTTCAGTCAGCCAGGGTCCAAGCCCCGATCTCTCCACCTTCAGCAAACAAGATTATACAGCATTGACTACTTTGTCAGCGTGCTCACCAATAAGGGTGTGTTAGTCCCGAGAAATAGTTTTTCATTCACCATTCCACGATTTTGTTCTGGTTTTCCTTTATCTACGAGGTCAGAATTCAAACCCCTGCTTAGTGTACCGCAGAAAGGGGGATGGGGGAGCGGGAGACGTGGTGCAAAGGGAGGCCGTCACGAAACCAATGTACAGGTCTTCCTTGTGTTCATCTTCCCAGGTGCCCAAACATCTAACGGCGACGTTCAAGATCGCGTTCCTCGTGGTCGGTCTCATCTTCCTGGTCGTCTCGGGCATCGTCCTCATCGAGTTAGAGCTGGCGAGTTCGCTGATCAGCCCTTACAAGGGCCTGCCTGTCAAGTGGCAGGTCCGACCCATAGTCACCAGGGTGAGCTTCGTGTCCCTGGGCCTCTGCGAAGACTCACCCCGCTGTGGGTGCGCCGTCGAATCCATGGCCAGGTTCAACCCTGACATCGTGTGCAACGTTTACAACATATTAGATAAGTAAGAAGATTATTTAACCCGGGTTCATGATTTACTGTATCGTTTCTAACCCATGTCCGACTACCCGTGTGGGCTATCTGCACCATATTAATAGGGCTATTGTATCAGGGATAAGGAAGGTGGAATTTTATAGGAAATATACCCGCATTTGTCTTTATAAATCTGCTACAACCCACCACGGGGTCTAAGACGTCACTCTCAAAATATGCTATTAGACTACCGATAACGAGAAGATTGTGGTTCAATCCCAGTCAGGTGTATTGCGGGTGGTTTTTCTTATTTGGTTTTCCACTCTCTCCTTCTCCACGAAAATTCTAGTACACGTCTTCTAAATTCAACCTTCCTCATCCCTAACTCATGAGCGTAATTAATGCATAGGCGTATAACCCGAACGGGTGGTAAGACATGGTAATAAAACACAGTTATGAAGATATAGCAGCAGCCGAAATGAAATACAAGCCTCATTCATGAGAAACATCAGTCAAAGCTCAAGTCAGATATTTAGAAAACTCGTATCCGAAACGAACCTCCGAAATGAAGTTTATACATTAATCATTACTAGTGAGTGAAAGATTGTTTTCATTAAATTAATATCCGGAATTCAAGCTAATATCTGTTGATTTCATATTTCGTATCAGTGTAAACTTAAATTTCTAGATAACTAAATAAAAGTAGTCATATTTGCTTATTTTGAAATACATTGCTTTGTGAGTAGATAATATAAACTGATATTAATCTCGTTCATCACAAGTATTTCCTATTTTTGTCTCCAGCAATGAAACGTCTCCAGATGACTTTACAGTAAACAATGAAATCCTCTCCCGATATCCGAACGTCAGACTCCACAACATGAATGGATATAGGTATTTTAACAAATCCCCACTCCTTAGCTTATGGCAGCACAGGCGTGAGGTATCTCAGGAAGTTCTGCTCCTCGCCGCCAGAGTGCTTGATCTGTGGGATAACAGCGGGGCTAGTTTTGACACCAGCTTCTTTACCTTGAGAAAAGGATCTTTGGCTGACATTATGGAACAGAACGATAAGAAGGTAAACTGATTGGAAAACAAATAGGTCAGTGGCGTAGCTGGGGTCACCTTGAGAGGAGATATAGTGCAGTGAACACTTTTGTTTTACTTTTTGATTATTTTCAATAAATTCAGTATTTTAACAGAATTTGGTACACATTTTCGAAATTACATGGTATATTTTTATACTTATTTCCGGTACGTTTGTAACATTATGATACAGTACATCTTAACAATTTTCATATAGTATTTTGACATATACCATTTAAATAAAATATTAATTTTCATGTTGTTTTATTAAAGATATTAAACCATTTTAGAGAAGTTAAGTAAAAATGTGTTTAACTCCTCCACAGGAGATAAAACATACCATTTTTAACTAATTATTATATACCGATGCCGTACAATCAAAACTTATATGTGTATTTCTCTTTACCGAATTTTGATTTCATCTCCCTCCTCTCCCTCCCCAGATAAAAATTCCTGGCTACGCCCCTGATATAGACTGATTTCTTCTATAGTGTGCATTACATTTTAAGCCTATTACACATCCAATCTCCAGGATAGCTTATGCTATTCTTAATAAGGGCACCCTCTTCTTGATGGCAAACTTTCTAACATTGCTTGCTGCCTTTCTGATGGGAATTGCAGATGAAGCTTCAATATCACTCAAACAATCCTCCATTATATTTGAATGTTCTGTTGCCACTCTTTTAAAAATTATTGTTAAAAACTACTTTATTTGTTTGAGTAAACCTGGATACATGTCTCCAACCATTTATCTTGATCACAGAACTGCAACATTTCACGTTAAACATCGTCGAAAATAAGCTAATGCTACATTTTCATGAATGTTTTAAAATGTAAATACTTAAAATTTAAGGTTTTAAACCATATAGAGACATAGTGACATTCTCACTTGAATTTTTGGAGCCATATTTTTTAATAACAAACTATTTGTTAAATTATTCCTAACCTTGAGCACCCGCAACACGTCTCAGAGCCCCGGTAAGTGGGCCTCAAACACCTCGTACCTTAGCACCCGCAACAGGTCTCAGAGCCCCGGTAAGTGGGCCTCAAACACCTAGTCACCCGCAACACGTCTCAGAGCCCCGGTAAGTGGGCCTCAAACACCTCGTACCTTGAGCACCCGCAACACGTCTCAGAGCCCCGGTAAGTGGGCCTCAAACACCCCGTACTGTCACCCGCAACACGTCTCAGAGCCCCGGTAAGTGGGCCTCAAACACCTAAGTCACCCGCAACACGTCTCAGAGCCCCGGTAAGTGGGCCTCAAACACCTCGTCTACACCCGCAACAGGTCTCAGAGCCCCGGTAAGTGGGCCTCAAACACCTCGTACCTTGAGCACCCGCAACACGTCTCAGAGCCCCGGTAAGTGGGCCTCAAACACCTCGTCACCCGCAACAGGTCTCAGAGCCCCGGTAAGTGGGCCTCAAACACCTCGTACCTTGAGCACCGCAACACGTCTCAGAGCCCCGGTAAGTGGGCCTCAAACACCTCGTACCTTGAGCACCCGCAACACGTCTCAGAGCCCCGGTAAGTGGGCCTCAAACACCTCGTCACCCGCAACAGGTCTCAGAGCCCCGGTAAGTGGGCCTCAAACACCTCGTACCTTGAGCACCCGCAACACGTCTCAGAGCCCCGGTAAGTGGGCCTCAAACACCTCGTACCTTGAGCACCCGCAACACGTCTCACAGCCCGGTAAGTGGGCCTCAAACACCTCGTACCTTGAGCACCCGCAACACGTCTCACAGCCCCGGTAAGTGGGCCTCAAACACCTCGTACCTTGAGCACCCGCAACACGTCTCACAGCCCCGGTAAGTGGGCCTCAAACACCTCGTACCTTGAGCACCCGCAACACGTCTCACAGCCCCGGTAAGTGGGCCTCAAACACCTCGTACCCTTGTTTAAAATATCGAACAAAAAATTAGCCTGCTTTGGGTAAGCTGTTTTGGTGCAAACATTTTTTAGACCTCAGCTCAATTTTTTTCCAGATTATGGTGGATACAAAAGGACGTGTCCTCAGCGTGAGGCGACCTTGCCATGCCTTCCTGAACGATCTGATGATGATCCTGAATGCCAACAAAGACAAGGTCAGGAAGATGAGAGCCCGTGACGCGATAGCGGCAGCCCTGGATGACTTCTGCGTGGGGGACCCTACCGAATGTCCTGGTGTGACCATCCCGCCAGAGAGGCTCTTCTGCCCCTCCTCTACGCCGGGCAGATTGCCTCCGGACAACCACCGCCTGTTTTTAGACCTGGAGGAGCTCGAGGCGGACAGGTGCGTGTGGGCGAACTACAAGCGGGGGTTCCCCGAGCGTTACCTACGACATTTTTGTCCAAGTTACAACTTTAGGACACGAATGGACATCGAATGAGACACATCAGTGTGTATATATTTCTGTAATATTGACGAGGAAAAAAATCCTATGAAAAATATTGATGTTAATTTAAAAAAAACTCCCGGTAATAAGACGCAGCATAAAAATCAACAAAATGCTGATTTTTAAAAATAATTATGTTAACAGTTGTTTTTTTCAAATCAAGACTAAAGTGTATTTGTAAAAAATAATCTATAACTTCAATATAAAACCAACAAATTGTGCTCATATAATTCATGAATATACAGAAAAAATGTTATTTGTAAAATAAACATACTATTTGTACTTATCAAATCAATGATTATAACAACCCTAATTTGTCGTGATTCTGTTTGTATATGTAAATAAAAATATATTCATCAGTGCTTCGGAAATTGGTACAAAATATCTATGTTTGAAAATCCCCGATCAACAAACATCATCTAACATAGTTTTGAGAATATCGATGTTTGATGTTCATCCCTACTTTGGGGTCGTTTTGGTAGAATGATGGATATCGAGACGATTGACGTAATTAGTCCTTGTACATCTTGATTAAGTTATGGCAGTTTATGGTAAACACGTGCTTCAAAGCCTAGGCTACTCCCCCATACACTTTAAGAGTTTTATTTCGTCAAAGATTGACCTTACAGTAACATAAAGATGTGTACCACGAAGTCTATACAGTACCAAAAGGATGGTATAGTTTAGATTAAATGCACCCAAATTTACATGAAGAGAGAGTGGGGAAGTTATTTAGGAAAAATCACCCACAGTACTTTCCACTGGGGTTCGAAACCCAACCTCTCTGTCACTGAAGAACCAAATTAAAAAAAGCAACGAACGGTCGGTCATTGTGTTTGGGTCTTTTATATCCAAAGTATCGTCGTATCTAGTAATGAGACGGTAATAGTAATTCAACAAAGTAAGCCTGTACTTAAGGCCTGAACCCTGTATTGACTGCTCTATAAAATAACTTCAAAAGACGTGCACAGATGGAAACAGCAGAGCAATGGCGTCGATAGAATGGCAGCATTCTATAGGTTGGCATGAGAGGAGCTTTAAATAAGCAAGATGATATTAAAATTAGGTTATTATTTTTATCACAAACTTAAAGTTGTTATCATTGTAACAAACACACGTCTCATTTCACGAATTCATTCGTCAATGGGCTGACACCTTAGCTCAGCATCATGTCTGCCTACTGAGGTGGGGGTGCCGGGTTTGATTCTCAACATTAGCCAAGAATTTATAGCAGGTGAAATAAGGGTTTCCACTTTCAAAGTGATGAATTAATGGCTGGGGGCTGGGTGTTGTGTCTTTTCTATACTCAAGTTAGTTTATAAGTCATGTGTTGATATAATCAGTCTGTTCAGAAAGTTCACGTTAAATACCTAATTTTAAAAAAGTATACATTTATAAAAATTTTGTTTTACCCGTTTATTAACCAGAATATACCAAAGTTTGAAGAAGCACAAATATTTCGATGGTTTCAATCTGATGAATATAGGCCTAAGGGTCCCAGGAATCTATTTCTTCCTTAAGAGTTGAGCTCTGCCGGACTCCGCGGCGAGATGTCCAGTATTAGAACGAAGACATATATTTAAGGATCATCGTGATGAGAAGATGGACCACAGCTACCACACACATGACCTTGATCACCTCCTGGAGCCCTAGACATACACACCAACTAATGAGGGGGGATTGTGCTTATACAGCCCAATGTTCATACAAAGAACCTTTTTGATAGCTATTTCACGTATTCATCCATCAAGTCATGTGATCCCCAGCTGTCACTTTTGATAATATTATCAATAATATAGCAAAACATTACCATTGTTGATAGCAAAAAAGTTTGTTTTGTATTTTTTTTTTAAAGGATCTCCATGATGTGAGCCCGTAAGCGAGCTATGCCGACCGAGCGGCCGCCCCCGTTAGCGATTATAGTGCCAATATTTATGGATAGAGGGTGTCATGTGGTCAGCACAACAAGCCCTCCGGATAACTCATAAACTCAAGTAGATCCTCATTTGACCACATGAGACTGAGTTTGACCCCATCTCAGACCAACTGCTTTACAGATAAAACTGTGCAAGCTCCAGGGATCGAACCTGTGACCTCTGGATCTGTAGCCAGGAACTCTGACCATTAGATAGAAAATAAACAAAGTTTGTATTCAAGTAACCAATAACTGCAACAAAAAGTAACCGGAACAATTTGTGAAAAGTAATAGTGGCAGCTATAGAAGATCTTACTATTTCATTTTGTCAGCCATTTTGACTTCAAGATAAAATTGTATTATTATAGTCAAGGTCCGTCTATTTTTAAAGCTGTTTTTGAAACATTGCCTGTTGTAGCGATTATAAATTATTTATTTTTAACATTTGCTACATATTTTCTAAGGATGCGGTTATAGGCCGCACTGCAAACTGAATTTATCCTATAAAATATGATACTCGCTTTAAACAAGAGTGTTACTAAGAATTCACGAGAAAACTTTAATTTCGTATATATACCTGTATCATTTTATTTCGTGAACTCATAAATATGTATATTAATGAATTATTAGAGCTTGAAACAAATGTTGACGTTTTTAAAGTGTATTTTTCAAACATTTTTTGAAAAAAAAAAAAAAAACGGGTTCATGAATAGTCGGTGTCCCTATACACAGAAGACTATATACAATTTTCTCTGTTCATGTTTACAACACTTGTTTGTCTTCAACAAATTTTCTTTTTTTTTATACTGTGATTGTGTATGTTAATTGCTCAATGGAATTAGAAACTCGTAAGTTAATTACCACACTTACAAAAGTAAGCCCCGTTCTAATGTTATCTTCCCATCTCCGTCTAAATCTTCCCAATGGTTTCTTTCCATTTAATTTGGCAGTCAGTAGGTACCCTGAACAAGGTTATAAAATCTCCCGTTCGCGCTGCGTGTCCTGTCCACCGTAATCTACGAGATTTGATTATCCTAGCTGTATCTTGTGTGTACAGGGTACTCATAATTATGTAACCTACTCCACTTTCCAGTAGCTTCATTCCTTTTAGGACCAAATATATTCCTAAGCACCCTTTTTTTCGAACACCCTACCTTTTTGTTCATCATGTAAGGTAAGAGATCACGTTTCACACCCATAGAGAAAAATCGGTAAAATTATTGTTTTGTATATTCTTACGTTACATTCCTGGAAAGCAGGCGAGATGTCAACAACTTACTGACCGAGTATTAGCATGCATTTCCCGGCTGTATTATTTTTTAATGTCCATTACAATACAGTTTGGTTATTGCTAGTTAAAACTGTCCCTACATATCTAAACACATTAGCCCTGTCAAATAATGTGTTGTTCACCGTGATCTCTAAAGTATCATCCTCAAACTGTGTTCTCTGTCTGATCATACTCATATAGTTAATCTTTTCAGCGTTAATTTCTAAATCTATTTCCTTACTAGCCTCTAATAACATGTCTGCAGTTCTTACAACAACTTCCTTACTATTGCCCAACATAGCTAAATCATCTGCATATCCTATTAGCTACACAGTATTGTTTAATATCAACCCTTCCCTACTCTCTTGCATTACCCTAATACTATAAGGCTATATTAAAAAGTATTGTGGAAAGTGCATCTCCTTGTTTCAACCAATTATGTATTTAGAAAGTATCTGATAAGTGACATCCAACCTGTACCTTACTATGCGTTTCAGACCTCAATTAGCTTGACAAGATTTTTGGGTATTCCAAATTTAACTAAGATTTCATATAATTTATTACTTTTTACTAAGTCATAGGCCTTTTTAAAATCTATTTATAATTGATAAACTGTCATGTGTATTCCCACTTGTTTTTATAACATTTACTGATTAGTAAACATCTGATCTGTTGATCTATTTTGTTGAAATCTACACTGATGATCCCCAATTATTTCCTCTGCAGATGGGGTCAATCTCATTAAAATTATGTTATATATAATTTTATTCTATTATGATTAAAAATAAAGGGGAATTATTACATTTATGAGTCTCTCATTGAAAGATATTTCCTAAATTCTTATCTGAAGCAGTGGATCTGTAACGAGGTTAAGTCAACTTTGTGAGAACAAATGAGTAGCTACTTTGCTGAGAAAATTAGCGGCTCCGGTCTAGAAAATTGATATGAACGGCCGGAGAATTCGTTGTGATGAGCACATGACACCCTCTATCCGTGGAAGTTGGCAGTTTTCTACTAATAAAAGACTATTAATTTAAGTACGACTTTAATCCCTACGTTTTATTTTAAGTCGTAGTATTTTTCTTATGAATTATGCGCTATACGTTATACATTATTTACTAATAGTTGTGCATTACGCAAGAATATAAGCCCAGCCTTACAGGCAGTGACAAAACGTAAATTGAAAGGCACTAGGTTAGAACATACCTATAACGGCCACCATCATTCGGTACACGACTGTACCGATTTTCCCACACATGGCACCGTATTCAGAGCTCCTGGCCCACTCTTGTTCGGTCGACAGCCGGAGGAACAAGCGTTTCCTCAAGGTCAAACATTGCCATAATATGTCCCATCGTGGGTTACCCTGAACATTAATCGGACACTATCAGGGTCGGATTGAGAGGGGAAGGAGAGGGGGGTCACCGGGTCCATGACCCCAGACCCCCCACTTGAAAGGGCCCCTAGAAAACCAAGCACATTTATTTACTACAATTATTTTAAATACTAGAAATGATATATTTTATAAAATAGTTCTTAAAAAGTGCAACAAAGAGCTAAGCATTTTGTCTCTCATCTATTTCATTCCAGTGAACATAGCAGAACCCTGCTTCACTCCCAGGGAGTCGAATTGGAATCAGTACCTAAATATTTAATTCTTAAGAGGGTTAGAAAAATGCCAATGAAATTTAGGGCCACATTCATTGTCAGCTAGAATAGATTACATTGTGATCCAGAGAGATGCCATCTTGTATAGTATAGCGCCGCACTCTATCTGACAATGAACCTGGCCCCTAGTAGCTATCACAACATAATTATAATTCTTAACGAGTGATTGGTATCACTGTGTGTAGTATTTTATAATTTTATTATTTAAGCTGAAATCTTAATAAGGTGTATTTAGCTTGAGTGACAGCAAATATGTCTAAGTGGGGAGAACTTTGAGAAATGAGAACTACCCCAGTTGTACAAGCAGTCTAATATTATAAATATAAAACAAAATACTAAAGGTTTTGTTCCTATAAGTTAAAACTGTTAGTGTGGTTGTTGATTAGTCAGCTTACACTGACATGAAAACCAACGGGGGTGAGGGGAGTTGAGGGGTGTCACAGATTGCACACACCTTTAACAAATTTAAACAGACTTCAGACCATTGAATATAATATTAACCTTATAATGAATGCTATAATATTATTGATAATATTACAATAGTAGGTCTACAATCAATACAGAGATTGGCCTGGACCGGTGGCGACGGAGATTTGAAAAAAGAAAATATTTTAGCTTATCTCAATCTCGGTTGTAAATATTATTTTCAGAGTTTTAGTTTTCTGTTTGGGAACCATTTGTAATAACTTTATTGACAATACTTTGTTCTAAGATTCATAATGATTTATTCATAAAACTTCAATCAATGTGTTAAAGTTGTTTTTATAAAATGAAAATCTTAAAAAATTTCTTCAACCATGCTTAATTTAGAACAAAAATTTGCTAATCACGAGCATGAAAAAGGTTTTACAAAAATATGTTAAAACAGTTCAAAACTCGTTTGTACACCCTTAAAATACAGTTACATTTTAATTAGGAAAAACATTTTAGAAAATATAGACGTATTTTTTTGTTGCTAACATTAAACAATCTCACATTATTATGTATATATAGTACTCAACCAGAAGTCCGATACCTTAGTTTAGTCGATAACTTGTCTGCCTACTGTTTTAAGGGTCCCGGGCTGGATTCCCGACATAGCTGAAAAATTTATTATTGGTGAAATTCAGGTTTATCATTTCACAGAGGTAAATTAACGGCCGGTGACTGGATGTCGTGTCTGTCCTAGCTATGAAGCCTAGGCAGCACTGAAAAGGCGTAAGGGAGGTTAGGAGTGAGGTCATTTCCCGTTGCTTCCTTCACTGGGCCACAAGTTTCTATCACACATCAGACTGCCAAGACCACCGAAATGCATACACCAATCAGTGGCGTATTCTGAGAAAAACTAATAGGTATACTGTATTATAAAAGTTGCAACGGAGATTTGGGGGCCGAGGACCCTCAACCACTGTTGTCCAAGAACGTCAAGGGATTATTTCAAGGGATATATTTGAAGATATGTCCATATAAACAGTGGTTCTCGAACATTTATTATTTCCCTTTAACTGTATGCTATCTTAGGAAATGTTGAGCCCCCCTTCCCCCTCCCATATTCTCTCTTCTTTTATTTATCAATGACGAGGATTACAATCCACTCAAAATGTAATAAAAAGTTACTCAATGGTGTCAGCCCTCATTCAGGCTATACCTACCGAGTGGCTACCAAACTGTTTAGCGAATTAGTGCCAACTCTTGCGGATAGAGGGTGTCATGTGGTCAGCACTACGATGACTCCAGCCATCAAGCTCGGTTTTCTATACCGGAGCCACTACTACTTTATTCGAGTAGCTCCTTATTTATCCACTCTAGGCTGAATCTAGCCCGTTCCAGACCCACTGCTTCCCAGATAATCTGGACGCGCTGGGAATCAAACCCGGGACCTCTGGGTTTGTAGCCAGACCACATAGGCGGTTCTCAAATTGTAATACTATCTACATGGTTAGAAATTTAAGTAAATATTAATGTCGGGGCTAAGAGTGGTATGGGCACATTTCTGAATGCATGAGAGACAGATCCTATTCAATTAGTCTAGCGCAATTAAAAGCACACAGTTAGCAATACTCAAAGCAAACAATCATTATAAGAGTAAAATGGAGTGATACATCGATCAAGCGTCCATCAGATCTTGGATGAGAGGGAATCAGGTGGATTGTCCAACTCACGTTGCAATTAAAACTATTTTATAAAGCCTAACTTATCTCACACAATGCTGCTTGGAAATAAACGAGTCTCCCAACCTGAGAATTTATGCTCCGGAAGCTAATTAGATGCGTAAACTCTGACTAACATAGGGGAAATAATCTCGGACTATTAATACTCTATCGCTACGTCATTGGTTTATTGATAAGATATTTACACATATCTTTAACTATAAGCAGTGGTGAACCCAAGGGGGAGAGGGGCAAACAGGGTATTTGACCCCCCCTCTTTCCTCAACATCACAAATATTGTTAATATAAATTTAAATAATATGAAGTATAACTAAAATATTTAGCATTGAAGATGTGTCGAATGTATATGCTACATTTTAAGACCAGGCTTCAGGCTTAAGTCTTATATTCAAAATATTTATCGTTACATAAATAATAGCTTCGATACCATTTGTATTATTTAAATTACTTAATTACTATAAAACTACTCCAAATGATTTATAAAAGCATTCCATATTTATAAATTTTCTCGGCCTTTAGGGCTTAGGAGGCTGTGCAACCACAAACCCGCTCTCTCCATCAAAATGTTATTCTTGCTACAGCCTTTATTGAATGTCTCCCCCCAAAGTAAATGTTTGGGTGCGCCACTGATTAAGTAAATTATAAGAAAATATATTTTATTTTACCTTTCCCTTTTTTCAATTGTGGGGACAATGCTTAGCTTGATTCACATGAACAGCAAGACCTGGGGTGTAAAAATTGAACTCATTGGCCAATTACTTATGGGAGAGAGGAAAGGAATGTTTTGCAATCAGTGGCGGCTCGTAGCTAAAATTATTGGGGGTGCTGCTCCAGAAAATGTTTAGCCTTTGTTATAAAATTGTGTAAAAGGAAAAAAAAAATGTATAAAAAGAAAATTTATTCAGGAACTTGATAAAATCTTAACAAAAAAACTTGTTTTAATTACTTTAACTTAAATTGTTACAGTGCCATCTTGATCTATTCATTTAAAATCGAAATCCATTCTTCTTGTTTTAATTTGCGCAAAAAGTTCAATAATTTTCTCCTTGATCTCTGGATGACAATTGAGGAATTTTTTCTCCATCGAAAGTACTGAAAGCGCATTTAGTCTTTCTGTTAAATAAAAGAACCGAAAAAAAAAATGAATCAAATAGAATAGCTGGAAGCAGAATAATAATCTAATTCTACACTCTTCTACACTTTATCACATTCAAGAATATGGTACATGGTTTTTAAGCACACGTTGAGTAAAAAAACCTTCCTTCCACCATCACTCCAGAGCCAGCACTGCGAGAGCAACAGTGCTCTCTCTACCTGGCAGTCCCGCCTTCTTCCCTACCCCCCTCCTATGTGTGCATGCGCACAACAGTCAAACACCACTTCGCTGGCACTGTGAAGCACACAGTTCCATACAAAGATATTTGTATCTTTTTCATAAGCTGGGGGATGGCTACTGAAGTACTGACACTAAGTTTAAGGAATATATATATATATAATATTGTACTACAAATATAAAGAAAGAAGTAAAGAAAAAATTACTCACTATATTAAACGTTATCAATAATATCAAGTGGAAATAGGGGGTTCTGCAGTTCCGCAGTGCCTATACCCGACCCGCCACTGTCTGCAATCCCCTAGACATTGGGCAAGGTCATTAGAGCCTCCCTAGCTTGCCTTGCGTTTTTCAAGTAGCAAGCCCTGGGTTTCCTGTTGTGTTAAGTAGAGCCTTTTAGAATAAGAATTACTTAAAACACAGTATTCTTGGAATATGAACCAATATTAGTTTTAAAATTAATAATTCATTTCATGTATATTTATTAACAATTTAAACATTAGTGTTTACACAGTTAGAAATGACAGCATTGAATTAAACATAAAACTAGTGCATATCATTTTGGGTATGCGGCGCAGGACTAGCATACCCGGAGAATACGCCGCTGATACCAATCACCCTACAAGCGACCCTTTTACTTTATTCATCACAGGGACTGGATGCATATTAAATGTTATTTCTAGTATCATTCATACCACTGCCACTTTCATATTTGTCAGAGCCATAAGTGAGACTGAGACAGTCACTGAAAGTAACAACTTGCTCTAGCTCATACCAGAAGATACGGTGCATTGTTAACACTATATCTGATCAGGTAGTACAAGTACATATAAAAAATTATATCATCAGATCAGATTTGATGGACGGATACAAGAAAGTAGATTTAGTAGATTTTCTGTCAGATTTAAGGATCTTTCTATAAAAAATTGGAATATACCTCTCAACTTAATAATACTCATAATATAATAACATGTTATCAATGTTGGCAGGAAAAAAATACCAAAATTTTAAAGTTATGAATTCTAGTGGTGGCTTGTAGTGGGCCAAAAAATGTCATTTTACGTACCAGTACGTTTCATATATTTAAACTAAAATCACGAAACTACAAATAAATTAACTTTCAGGTGTATTATTTTGTAACGAAACACAAACTTTTCAACCAAAACAAGTAAACTCACCAGTAAAGTCCGCACAATTGAAAAGAACAGGATTACCGTCAACACCGAACCGGCTATGCTCATCAGACTCCAAGCTGCATCTGCGCGGAACATCATGGGTTTTAATGCAGGGGTTCCCAAAGTGCGATCTACAAGCTTGTTGTGCGCAGTGTAGGTTTTACATTTTAAAACACTTAAAACTAAGTAAAAAGTTTCAGTTTAGTTGTTCTCTATTTGAAAGAAGCCTAGTTATATATTTTTTTCTAAATTCACATTGGACTCAGCGTGCATCGCAAATGTTAAGGTGGGGCGGAAGGGGACGTAAGGAAAAAACAGTGTTTTTGTAGTTTTTATGGCAAAACATTTTTTTTGCCAAAATAAATAAAATATTGCTCCAGTAAAACATAGAATTTAATTTTCTTCTCATGGTGACCTAAACATTTCTCGAATATCTGTCCAGGGTGTTCTGGAAATTAATGATAACTTTTCTTCTTCATTTAAAAAGTTTGTTGGATAACAGACAGACAGATATTTAGGAACTTTTGATACTATCCTGTGAAGAAAATTAAACTCTATGTTTGTACTGGAGCAATATTGTATTTATTCTGGCCAAAGATCTGTTGTCATAAAAACTGTAAAAAATACTGGCTTTTCTCATGTACCTTTGTATCCCACCTTAAGTTGAAGTAATTTATTCATCAATCTCACTTAAAGCAATTGCATTAAACTTATTCTTAAATACATTGTCATTGAAATTGTCTAATTATGATATGGTCTAGCACTAATAGAGGTAGGTAAGTTGAATGAATTAGAAATACTACAGAAAAGAGCTATTAAAGCTTTATTCAAGCTACTACTTCTTACTACCTCTAAACAGGTATCATTTCTAACAAATATACCATCTTTAGGACTGTGTGCGGACCTAAATTCTGCTATAGTAGAATACAAAATTATTTCTAATACTAGGCTACATTCAGTAACATATCCTTTAGATCAACCATGAACAGGCATGGCATCAGGAATTCATAAAAGTTGGATTTGGCATACATCGATTCTAAGATGTATGGCTACAATAGCTTCAAATATTAAGCTTTGAAAAAATACAATAGCTTTGCCAGTGTACTCAATCAAGAACCTCTTGAACTTCAAAAAACAGTTAGTAATATACTGATCTAAATTGCATTTGTATCATACTTGTTGTTTTATCTCAATTTATTATTATAACTAGGCCTCCTATTCTTTAGATCTCTATCAATTTTATCACAACTAGTATGAACCATATTATCTTATAATGACTATACACCAAGACACCGCTTGGTATTTTTATTTATAAATCGCATATCTTATCATGTACGAATGTTACATGATTTTCCTTATTTAACATTTTCGTCTATATTCTGCCATTTGTATTTGGTTTTGTTTAGTTATAGTTTTTGTTTGTATCCTGATAATTGTATTGTATTTTGTATGTATAGATTTTGTCTATATCATACCAATTATGTTTTTTTATCTGTATAGTTTCTACAAACGAGTGATAAAGCTTATTAAAACAGTGTTCTAAAAAAATTGTCATGCAAGGCACTGATCTTTTATGTAGAAAGGACCTACCTTGTGAACTAATCAAACCAGTCCCTTCATTTTGGTTTGATTGTATAACATTATCAATCAAAGCTCTCAACATATTCAATTATGAAATATAAATATTGACAAAATAATTATACACACAGATATGATTTATTCTGCAAAATGGTTGTATTCATTCATGATAATTCTATTTGATGACACTAACAATATGAATTATGAGAAATTGACATGTGTTAATCTAATGTTTTCTCCTGGAAACAGAGAGAATAAATACTCTTATTACTCTTAAACTAATCTTGAATAGCCATTTCCTCTTCACCGGACGTAACAAATATTTCTCTTTGGCCTTAACGTCATTTTAACTACACCTGCATGGACTTATTACTAATACTGTATGTTATTAGTATAAGCCAGTAATAATTTTTAAAATTAAACATATACCTAGTAGTGACCCAAAATGTCATCAGATTGAAATATTAGATGGAATGGGTTGATCTACAGTAGCTGAATTAATAATTTTAAGTAGGGGGTGATTAGTGCGTACAGGTTTGTTCATTAGTTTTTAGAACGTAAAGGACCTATATGAATATGAGTAATTTTATTAATTGAAATTATTACTAAAAATAGATATAACACTAATACTATTTTGACTAAGTTATTAGTGGTAAACAGCGGGGGTTGGGTAGGGTTAAGGGTTCCCAGTTTTCTGGCGATGACATGGTCAACGATGGTCACAGGGTCTTTGGTCCCTAAATTTCCCACTGCGCACGTAAATGCATAGCTACACTCAAAGGACACAGCCACTGTGGGCTAGAGAAGCCTTGCAAAAGGTGTATGTTCCCCAGACAAGTGGATGCTGGACCCTGACATGACAGATGTGTTTCTACCTTGACAGGTTTCTGACTTATGAAAGGTGTAAACCAAGTGTTGTATGGTGCCCTTAATTTACAGACCTCAAAATAATAAAACAAAAAAGAAAGACCTACGGATATCCGCCTCACCAGCCCCATAGAGCTCTCGAGGTGGTCCTGCTATCGGTAGACATAAAAGGCAACGAAAAGATGTCTGCGTTCACTTAAGGCAGGATTTGGCTTGTGGTGTGAGGCGGTAAAGTTAAACAAAACTTACCTCATAGCCCATGTTGGGCCTTCAGACCATAAGTCAAATACACATTTTTCATATATTCAGAACACGAAGGGAACTAGGGATACTCCATGCGCTGCCCCTGTACCAGCGTTACGAAGTCTCAGAAGTATTCGGGAGTGGTACCCTGCAATTCCACAAACATCTTCTATATTCATTAATGTGATGTGTGTACGTTTATGAAAGAGAGTTGGAGGATTTATTATAACAGCCGATATCCCAGCCATTTATATACAAATTGGTTTCGAAAAAAGCAATTTAATTTTCGTAATAATAATGGAAAACTAATATATATTGATAGGCCCTGAAGTTTGAACTTTTGAGGATAAAAAATGATTCATTACGGGAGGTTATTTCTTATATTTAAAATAAATTACATTTTCTGTCAGCGGGTTTTATAGTAAAAATTATCTTAATATTACTATAACAATTTATACTTATAAATTGTATATCTATCAAGTAAGGGGGGAGTAGGACCAGTGGCGGCTCATGTATAGGCACTGCGGAACTACAGCACCCCCTATTTCCACTTGATATTATCAATAATATTTAATATAATGAGTAATTTTTCTTTAATTCCTTATTTATTTTTGTAGTACAATATATATTACTTAAGCTTAATGTCAGTACTTCAGTAGCCATCCCCCAGTTTATGAAAATATATGAAAATCTTTCTATGGAACTGTGTGCTTCACAGTGCCAGCGACTTGGTGTTTGACCATTGTGCGCATGCGACCATAGGAGGGGTGGGGAGGAAGGCGGGACTGCCAGATAGAGATAGCACTGTTGCTTTTTCAGTGCCGGCTCTGGCGTAATGGTGGAAGGAAGTATGTTTCTACTCAGCGTGTGTTGTGCTTAAAAACCGTGTACCATATTCTTGAATGTGATAAAGTGTATAAGAGTATAGAATTATATTATTATTATTCTGCCCCCAGCTATTCTATTTGATTAATTTTTTTCTGTTCTTTTATTTAACAGAAAACTTTAACCTTGGCCTTGCATCACCAAGAAATAAGTTCTGTAACTGTAAGTGAACTTCAACAGCTTGAGTTTTCATGGCTATCTCTCCGTGAGAAAGTTACAGTTAAGAAAAGAGGTTGTTCAACACCTGATATTCTAATATCTCAGGCAGGCAAAAGCAACAACAAGAAATATATTCGTAGCTTTAATTCTGAATGGTACCAACGGAAAAGTTGGCTTTACGGCTGTGAAGTAAAAATGGCACTGTTTTGCTCCCCGGGTTTGTTTTTTGGAGGTGACGTACTGTGGACAAAAGATGGTTTTAAAAATATAAACAAAATTAAAGAAAAAACTTAAAACCATGAAAAGTCAAAGAAGCACGTTTATAATGTTGTTTCACTGTAACTTTAATAACCGTAATTATTAAGGAGAAACTTAGTGAGGCATACAGACTTTCAATCAATGAGCATAATATAAAAGTTAAAAAGAACCGTGAAATTTTGTGCAAAATAATAGACTGCATTTAATTTTGTGGAAACTTTGAAACTCCCTTACATGGATATGATGAAAAAGACGATTCAGTAAATCCAAGGGTATTTAGAGGATTAGTAAATTTGGCATCTAAATTAGATTCAGATTTGAAGAATCACATAGAAACCAGTGCAGTCTTCAAAGGTGTTTCTAAGACCATTCAGAATGAGATACTTGACTGCCTGCTATAACTATACCATGAGGAAATAAGGACGGACATTATAAAAGCTTCCTTTGTAACTGTCATGGCTGATGACACAACAGATTTTACGGAATACACTCAAATGGTCCTTGTTCTACGGTACGTATTGAATGGAGAAATGTTTTTAGTGATTCTTTATTCCAGAAAATCAAACTCCAGATGACATATCAAAACGTATTTTAGAACAATTGGACATAATCCTTCAAGGAAATTGGCAAAAACTGATATCTCAGACATTTGATGGTGCAAATGTCATGAAAGGAAAAAAGCAGGAGTTCAAGCAAAAATAAAAGAAGTTTATAGTAATGCACATTTCATTCACTGTTATGCACATCAACTTAATTTAATAATGAGAAATGCAGAAAGTATTACACGAAATGCAAGAATTTTTTCTCTGACATTATGGCTATTCCAACATTCTTCTCAAGATCACCACAACGTGTGTTCATTCTCAAGAAACATATGGACGTCAGCATTCCACGTCAATTCTCTACAAGGTGGAATTTCAACATACGGATAATAAACAGAGTTCATGAATATTTGCAACCTTTAAAAAACTGCCTTACTGAAATTCAGTCAACATCAAATGCAGATCAAACGATTGCAGAAGCAACAGGAATTTTAAAATACCTGAATGATGCTAATTTCAGGCGTTGGTTCGAGCTTTTTCATCAGATTATGCCTCATTTTGAAATAATTTACAACCAAATGCAATCTCGAGAAATTATTGTGTTTAAACTTATATAACAAATTTCAAAACTGATATTATAGAATTAAGAAACTCAAAGTAATGTGAGAATCCTTCAAAGACACTCATGGCAGAAGCTAAGGAAGTGTGTGACTATATATGTGTTGATACACTGGACAAATATTCTTCCACTAAACACTTAGTAGCTGCTAAATTGTTCAACAAGAATTGCTTCACTATATTTAAGAATGAACATCCCACAAAAGAGAAAGTACTGACCACTGAAGCTTATCCCATGATTGACAAAAAAAAAAGCTTGAGACAGAGCTAAAAGTATTCTATTGTAGGGCTAATATTCATGAATATTGCGAATTAATTGAGCTGCTGAAATTTATCTTGGAAAATAATCTAGATTATGTCTTTAGTGAAATTACTAAGCTGATTAAAATCTTCTTGACAATTCCCATGATTACATCAGAGGCAGAGCGCTGCTTTTCAACATTGTAAAGAATAAAAACTCTTTTAAGAAGCACTATGAATTCGGAAAGACTAAATGTGCTTGCAGTACTTTCAATGGAGAAAAATTTCCTCAATTGTCATCCAGAGAACAAGAAGAAAATTATTGAACTCTTCATGCAAATTAAAACAAGAATAATGGATTTCATTTTTAAATGAATAGATCAAGCTTGAACTGTATCAATTTAAGTTAAAGTAAGTAAAAAAGTTTAGTTTATTTTGTTAAGATTTTATCAAGTTCCTGAATAAATTTTCTTTTTATACATGTTTTTTTTTTCCTTTTACACAATTTTAAAACGAAGGCTAAAAATTTTCTGTAGCAACACCCCCACTAATTTTAGCTATAGCCGCCACTGAGTGGGACTATCCTTTCCTTACTCCAGCCACCAATGAGTGGTTGCCGTTGACACAAGCACAATGGCCCATCCTGGTTTGGATCTTGTGCTTGCTTGCTGGCCTAGCGTTGCGAGCTGAACCGATTTATCTGCCTCGGTCGGGTGGATGGATCGTCCTGGGTAATTGGTAGCGTAACCAAGTAAAAATATGTTTAGAAGCCTAAATATATGTTTACTATAATATTTATTATGCTAATAAAATAATACCTCTCCTTACTAGAACGATCTTTTTTAATCAATACTGCTAGACAGCATATAATATGTAGTCACTTCCCCTATTTGGATGGAATCGACCGATAATATACGTGACAGTGATGCAATTTTGATTTACCGTATTGATTTTGTTAACTATAATTTTAATACGTGGTCTAGAAGTAGTCATTTTATTTTGCAGGGAGGATGTAAAGAGTTAGGCAATGCAACAATAATTGTCCAAATCATTAAGTTGCCATAGATTTAAGAAATTATTATAATTTTAATCATCTCGTGTATTTGCTCTAACAATTTCACTCTAATCATCTGTGGCCTCTTAGGTTTTCTAGGCCCAGACATTTTTAAGTATCTTGGGATGGAACATTTGTCAACACGAAAGAAGAATATTGTGATGGGGGTTGCAATCATGGTAAGTTAGCCCTCAATTAAGTATGACGGCGTGGATTTGTGGTGATCTACGCGTGATATGACTGGCAAACACGATGTCCTATTGAGTAAATATTGACCGGTATTGTTTTACAACATTTCACATTATTTTACATTCCATTATGACTTGTCTATAATTAGTTGCACTAACTTATCATAAGATGGTTTAATCTTTTTTTTTTTCAAAAGGAACTACCTACAATTAAATGTTGTAAGATGTAACCTCAAACAATTTAAATTAAGGAGTATTTACATTATAAGCCAACGAAAGTCTGTTAGATTTCTGGAAGGAATAATCTTTTTGATGATATATTTTTAATGCTGACATTGCTAGCATTTTAATATATTATTAGTACGTATTGTTTTATAAGTATTGAATAATAACTATCAAAAGTGACAGCTGCAGGTCATAAGCGATATAAACTACTGTATCCATCATCCATGGATCTCTATGACATAACTGGGCAGAGATTATTAGAGATGGTTGACTACCATGTCAAAGGTCGTCCGCGAAACAGCCCGCTCCTAGCGGATGGAAGGAGTACTAATTGAGCGAGAAATCTAGCGGGGAATTTTTAAACTACACATATAAGAGCCCTCTGTTAGCCAGACTATAAACTAGATTTGTTACTAGCGTACTAGCGGAGAAATGCCTAACTACTGTCCTAACAAAAAAATTCTGCCAAATGTGTCTTGAGACTTTTTTCCCCTACCAAAATTCTACTATATGATAGAATTTTAGTAGGAAAAAAGGCCTCAGATTTTCATTCCTATCAGAAATAAGATATACTCACTTTGGTAAAGTTTAATGATTGTCTTGTCACCAGGAATCTTTAAGATACAATTGTCAAATAAAAAACAAACACTTATGAATAAAAAATTTTTTTTTAATATCAAATAAATATAGTCATACATATAAATCGTGACCTATAATCTGGTGTAAAAGAAATATTTATTTACTATACTGTTCTATGAATTAAACTGTTGAGAAATTTTTTTAACACATAGTATAAGAAAATAAAATGAAAACAAAAAATACATGGCACGAGATTTTGTCCAATTGATTGCAAACAATTACATGAAAGTGAACCTATTATGTTAAAACACTTGATATATTGAGTAAACTAATGCAACTTCAAACAGTCTTTAATAGTAAAAAGGTAAAGGAATCCAGAAACATAAGTAAACCAACAAGAAGAATGCAGGTTACATGGAGCTGATTATAGGACGGCATCCGACTCGAACGTTTATGAAACCTTTAAGAGAAAGAAAAAAATAATTTTTTTAAGACAAACCAAGACTAAAACAAATTCTACAAATTTAGAGCCAAGTGACTCACAAATATTTACACACAAACCAAAAAAGTTATTATTGTGCTATAAACTTAGCTTAAGTTGTTGACTTGCCATATTGCCAAAAATTGATAAATTTGTTTTGTTCACTGTTTGGGCTCAATTTGTTCCCAAACATGAATATGTGCTAAGATTGTATATAAAAAAAATTGAGTTCAAATTGTTGTGAGAAACTAGGGGTGTGCGAAGCTTCAAATTGGCTTCAAAACAAACCTCAGCTTCGACTTCGCTTCGCCAATAAAAATATTGACAACTAAAATACTTCATTTATTTTCAACTATAGCAATTCTGAGCTGTTTATATATGACAAATCAATATTGATATGGAAAAATCTGAAATAATTGAATTGCATGTTGTGATAACTTGATTTGTCAGATTTAACACAAATATTACAAACAATGGTGCAAAATAACATCCAAGTAATTAAGTTGTGAAAGAATATGTATTTTTTTTGAGAAATCTGATAAAATTTCCTGACATTTCCTTTGAATAAGTGGTGGACTCGCTAGAACTCAAGGTGGCCTGCCACATTAAATACTCTTTCGAATGCCTAGTTTTACCGCATATGTTCTAGTGCGTACTAGTTACTAAATAAAGAACAATTAACCAGACCTGAATGGCATGAGCTAGTTTCAGATGGGAAACTGGCCCATTCCATTAGAGTAAGGTAGGTGTCACCTTGTGTTTATTCTCTGGTCAAACTTGTGGTGTACTAAGTCTATAAGGCTACAGGTATAAGAATAAATTCCCTGTGTTTGAACAGCCTGGGACGGTCTTATGGCCACATTACATGCGCTCTATGTGGACCTTAAGCTTTTGTTAACAAAACATTGTTAGTGGATGTGTGCAAGAAGTATTTATTTGACTGAGATCATTAAACGATCTGAAAATGTTACGAATTGTGTACCCAGCAATATTTTTGTTAAAAAATATATACAAACTTGTACTTGAACAAAATATTTCATAATTTGTATTAATATTACTAAAAATAATGTAATAATTGATTAATGGCTTAGAAATATATGTGTGGAGACATTAATGTAATTAGAAATTGGACCCTCTAACCCTTAAGGAGATTCTAGGATTCCAGAAAATAATGGATTTGAAACACAAACCTTACAAAAAATAAAAATCAATTATTCAATTGAAATTTGTTTTAAACCTCAAATACTGCCTATTGGGGGTCCAGAACATAAATAATTCTAGAAAATCTCAACAACCAGGAATCAAACATTACATTATTGCAGTGTTTCTATATTGTTTTTAAGATCTTTGTAAACTCATAATTGTTTATTAAAAAATTATATGCACACACCTAGTCAATACCAAAAAGTCCTCAAAGAACTAATTAGCTTAGTCAATTCACAAATAGAATCAATATAAAAGTTCTTAGCACACTGTTATACTATCTGTTCAGGTTATGCAACTTATACACAGTACAAGGTCTTAATACCTGTTAGGACTATAGCAAATGCACTAATTACAACAATGGGCTATGGATAAGGTAGGTGTAATTTATAGGATGTGCACCCACATTTTCATGAAGAGAGTGAAGGCATTTAGGGAAAACCACTTTATGTGCACATGACCGGGATCGAACCCTGATCTCCATGTCCTCTGCAGTCTAGTCTAACATGAGATTAGTGTGTTAGATCATGCGGCAACAGAGGTAGCACGTTAGACCGTGCGGCGACAGAATTGGGTGAGGGCATGTAATTGCATCTGTCTGGAAAGATTTCAAAACTGCATTGAAAAGATGCAGATAATTGATTATGGGGTGGGGATGAGGAAGATTTAAATCATGACCAATGTGTCACTAGCAAACTAAACTAAATGAGCCAGACATTTGGACTGTAAAACATACCGATGTGGGTACAAAGGAATTGAAAAGTAAAAATAACGTACCCGGCAATCAAACTGAAACAGAAACTATATAATTAGAAATTGACTAGCATTTAATTTAAAAGGAACATAAACACCACATGTCAGTAAATACAGCATTCTCACTACATTTCAATAAACACAAAGTAAGTGATGTTGAGTATTATACGGCCATATATGTAAATAATAAGCATAGACACATTCCATGTGACTCCGAGTACTATCAAGACATACAGTACATGTAAATAATAAGCATCGCACATACACAGTACTGATTCACTTGTGAAAGTTTCTTGTTAGACAATGTATATCCATTCTCTGCATCTGAAATTCCAAACTTACTTCAGACCAGGGTAAAAAAAAAATTAATATAATGTAATAAAAATTACTTTACTCTCATGCTCACATTTTGCAATCTGACATTTGCTATCTTAGAGCATAAATTAATGCCTTTTTCTTATCTTCTACAGCCAACATTATCTCAAGTTTTAGCCACCACCAAATTCTTGATATCTAGGCCTAAGTTTTTTTTATATAACTGAAGTGCTGATAACTGTTTAGGAGACCAAATACAAAGTTCAAGATTTGATAATGCACAAGAGTCATTCCACGTCAGTTCAACCAGACCATGACACACATGTTTTCAGATTTTGATTCAGTAGGCCCTACCAAGTTTAATCAAAATCTGAGAACATGGGTGCCAAAAATTGTTTTTTCCTTGTTTGAATGAGGTGGAATGATCCACAAGGATAAAATATATTATATGCAAAACCACAACTCAAATCACATTAGAAATCTAAGAATGTTTGAGTTTCAAGTCAAAGGTCCTTAGTTTGATTCTTCACAGTTTTTTTTTCAACATATTATAATTTAAATAGTCCTATAATTAAAAATAACAACCTCAACTTAGCTTATCATTTTAATAGTATTTATTATTTTACTATTTAATGTAATAAATATATCTAGGAAGATAGCCCAAAACATTTTTCACAATGAGCCCTTGATTTATTTCACACCCACCTTTTATTAGGCCTTTTAGCCACATTATTAAGGCCTAATTCATATTTAAAAGATTCTATGGTCAAAAGTGTTGTAGCAGGAAATGTACTAGGATATGCATGAAGAGAGGCTCAAAGATAACCTGTAAAGTTATTAGTATATTCTTATCTGTTTTTCTGTTTTGGAAATCTAAAAAAAGAAAGCTTAGGATTTTTCCAAGCTCTGCTAGGACACCCTGGAGCCTGACATACACAATTGTTCACCATCTTCTGAAAATACAAGTGAAAGATCTTAAATGTATAAGTAATGATGATATTTTTGAATGAATGTGTACATGTAAAACTTCAATAAAAGTCATGGCTTAGTCATTTGTAAGAAAGACTAGTCTTACTCTAAATTAAAATAATTTTTTGTACATGCCCATAGGGTAATAGTAGCTAATAATTACTCACCTCGGTGGCTGCACGGTTTAGCACAATACTATCCCCATTCTTTTATATGTTAATATAATCTCAGATGCATTGATTAACATAGATAACAACATACCTAGCCTACCATAGTTAATTTGTTAGGTACCATGCCTAGGTTCCTGAATGGTTACAAACTACTGCAAGAATTTAGGCCACCTATTGTTTGTAATTATAATAAACTACTATCTTTTGAACATATTTCATACGATACTTCACTAATTATTAAAACCAATATCAATATAAACAATCTATGGGGCTATAACTTGGTTCTAGCATTCTTATAAGTTAATGTCTACATAATTATATTTTAACACAGAATGTAGAATTTTTTTTTGTTTAATGAACCCAACCCAGATTTCAATAGGCATTAAGTTATGAAAGCCTAGATATTAAAAGGATTTTTGGTTTTTTTTTATATTAGGCAATGTAGGACTAGGCATTATAGAACTCTTAGCTCAGTCCAAGTTGGCAAAACAAGTTTAAACGACCACAATATATTTTTTGCTACCTCAATTGGAAGCTTGGGGGCTAACTGCCTATTGCTTTATCAAAATTTATTGAATATTATATATAAACTAGTTTTATTATGTAGGGCCTACATTAGGTTTTCAGAATTTAAAAAAACCTATAAGTTAATGGGTTTGGAATGAGATGAAAATTCATTTAATCAGGCCAAAGAAGAAAACGGAACTAAAGTACCTAATGTACATATATTTAATATAAGTAAAACTCACTCATTATTAAAATTAAATTTCAATTTTTTTAAATTAATGATCACACCTTCTAGCACTTGTTCGTGATGGCATCTCGAATCTTACATACCGACGCGGTTTTTTAGTTAAAGTTCTTAAAGACTTATTTATTTAAATAACGATAATAAATCAATACACGTACGACAATCTTGAAGATTCTCTAAATTAAATTTAATTATCATTTATTGAAATAAATTAGAGAGTTTAAAAACTTGTAAAAAATAGACAGCATAAGTATGAAGGCAAGTTCAACCAACAGCGGAAATTTAGAAACACTATCTTTAAAATGAATAAACATTAAATACTATTGTTAAATTTAAAAAAAATACCATATAAAATATAACATTTTTAATTAATCAAGTAAAAAATAATTGTTTAGAAATTTATAATACTATTAAAATAATTTAAGCAGATATTAATTGATGGGGAAATATGTAGTTGTTGGCGAAATGTTTTTAGTTATATTTCATGTGGCACATTCTAGCGAATGGAAGGGAAACTATTCTTTTATTTTTTATAAAACTTTAACGGGACTGAAGTGGGTATATTGGTCAACACCCCCTGGGTGGACATCTGAGATTTAAATTTTCTATTTGTCGTCTGCACACCATTGTATAAAAGAGAAAAACTTCCTAGTATCTCCTTCTTTATTATACACATTCAAGGCAATGTGGCATTTTGACATCGTTCACTTATTGTATTAATATATCAGGTACATCAAAGTATGTAATGGTTAAATGAAATATATATGTTAATAAAAGATTTGAACAATATAACTAAGTTTGAAACTCTATTACTTGTATATTTAAATAAGTTGATAGAGGCTAATTATATGCTATGATTTTGAAAGAAAGCCCGTTTTGGAAGGGCTTATTTCATACCAGAATCCTACCATAATTATAATAGTATTTTGGTAGGATAGAAGACCTTTCAAAAGGGATACTCTGCTACCATTCTAGAAGGCCATTTATCCTACCAAAATACTACCATAGAGTAGGATTCTGGTACAAAATAAGGCGTCCCAGAAAGGACTTTCTAACAAACTCAGGGCATATTTATACTCTCTACAAGCCTATAGGCTCCGTGCAAAGTGCATTTACGACACGAGTGCGCAAGACAGCCACATTTTTATATCTAGGCCTATTACATATATTATATATAGGCCTATAATATAAATGTGTGTGGACTAATTGGCGATGTTGGCTATAATACATTTATGTTTATATTTTACTTTAAAAGGGAGATATTACTATAATTTCCATGTAAGCTGAGGATAAAATAATAGTTTTGTATTTATAAACGCTAAGTTGAACACCTTGAATAAAATATAAAATAAAAGTAAAATTGTTCTTTGAACACGTTAATTGTTTCTGGCAGTGCTACAATCTGGCGGAGTTCCTTCTGCTAAGGATCTATGGTCGTAGCATGGTGACAGACCTGTACCATCCTGACCTCACGAAACCTGTCCACAATCCCCCACAGCTGATTCAGAGCCTTCGTATAGGTAGGAGAATTTCCAACCATCAACTAATTAAATTAATGATTGCAATATAATTGAAGAGTGGGTTGGAATAACGTTGAAACTAACATTTACATGAACCAACAAAAATTGTTTTCTTATAAATGGGCTTAAAAGAAATTCATGTTACAGTTCCTTGAAACAACGCTGTGTTTCCACAGTACACTCAATATTATTCATTTTTAAATGCTGACCTGGTGTAGAAAGAGTCACTTTTATAATGAAAACAATATTATAATGATATAATACTATAATACAGTAGTTAAACTTCTTTCTTTGGAATAGTTATAATAAAAACCTCATCTCCCACAGGGCCGAACTCAGAATTTTTGTAAGGGAGGGTTTAATTATACATTTTTTATGACTAAATATATTAAGTGGTTAACAATAACCTAATATGTGAAATATTTATGGTGACATACAAAATATTATTGAGATGTTTCCTTAATTAATAAAAAATAATTTAAATATTTTGTATTTTATTGGGACGATAAAAAATATAAGCAAGAAAATCGCACAATAAAATCATATTTAAGTACATTAAAGTACATAAGAAATTTTCTGACAATTTAAATTCAAGAGTTTCAGTAAAATAATGTTTTCAAATTATATGTTAATTTTACAATTACAAACTTCGATTACATTTCACAAAATAATCTACACTTTTATTTGCAACTATGCTGAGGCCCCAATGAATTTTATGTGCTATTTTTGAACATTCTATTCCGATGGTAGGTTTTTATTCCTCTCATTCTTAGTGTTGAAAATGAATGTTCGACACTAGTGATCGTCACTAGAAGCATAACTAGCTAGCACCCACGAAATTGAATGTTAGCCTGGGAATATATCGGCATTGCATGCGTGGATTGCTTGCAACACATCAAACATGACTTTGTCTTCAGATGTCGATCTCTTCCTGCACATTGTGATATATTGCTCATCCAATGACGTGGAAGCATTTACATCATCCAACGTATTTCTCCTCCAAATCAATACTTCTCCTTTCCACTCTTTTTTACTAATTTGTAAAATGCGATCATATGCTTCCCTAAGACACATGCTTTTTAATACACTTTTAGTCATCTATTTTTAAGGGTGAAAGAAAGCTGAAAGTTGACAACATCGATTTATGCTTAGTGAAGCTATCTTAAATGTGTGCGCAGAGTAATTCAATGAATGGGATGAACATTGAAATCCTCTAGTAGTCAGTGGCTGAGTAACTTGGTACATTCTCACGTTGTGTTTGTCTCATTAATTGATATTGTTCCAAATGTCAGAGTATTTCTTCATAACATTTTCCTCCAAAGCCCATGCCTACAGTAGAGCGCCTGAATATATAGGATAGCCAGATGGAAGCGTTAACCAAGAAGAAGTTACTGCTGATCAGTAAGTTGAGTTTAAACTGAGGCAATACCACATTTGGAGCATAACGCTGTATGAATCAGAAATTTAAACTTTCAGAAAGATGAAAAAGAAATACATGGAGAGTTTTGAAATGTGGTGCTGGAGAAGACTAGAACATATCAGTTGGACAGACAGGGTGACAAATGAAGAAGTATTAAAAAGAGTGTGTGAAAAGATTCATGTCGGTGGTCACTACCATTCTAATTGATGATACAACGTTGTCCCAGGATAGCCAATTTACCCACACACTTCTATCCTTCTTAATTTGCAAATTACAGTGCCATCTCTTTGTCAAGGTACAAACTGTGTCCCAAAACACTTGTTCCATGCATAACAAGCTTTGGGAAATACGTATGTTACAAGTTGTTCCAGCACACTTTTAATTCATGATTCAATTAATCATTAACTTATAACATAAACATGCGTGTAACATGGGCGTGTAATAAAATATGGTGCTTTAAATTAAATATACATATTATATATGTTTAATATGTATATATCTACTGAGCCAGCTTTTCTCTATTCTTTGTTTTATTGATTATATTCACTATCACTAGGTGTCAGCACCGTATTGATACTTCTCCCCTAATGGCTCTAGCCTCGCTAATCCCGCGCTTTTTCTTAGTATAACGGTAAAAACAATGTTTAAGCGTCTTTTAGCTCTCGGGGTACACAGCCATGAAACTCTTTTGTGTAAAATAATTATTAAGCGCTCAAGAAACAATATTTAGGAGCCCCAGCTATAATCTCATCACTCCTGGTACTCTGTCACCATTTGCAAAAGTAGGCTCATAATTAATTAGTTGTTTATATTTAAGTTTGATCATTTAACGAATTTGTACAAAACTCGCCTGTTAACACTGCACTATATATATACACCCCTCCGTGTTCAAGCAGTATAAGTATCGGGCTCGTGATATCCTGGATTGCCTGAGAGTGGGTCAAGGTTGACCTGGTGCACCTTAGTGGCCTTTTTCTACATGTAGGTGCACTTCCTCTAAGATATCATCTCCACCCTCCCCTTGATATTAAGTAGTTAATATAGTTTCAAACAAGCTAATTAAAATGAAATTAGTTAAATATAACATTGATAGCACAAATACATTATATGACTAGCTGGGATTGCAAATATAGTAGATTCGTCATAGTAATTATATTACCTGATATATGTATGTATACTAAAACCACTTTCATGTAATCATACGCCAGGTCATGTGTCACTTTTGACAGGTGTAATAAAATCATGGGGGGCTACTGTCAATGTGGGATGCCCTAAATTTATTTTATGTAATTTCTGTAAGGTTCTTCTAGCAGCAAATATTCTACTATACTGCCCGATATCGATTGCACAGAGAACTATATATTGTTCCAGCAAACTTTGTGACTTCAGTAGTTTTCTTGCAGACGCCCGTTCTAAGACTGTTATGCAGCATTCTCTTGCTACTGGGGATGTTAGGGGTAAGTAAAAAGAAAACAAATTACAAAAGTACTTTCATTGTGTATGTATGTAGTACAATACATATATATCTATATTATATAAGATACCAATACAACAAATAAGGTTGATAGTTTTTACTGCATAGCAAATATCTCTCCGCAAGGATCGCAGGTGATTCTCTTCCTAATAAACATATTTCTGATTGCTACCAAGATGACAAATAAAACATTTAAACAATCATCTCCTATTCTCCCCCTGCCCTCATTCCTTCCCCTATTTTTAAAACAGCTTTGGAGGAGGGAAATGTTTATATACTTTGTTTGCTGAACAAGCGCTTTCCTAGTGGTGAGATATGGAACTAATATTGTGACTTCTTTGGCGTGTTGAAGTTTATGTTCATTTTCTAGTGACTTCTTGATATGACATTCAACGCTACTACTGTTAATAAGGCTAAATATGAAACTAACGAGCAAGGAATCAGAAAGTCGCGGGTTGTGATATTTTAATGAAGGATAATGTATGTTATAAGACATGATTTTCTACTGATATAAGAAATAAATGGGATTATTTCGCTCCTTTACCAAAAATAGAGATATTTAATTAAAACTCGTGATATATGCTAAACAAAATCATATTGTGTTGCTGTAGAAACAGAATAGAAAAAGGAACAACCCCTTTCAACAAAGAGCATAGATGAAATAATACACACTGTTACATAAGTATATTAAGAAATAAATGGTACGGAACTCCGCACGAACTTGCTCGCTCTATTGTTTAAAAATGGAGGTATTTACTCAAAACTCGTAATATATGTGAAATGAAATAATATTCACTAGCAAACCCAAGCATAAATTGCACTATACTTATGTAAAGCATTTTTGAGCCCCGGTTTTAAATTTTATGATTTTATTTTTAAAGAATAATTTTTTTGGCATTTTATTAGGTGTTGCACATCTTCAGGTCATCGAATTGCTATTAAATTCCTCATTTATAAATTTTGACCAATAAAAAATGTAAATATTAACTATTGAGTCTAAAATGGATATAGGTCATTGTTGTACAAACATTTCTCCGAAGGGGTTTAAGGGAAAATAACAAAATTTTTGAGAGACTTACTTAGGCTATATTTAATTACTCTATGGTAGTGGAGAATTATTGCGTTAAAACTTAAGTAGTATCTCTTTACAACAAAAGCTTATAAAATTGTATTAATATATTTGCCAATATCTCAGAAACTGTTGGTTTAATAAAAATATATTTCATATAAAAGTCTTTAACTTTAAATAGTACCACAATTTTTCTATGATGAGTTATTTAATATCTCAAATAGTTGCGAAGATACAGAAATTTCCGCTCCTGTAAAGTACATACATTAAAAGTCATTTTCATGGGAAAATGAAAATAACCCGTTTATTTGTAATCTTAATCAACGCTTAGGTACAAATTTTAATCAAATCGTTAGAGCCGATTTTGATAAAATAGATTTTTACTTTTTCACTATCTTACAGTAAGAAGAAGTATTGTGATCGTCAAAGAAATTGAACTTGAGATTTTGATGACTCTTGACGTTTCATGAGCCCCCAATCCGAAAAATTGGTTTTTGAATTTCCGTCTGTTTGTCTGTCTGTCTGTACCTCCCACTAGAGCCTAAACGATTTTACTCATTAGGCTAAAACTTGGAATCTAGGATTTTTATAGGGTTTCTGCAAGTGGTTTTTGGAATAGGATATCTAACCCTAAAATTAAGGGTAGTTTACTGAAGGGTAAAAAGAAAAAAAAGTCGAGTTTCTCAAAATCGGCTCTAACAATTTTGATTAAATTTCATTTCTAAACATTTCTAAATATACTAAACAATATGTCTACTCTCAATATTTCGGCAAAATGATTTTAAGGGCTCCGGTCTGATGCGTAAATTATATTGTTTTATAATATCTCCTAAACTATTTGAAATATGAAATTACAAATGTACATATGAATTTACAAATGTAAATATTTATTTGAAGCATATTTTATAAAACCAATAACTTTCAAGCTATACGCAAATGTATTTATTTTGTAACTTTGTGAACACTAAAGGTAAAGTACTGCGACCGCAAAAGAAAATCTAACCTGAAATGTTGATGGATGTCAATCTCATGACACCCCAAACCATAAAAAGAGGTATTTGAAGTGACGTCTCTCTGTGTGTCTGTTTAAACTTAAAATTAAGAGTAGTTTAAGAAAGAGCGAAAAGAGAAAAAATCTATTTTATAAAAATTGGCTCTATCGATTTTGATTAAAATTCGTCTATAGGCGTTCATTAAAATTATAAATAAACTGGCTATTTTCATTTTACCATGAAAACTAATTTTAGGGTACCTTACAGAAGCAGAAACTTCCGTATCTCCGCAACCATTTAAGATACTAAATAACTTTTCATTGCGAAATTGTAGTACCATTAAAAATAAAACACTTGTATATGAAATATATTTTTATAAAACCAACAGTTTCTGAGATATTGGCAAATATATTAATACAATTTTGTGAGCTTTAGTTGTAAAGAGATACTAATTAAGTTTTAACGCAATAATTCTACACTGCCATAGAGTAATTAAATATATATATACCTCTGACAAGACATCTTGTGAATGTGGGGAATGCCAGGCCGCCACCGTGGTTCGGATTCCACGTTAAACTGTAGGTCCCTCATTTCATCTCACAATCACCCTACCATTACACATTAGCGTAAGTGCGTATAATCCGAACGGGTAGTAAGACGCGGTGCTAATAATAATAATAATAATAAATAAAATATAGCCTAAGTAAGTCTCTCAAAAAGTTTATGTTATTTTCCCTTAAACCTCTTCGGAGAAATGTTTGTACAACAATGACCTATATCCATTTTAGACTCGATAGTCAATATTTACATTTTTTTATTGGTCAAAATTTATAAATGAGGAATTTAATAGCAATTCGATGGCATGAAGATTTGCAACACCTAATAAAATGTCGAAAATTTTAACCGGAAGTTGAAATTTTAATACGAAGTGTTGACCCAAATGAGGACATTAATTCTTTAAAACTAAAATTGTAAAATTTAAAACTGGGACAAAAAAAAGTGTTACATTAGTTTAGTGCAATTTATGCTTAGGTTTACTAATGTATATTATTTCGTTTCACATATATTAAGAGTTTTGAGTAAATATCTCCATTTTCTAAAAATAGAGCGAGAAAGTCCGTGCGGAGTTCCGTAACATTTATTTTCTCTTTTCGCCCTTTATTAAACTACTCTTAATTTTAATTTTAAACAGACACACAGATAGACGGCATTGTAAAGACCACTTTTTAGGATTCGGAGGGGGAAGGGGGGGGGGTTCATGAGACGTCGACATCTATCATATATATGCGTATAACTTGAAAGTTATTAGTTTTATAAAAATATGATTCGAATAGTGTTTGTATCATAAATAGATCTCCATAGTTGTGATGATAAGTAATTTCATATCTCAAATAGTTTCGGAGGTATAAAAAATGAGAATTTACTCATCAGACCGGAGCCCTTAAAGTCATTTGCCGAAATATTGAGAGTAGCCATTTTGTTTGGAATATTAATAAAGGTTTTAGAATGAAATTTAATCAAAGTTGTTAAAGCTTATTTTGAGAAAAACGACTTTTCCTCTTTTTGCCCTTCATTAAACTACCCTTAATTTTAGGGTTAGATATCCAATTCCAAAAATCCTTCTGGGCAACCCTATGAAAACCCTAGATACCAAGTTTTAGCCTGATGGGTAAAGTAGTTTAGGCTCTAGTTGGAGGTACAGACAGACACACCGACCAAAATTCAAAAACAACATTTTCAGGCTCGGGGTCGTGAAACTTCAAGATTCATCAACATCTCGAGCTCAAATTTTTGACGATCAAAATTCTCTACCTGTAAGATAGCGAGAAAGTAAAGAGGAACAGCACTGTTTACCAAAAAGCTTAACGATCTATTCCCCATTTCTCAGACCACCATTTCAAAAATATATATTTTCTTATATCTTGGAATTTTATTGTTGATTTTATAAAATATAATTAAAATCAAAGTGGTTTATTTTTTAATAGTTCTACAGATTTGCAATAAGTTATTTCGTATCTCTAAGAGTCGTGAAGATATGATCAAATTAGAGATATCCGTTTGAATGTTAAGCACCCTCCAAGTTATTTTCTCGTAAAAATTAAATGTGACATTTTATTTGTGATTAAAAAGCTTCTAGATATGAATTTAAATCAAAATCATTTTGGCCGATTTCAATAAAATCACTTATTTCTCTTTTTGCCCTTAAGTATACTACCCTTATTTTTAGGGGATAGTTAATTCCAAAACTCCCTCTGTGGAAAACCCCAAATACGTTTTAACCCTATTGGCCAAATGGTTTTGGTTCTAGGCCAAGATTCAAACACAAAATGGCATTGTGAAAACAAAATTTTTCTGATTCAGAGGACCATAAAACGTCAACTTCTATCAAAATTTTGAATTAAATTTGTTTGACGATCACAATACTTCCTTCCTCTATGCTAGGGGTCGCTAGAAAGTAAAGATAACTTCAACTCTTTCAAGCTGTTACCAGGCAGAACAGATTAAGCGGTATGAATATGTTTTTGGAGAGGTAATGTTGTTATACCCCAACCACCTCAAACATAGCCGGTCCTTGCACGGACCCGCTACATTTCAAAGTTAGGACGCTCTTGCACACACTACCCCTGCCGTCCAACGCTGCAACAGGAGAAGGGATGCGCGCGCAGCGCCAGCGACCCCTCCACCCCTGTCTGACGGGCGGTCTGGGGGAATAAAAGCGGCTGGCTCCCAACCCAGATCAGTACCGGTGGTAAGGCCGGGCCAGCACGGTTAGTGCTCCTTTGTAGTTACCTCGCTAATGGTAATAAACGAATATTCAAGTATATACGAGTATGAACCGTCAACTGCAAGTTCCCCCGTCATCCCTCCTCCTTGCCTCTCCCTGCCTCACCGCGCCATCTTGAGTGCCGAGGTCACCCCCCCTTCCAACCTCACCGCGCCATCTTGAGTGCCGAGGTCTCCCCCCCTTCCAACCTCACCGTGCCATCTTACGTGCCGAGGTCTCCCCCCCTTTTCCAACCTCACCGCGCCACCTTGAGTGCCGAGGTCTCCCCCCCCTTTCAACCTCACCGCGCCATCTTGAGTGCCGAGGTCTTCCCCCCTTCCAACCTCACCGCGCCATCTTGAGTGCCGAGGTCTCCCCCCCCTTTCCAACCTCACCGCGCCATCTTGAGTGCCGAGGTCTCCCCCTCCTTTCCAACCTCACCGCGCCATCTTGAGTGCCGAGGTCTCCCCCCCCCTCTTCCAACCTCACCGCGCCATCTTGAGTGCCGAGGTCTTCCCCCCCTCCAACCTCACCGCGCCATCTTGAGTGCCGAGGTTCTTCCCCCCTTCCTTCCTACGACCCAGTCTCTCTCTCTCTCTCTTTCCCCCTCCCTTCTCTCTCTTCTTTCAACCCCTCTTCCACCAACCCGGTCTCTTTCCCTCCCTCTACCACCACCTAACCATCCACTCGACCATTCCCTTTATCACCGAGCAATCTCCCCCTTTCTCACCCTTATCACCAATGCCTCCGGCAGTACCCGGGTAACCATTGCGGGAACGACATGGGATATACGAATCGCGCCGGAAAGGCCCAGCAGACAAGGCAGCACAACGCGCAAAACCGGTCCAGCAACGCCGACCCTGCCCCGCTGGGGCCCAGCACCTCGCGGACGGGATACTCCACACAAGGACCAACCAACTACCAAGACGGCACACCGGCCACCCGATTCCCGGAATCACCACACAACACTCCTCCCCGCTCACCCACTCATCCCCCCGCCTACCTTTCCCCATACTCCCGCGACTCACCCACCGTACGTGCTCCCCCAACCCTACTCAGTCCCACCGGGTACCACTTGAGAACCCCTCGCCACACCGCCCCGCCCTTACTCCTTCTCCCCTACCTCCACCCCTTCGCCAGCATCGAGACCCCGAGTGGGCCGACTACCCACGCCCACATGGTACTCAACTAGGTCAGAAGGTCATGAGGAAACTACAGGTGACCTTCGACTCCGTGCCGGAATAGCTCCAGACGAAAAGGTAAACAATGGGCCGCCGAACGATAAGAAACCCGACCGGCGACTGTCAGTTCTGGCGCCCAACGTGGGGCGTACGGCCAAGAAGAGGAATTGAAATTCCCTGGACCCACCACCTACACGACCCCAACGCAACACTCAACACTTCCGGAAGTGAAACAATCCGGTGGCGCCCAAACAACCCCAAAAATCAACAAGATGGAGATGACAAGAGGACAGAAATGCAACATCCCGGCATGTACCCCAGGAGGGGAACAACACTACGTCACCTGCATAGGTTGTCAAAAACCTTACCACCACCTATGCCTCGGGTGGGTCGACAAGCCGCGAGACCCCAACGCGTCACCCTACCAGTGCATCACCTGCATGGAGGCCACTCCAACACCACGGTACTGCCCAGGACTCACCTGCACCGGTGAAAATGGCCGCGAAATAACCTGTGAGGACTGCGGGAAGACCTACCACTACAGATGCTTGGGGTGGGCAAACGAATCCCGAGACCTGAACGGCCTCTTCTTCAGGTGTCCCCCATGCCGACGCTGCAACGCTTCAACCTCAAGCTCATTACAATACCAACCTCCCCTCCCGACCCATCAGCAGCGGTACCACAACCCTTACCTCCCCGTAACACTCCCGGTGTTCTACGGCAGAGGACATGAGGACCCAAGCAACTTCACCCAACGTTGCGAAAGCCAATTCAGGACGGCACAAATTGACCCAATCGAATGGTTACCCCGCACCCAACAGCAACTCAAGGATGCTCTGCAAACTGGTGGCAAATACACGGAGAATACATAACCACCTGGGAGGAATTCCAGAAACGCCTGACCAGCCACTTCGCTAGTCCCACCATCCTCGCAGCTCTTCAGGCCGAGTTCTACGGGAAAGGACAACAGCAAACAGAAATGGTGGAAACCTTCCTTCGACACAAAGTACGACTATTCCAACGCCTGACCCCGACCTCCCCAGGGGACAACCTAATCCCACTATTAATCGAACTGGTTCGCCCGGGATTACGACCCTTCCTTCGGGCACCTCTGCCCCAAGACCTAGAAGAGCTAATTACCAGAGCCATCGACGTGGAACGAGACCTGGCCAAGAGCTCCTCTACTCCGTCAGCAACGTCACGACCAGCCAAGACTCCGGCAGCCTCGTCTGAGCCCCTACCTCCCAGATGTCACTACTGCCCGGGACGTCACTTTCATCGAGACTGCCCCACCCTGGACCAGCGACGCCAAAATCAGGGAAATGCGGGAAACGGCAGGCCGGAGGAAAAACCAGCCCCACCTCCGGCCAAGAGATCCCAGGGCTACCACCAATGATCCTGAGCGTCAGCCAAGCGACAGGCAAGACTCTACCGCGGTGCTCTGCGAGACCTCCCAGGGAACGCTCCTCGCCCTACTCGACACCGGAGCTACCTCCAACTTCATTCACCCGAGGCACCTCTCCTCCCACGAGCAACGGAGCCGGATCTCATTCTCCCACCCCATCCACCTAGCCAAGGTCGGGAGTACCTTGACAACCCAGGGTCAGGTCCAACTAACGGTGACCATGCAATCACTCACCCTCAACATCACCTGCCTCGTCTCGGAGGAGCTTCGCGAATCCCTAATCTTATGACAGCCTTGGTTCACCGAAAACAAGGCCGTTATAGACTACGAACACCAACGAGTCCTCTTTGGAGCCCAAGAGCGTCACGCCCTATCATGGAGACCAAAACTCTACGAACAAGCAGCCCCAATCCTGGAAGGGGACATCCAGCACCACGCCCCTCCGGATTACCAAGACAGACTGCTACAACTCCTGGACCAATATCGCGACCTCTTCACAACTCAAGGCCCCTTGAGAAGAACACGTAGCATCACCCACCGAATACAACTAAAGGACAAACGAAGAATCATGGTCCGACCCTACCGGTATTCCGCTACGAAACGTGCCATCATCGAGGAACAAGTGCAAGAGATGAAAAATCAAGGAATAAGAGAACCCGGGAAAACCGATTACAACTCCCCCATCGTAATCGTGGGAAAAAAGGACCACACCCCTCGCTTCTGCGTAGACTACCGGCAGCTCAATAACGCAACCCGGGACGTCACCCCACCATCAGTGAACTTACACGACACCTTCAAGGACTTGGGGAAGCCAAGATCTTCACCACGCTCGACATGAGGTCCGGATACTGGCAAGTACCACTAGACAACGAATCAAAACCCCTGACAGCCTTCACTACACCATCTGGAGAGACATTACAGTTCACGGTTATGCCTTTCGGACTCAAGGGCGCACCCAGCACCTTCCAACGCCTCATGAGTCAAGAGGTACTGATGGGATACACCGGACAGTTCTGCTTCGCCTATCTTGACGATGTGATCATCTACTCCAACATCTGGGCTGAACATCTCACCCACCTGAGTAAGGTGTTAGAACGGTTCCGGTTACACCAATTAACCTGCAACCTGAAGAAATGCCAGTTTGGAAGAACCGAACTAGACTACCTCGGTCACCTCGTCTCCGCCCATGGGAACGCCCCACAACCACCAACCATCAAGGCAATCACCGAGGCTCCGGTTCCCCGAAACAAGAAACAGCTTCGCCAGCTCCTTGGCCTATGCAACTGGTTGCGCGAATTTGTCCCTCGGATGGCCGAATTAACATCACCCCTCACTACCCTACTCGGGAACAAAGTACGCTGGAGATGGACCCCAGGCCTCGACACCGCCTTCCGAGACCTCAAAATGGCCTTCACCCAACTCAAACCACTAAAGTGCCCAGACCCAAGTAAAACCTTCATCTTGCAGACGGATGCCAGCGGGATAGGCCTGGGTGCGGTACTATATCAAGAAGACGACCAAGGAAAGCAAATCATCAGTCACGCCAGTGCCAAACTGACACCGACCGAGCAGCGTTATCACAGTAACGAACAGGAATGTCTCGCCATCGTATGGGCAATAAAACGTTACCGGCATTATCTTGAAGATAAGCCCTTCATTCTTCGGACAGACAACCGAGCGCTGACTTGGCTAAACACCATGAAGGACCAGAGAGCAAAGTTCACACGATGGGCCATACTTCTGCAAAAGTTCCAATTTTCCCTGGAACACTGTCCAGGGAAAAACAACAACCTTCCCGACAACCCCACGAGGAACACACTGGGGAGGAAGTACAAGACTGGACTCGTCTAATACCACCCTTGGGCCATGACACCACCGAGGGGAACCAGAAGCACTCCAGACCTTCAACACTGAGACAGAACCGTTGCATGACATCGTCAAGGACGACCAGCGACACGACTCAGAAATCCAAAACTGGATCAAACGCAGGAGGATGCTTAACACCAGGACTCAAGTCCCTACCAAAGAAGCCGATCTCCACTTCCTACAGAAGTACCACGTGGAAGATGACGTCCTCTGGCACAGAGAAACCAAGGACGACCCGTGGAAACTGGTAGTCCCAAAGACAACCCGCCAACGGATCCTATGGGTATACCACGACGACCACCATGCCGGACACCCAGGAGAGGGGGAAACTACACGCGCCATCCAACGAGGCTACACATGGAAAGGCCTCCGGACGGAAGTCCGACGCTACGTCCGCAGTTGTAGACTATGCGCTTGTCAAAAAGCAGGGAGCCATCAAGGTACCGAGCCTCTACGGCCCAGACAACCCCGCCGACCGTGGGAGGTGATGGCACTTGACCTAATGGGACCATATCCCCTGAGTAAGGGAAGAAAGCGATTCATCCTGGTAGTCACGGACCTGTTTTCCCGATGGGTAGAAGCTCAAGCCCTACCCTCGTCAGAGGTCCACCAGATCATCCGAATCCTCGAACAGCAAGTATTCCCACGTTGGGGTACCCAAGACACATCCTGTCAGACAATGGGCCCCAATTCCTCAGCAGGACGTGGACCAACGCATGCCATAAATGGGACGTCGACCCCTGGACCACACCGAGCTACCACCCCCAAGCCAATCCTACCGAACGAAGAAACCAAGAGATCAAGAAAGGGATCAGGCTACGCCTCACCTAAAATCACCGGGAATGGGACCAACACCTTCCAATGATCCTCTTCAACCTCCGATGCCGGAAAAATGAAGCCACAGGGATGACTCCCAGCGAGCTACTCTTCGGAAGAATCTTATACCGACCAGGAGAATGGAGATTTGAAAACCGGGCACCCGGGTCAACAGAAGAGAGGGACCCGTCACCAGGACCGGAGGAGAGACAGATTAGAGCCCTAGCCAGCCAAGCCAAATATCAGCAAAGATACGCTCAACCCCCGCGAAGATGGGCAAACCGCTCCAGGAGAACGACCTCGTGTTAGTCCGAACCCACCCACTCTCAAACGCCACAGAAGGATTTCACGCAGGGTTCGCCCCTAAATGGGAAGGTCCACACCGAATCCAGAAAAGAAGAGGGGCGTATACTGGGTCCACTACCCTAACGGACACTTGCGTAAGGTGCATAGGGGACAACTACGCCCCGCCCCACCAAGATACCCAGCAGTGGAACCACCCCGATCGGAAGAAGAGATGCAAGAACCTACCCCCGTAGCGGCTCCAGAACTCTCCACGGACAAAGTTTCCAGCCAGTGTCGCTCCGGCTCAAGAGATCGGCGATGGAGTGAAAGGCTACGACCCCGGAACACCCGGGCAAAGCAGGACTAGGGCCTCAAGGTCAGGACCTCCACCATCAAGGAGTAATAATGCGCGATTGAATAAACAATAGTGCGTGACAACCCAACATAGTGCCCAGTTGAGTGATGATAGTGAGTGGCACTAGCCTAAAGACCACTTTGGCAAACCCCTACCATAAACCTGAACATCTGATGCGAGAGGGGAACATTGACTATGACCCCTCTACCCCGTGGACGTAGGTCTTAAGTATAGTGTAATTTGTTAATCATTTTTATGTAGACTTAAGGAATGGCATCAACTTGGCCCTGTCCATCTAACTTGTAAAATCTAGACATAAGGAATTGTATAAACTTGGCACTGTCCATCTAACTTGTAAAATCTAGACTTAAGGAATTGTACAAACTTGGCCCTGACCAGCTAACGTGTAAACTATAGATCTAAGAAAATCAGTTGTACTTGACTTACGAGATCGAGATTGGGGGCCACCGCGTGCAAGAGCTTCCGCAAGTAAGGGGGGATTGTTATACCCCAACCACCTCAAACATAGCCGGTCCTTGCACGGACCCGCTACATTTCAAAGTTAGGACGCTCTTGCACACACTACCCCTGCCGTCCAACGCTGCAACAGGAGAAGGGATGCGCGCGCAGCGCCAGCGACCCTCCACCCCTGTCTGACGGGCGGTCTGGGGGAATAAAAGTGGCTGGCTCCCAACCCAGATCAGTACCGGTGGTAAGGCCGGGCCAGCACGGTTAGTGCTCCTTTGTAGTTACCTCGCTAATGGTAATAAACGAATATTCAAGTATATACGAGTATGAACCGTCAACTGCAAGTTCCCGCGTCATCCCTCCTCCTTGCCTCTCCCTGCCTCACCGCGCCATCTTGAGTGCCGAGGTCTCCCCCCCCTTCCAACCTCACCGCGCCATCTTGAGTGCCGAGGTCTCCCCCCCTTCCAACCTCACCGCGCCATCTTGAGTGCCGAGGTCATCCCCCCCTTTTCCAACCTCACCGCGCCACCTTGAGTGCCGAGGTCTCCCCCCCCTTTCAACCTCACCGCACCATCTTGAGTGCCGAGGTCTTCCCCCCCTTCCAACCTCACCGCGCCATCTTGAGTGCCGAGGTCTCCCCCCCCTTTCCAACCTCACCGCGCCATCTTGAGTGCCGAGGTCTCCCCCTCCTTTCCAACCTCACCGCGCCATCTTGAGTGCCGAGGTCTCCCCCCCCCTCTTTCAACCTCACCGCGCCATCTTGAGTGCGAGGTCTTCCCCCCCTTCCTTCCTACGACCCAGTCTCTCTCTCTCTCTCTTTCCCCCTCCCTTCTCTCTCTTCTTTCAACCACTCTTCCACCAACCCGGTCTCTTTCCCTCCCTCTACCACCACCTAACCATCCACTCGACCATTCCCTTTATCACCGAGCAATCTCCCCCTTTCTCACCCTTATCACCAATGCCTCCGGCAGTACCCGGGTAACCATCGCGGGAACGACATGGGATATACGAATCGCGCCGGAAAGGCCCAGCAGACAAGGCAGCACAACGCGCAAAACCGGTCCAGCAACGCCGACCCTGCCCCGCTGGGGCCCAGCACCTCGCGGACGGGATACTCCACACAAGGACCAACCAACTACCAAGACGGCACACCGGCCACCCGATTCCCGGGATCACCACACAACACTCCTCCCCGCTCACCCACTCATCCCCCCGCCTACCTTTCCCTATACTCCCGCGACTCACCCACCGTACGTGCTCCCCCAACCCCACTCAGTCCCACCGGGTACCACCTGAGACCCCTCGCCACACCGCCCCGCCCTTACTCCTTCTCCCTACCTCCACCCCCTTCGCCAGCCATCGAGACCCCCGAGTGGGCCGACTACCCCACGCCCACATGGTACCTCAAACTAAGGTCCAGAAGGTCATGAGGAAACTACAGGCGACCTTCGACTCCGTGCAGGAATAGCTCCAGACGAAAAGGAAAATCAACGGGCCGCCGAACGATAAGAAACCCGACCGGCGACTGTCAATGTAGACTCACTCATCTCGGGGTAAAGTGCTCGCCTCAGGACCCGTTGTTCGTGGGTTCGAACCCAATAAGGGTCGACGTAGCTCTCTTGAGCGATAACAATCCGTATTACAACATACCTCGGAAGGGAATCAGAGCCATGTCCACTGTGTCATGTAAAAGAACCCTGAAAAGTATGTGAAAATACTTTTCACGGAAAAACTGGTGGGGCCTTTCGTTCTCGCTCAACGAACTTCTCGTGTACTGATATAATCAGTCGGTTCAGAAAATGCACGTTAAGTACCCCAAATAAATAAATATACAACTATACAGTTTTCCACCCGACAGCATAAAATCCGACGAGTCACCATGGCTGTGTTTTTGAACTACCAAGTAGTTGATGATATCACACGTCCATTACAGATTTGCCTTCAAAAATAATAAGTCATGGAAGAACCTGAATAACTCAATGTTAGAGCACTGGTACGCTAAGCTAAGGACCTCGGGTTTGTTACCCATGCCCAGGTGTAATTTTTAAATACGGATTTAAATAAATATATTTGTGAACGGAAACCATCCCTACATAACGTTTATTTTAATTCTGTATAATCAGTGGGGCACCCAGTGAGTGGTTGGTTTGGAGGGGGAAGAGGGTGTATGTGTCCCCAAAATTGTCAGTAGTTTTATTAAGACTTAGAATTTAAAAACTATATTATAAAAATCATTAAATATGTGTAATTGCATATGTTAAATTTTAATACCGGCCTTACGACTTAATATACACAAAGTAAACTCATTAAAAGTACCCTTGAAATGTATAATAGGAAAAAAGTACATAATCTATAGAATAAAAAATTAATGCCCCATCCTCTATGCTACCCCCCTCCCCCCCAAAAAAAGAAGCAAATCACTGGGTACGCTACAGAAATAAACTCATGAATTTATTGATTTGTTTAAATTTGTCCCAGGAAGATGGCATGCTGAGAGTCCCGTGGTTGTTTCTGGAACTACTTGAGACCCATAGGTTGTTCGTGCTCGCCACCTCTTCATGGTTCATCCTAGCCTGGTACTATCATGTGACGGTTCCCCAGTCCGCTGTTTTACTCTTTGTTCTGGTATTGGCATGTAAGCCAAATTTTTAAGTATTTGTTCATCGTGACCCGCGTCTTTACGGTCTAGCCGTTTTTTTTTTCCTAATTAGGTAGGGATGAGAAAGACATTTGCATGGAAGAGTAATGAGAAACTATCTAGAAAAACCATCTCAGTACACTGCTCCTGATTGAATCCTGCAACCAACAAGTAGCTCAAGCGAGCCTCAACAATATGTTATTAGACGAGTTGTCATTCCTACGTGTTTTCACAGAACCTAGAAATGTTTTATTCTATACACTTTTATGATTGATTTGTACTCCCAACAGGTCCTTAAACAAATTAAAATCAGTTGTAGAGTCCACAATATTGGGCAACCACAGCAAAAAAAATAATCCATAAATCCAAGATGGCCAGTCAAACTAGTGTAAATTTAATTATCTTGGCTTGTAATTCACCTAGAAAGGTCATTTTTGCTTTAAATCTATTAAGGTTGTCATCAGGCATTTCACTTTACATAATTTACGAACAAAAGAAAACATGGTGGTGATATCACAAGATGGCTTCCCTAATAAGTATAATGTACATGTGAGACATTATTACGAATCATACAAAACGCCTATGAATGGCATTTTGATTTAAAAAAAAGATAGGTCCTAATTAAAATGTAAATACAAAATCTTTCTTTATTCTGAACTATAGTAACATAAAAGAAGTATTTGTTACAGTAAATAATAATAATAATGCCACTCATCATCCAAGTTATCAGATTCATCAGATTCATCCTGATTGCAATCACCATGATAATCCTCATCCTCAGGCGAATCAGCATCGTCATCCTGGTCCATATCTTCATACTTGTCTTGATCAATTATAATCAAATAGAACTAATTTATAGGGAAATCTATGATTTAATTAATTAGTACATTGCTTCGCTCTTATTTTGTTATTAATGAACTTATCTATTTTTAAGCATTCTTCATAATTTTTGATTTTTCACTTTACAACATTAATAAAAATATACATAAATCATAATATAGAATAACTAGATATTTGTTTGAAAAAATCCTGTATAAAAAAAATTGTTGATGTAAAATTCATATCCCCCGAGTGAGCAAATCTCTTCGGATTATGTACAGTACATATACACTTTTAAATAATTTAAAGAAAAAAACACCGACTTAACAACCTTCATTGGTTGCAACACATTTTACTTTGTTATTGAATGGATTTAAAACTCCTTCTTTGCTGTAGCAGTAGCAATATAATGTGCACGAAATACGTACTTTGTGACACTCGCAAGCCTCACTGCCACACATCTTGCCGTTTGCCTTACACTGACATTTAAGTGTATCAATGAGCTCTGGTGGAGATGCGTCACAATTATCAGTAACAGGAGTTGAGACTCCATCCTTTAAATTCCATCCAAATTGAGTTATCTCCCCCGATCATCTGAGGGCACATGCTTGTTGCAAGCTTTCCACAGCGTCACATGAAGATGGGCCCGAAAAACATGCCGCAAATGCTAGGGGATGTTGGTGGTAAGGCCATGATTTTGTGACTTTTCTTCTTGTTGGTGAAGAGTTTGAATCTAGCAGACTCCAGCGATGTCCCTGGCCATTGACCATATAAGGTGGTGAAGTAGGCTGTAGCAGCCTCCATTAGAGACTCTGATGTAGCGTCAACTTCTCCCAGCACATCAGCTGACCCGTTAAATTCCCCTACAAGCAACGTTTTCAGTGCAGTTGCCATGCATTTGTCGAATGGATACGAGGTTGTGTCACAACTGCTAAGGGCATGCATGCCAAGTAACTGCAGACATTTTGCTCCAAGTTTAGCACAGGTGCCAATTATATCTAACACCATACCATCCCACTACTCCATCTGCACTCTGAAATCCAGATGTTCCCGATATGCCCAATATACATGTAGAACAAACACATCTGTGTCGTCACTCTTAACACGGATAACACCTTTATCACGGCTTGCAGCATCAAGGACAAACAATATGATGGATACGTCCACCTCATCATTACTAAAGGTATCATGAGTCTCAACCTTGACATTTCTCCAAGACTGAATGGACCCAACACATTTGCTATTATTTTGGTTGCACTTGCTCTTCATTATTGCACTTGTTTTGGAAGAGTGATGGTGATGGTGAGATCATAAACGATTACAATTTTACCAGATCAGCGTATTCTTTCATCGTCCTTGGCCGATACATCTTTGTATTTTTTTGAAGACGATAACTTTCTCAGTATCAGGATAGCAACTCAAATGACCCTTGATCATCTGTCAGAGATTCTGCGGGTAGTGCACGTATCTCAAGTAGGTATTGAGGTATATAATGTGCATACTGCACATGATCAGCAAGGGAGAAATACTTGAGAATGCACTCCAGAGTCAGTATCATACAAATGGAACCCCCCTCCCTCTCTTTCTTTTGGTGAACGAGTAGCGTTGGCCGAAGAAAGTTGTCTACCTAATGTTGACCAGTGGGATGTTGATATGCTGTTTCCAGATAATGTTATATTTCCTCAAATGAATTTCATCCAGTTGACAAAAAAGCTGCAATATAGCCACTGAAACGCCACGGAAGGATTTAATTGCCTTCACCCAGGACTTGCCGTTGAAGATACCAATCAATCTCCCATATGCTGAGGCAACATACACATCAAAACAGGATCCTTTCATGAGTTTCGCAATGCATCCAACTAATGGCATGGTTATATATAGCATAACAAGTATGATATTTACACATCAATGATTTACAAGTAACCGAGTGGTGGCCATCTTATGATATGGCCACCAATAGGTTACTTATTTTGTTCGTAAAATTAATTATGTAAAATGAAATGCCTGATGAAAACATGAATAGATTTAAAACAAAAATGACCTTTTTAGGTGCATTACAAACCAAGATAATTAAATTTACACTATTTTGGATGGCCATCTTGGATTTATGGATTTTGCTCTATTTGCCCAATATTGTCAACTCTATAACCAATTTGAATTTGTTAAAGGGCCCATTGGGAGTAAAAATCAATCATAAAAGCATATAGGATAAAACATTTCTAGGTTTGGTGTCCACCAAATCGACTATTTTGGCTGAGTAGAGATAAACTTTCGTTGAATAGGTTTCATCAAAATGCCCTTTATTTCCGTTGTGGGAATTAACTGAGGACATATTAAGTATGCTATTATCCCTCGTTTATTTCCTTGGTGTGGATTAACTGAGATACAGTCATGATGCAATAATGCCTCGATTATTTTCTTGGTATGGATTAGCTGAACATACATTCATAGTGCAATAAGTGCTAATTTATTTTATTGGTATGGATTAGCTGGAGGAGACATGTTAATGTCACTAACATCCTCTGTCCCCATGTCGTTTTCCCTCCTAGACAGCCGAATGCTGGTCTGGCAAAAGGTCACGTGGCTGACCCTGGAATGCCTGCTGAATGACCTCTCAAAGATGTCCGAACTACACAGAACGCGGCACCAGCGATGGAAGAGAGAACAATGGCGACTACGTACGATTGGCACTCGCAATAGACGTACCTCAGATAACGATGAAAATATCGAGACGCATGAGACATAATTCGTCCGTCGCGGCCCAGCTAAGAGATTGCTATGGCTGGTATTTTCTTCCACAAGCGATGTCTAAAAAGGTAATTAGTGAGCTAACTAGCATAACTTAATTCTAGAATTAAAATACAAACAACGATACTTTCATTAGTACCCTCCCATTCTAATGATACAAATCTTCACACTTGGGGTGGCTTAAGGGCTGGGTGAACTGGAAGGGTGCCCAACAGATGACTAACCAAACCTAAAGCAATCTGGGCATGATATTAAAATAATCCCAAAAATGCATAGTTCCTCCTGCGCCAAAAAAAATCCCTCCCGGTTGCAAAAGTTATCTCTGTTCACACTACCATATTTGTGATGGGAATGGAAGCATTGAAGCTTAAAAACGACAAAAAGAATCCTCAAATAACTTAGAATTTTATCTTATAGCCATTAAAATAAATTATTGCATTTGTTCATGTAAGACTAGATATAATTTTCTACACACTTCAGCTTAGTTATAGAACTGCGCCTATTTGAGTAAAATGTCCCTGAGAATAAGGTAATTTTACGTTTTCGTGCATATTTTTCATTTTATTCAGCTCATAATGTAGGGCTGTACATGGTATGGAGCCCAGTTGATATATTCCTCCTTCATTTTGGTTTTAACCAAACATTAAAATAAAAAAAACAACTTCTTAATTAAATGAGATTTCTATCAAAACGCTTCAGTGACCCTTGGCAGCCCTCTTAATGGGGTACAAGTGAGTTTTGAATAATTTGTAACATTTATTGTTTACTTGGATGACCATTTAAAATAAACATTGGGGACGTTCTTTAATATTTTTTAAAAATATTATCAAGATTTGTGTGTTTTTTTGTACCGCGTCTTACCACTGATTGGGCTCTACGCACATTTACACTAATTGAGGGTGGGGAAAAAATAGGTAAGCCACCCTCAACACACCAAACCAAAATTCTAACCCCGATCTCTCCGTCATTGGCAATCCAATTTGTTGCGAGAGAGATACCATAAAACATACGACCACAAAAGAGCGTACTATTACATTAATTATAGTTTTAGTGATTTACGAGTAAATCCTCATAAAGCTTCAACAAATACCCTATTAGATAAAAATAGATATCAAATTGAAAGATATGAATAAGATAGAAATTAGGTTATTGATATAAATTATATTGACAATATCAATTAAGTGTACTTTTCATAAAGAGTCAATGGACTGAGAGGCAAAGTTGTTGTTAAAACAAGAAACAAAAAATCAATTAGAATCATTAATTGTGAGTGAAAATAGATTATGTATTGAGAAAAATTTTTTGATTAGGTTAAAAAGTAATAATTGAACCATTACAAACACATTAAAAATGTGAGTCAAAAACACATATATAACAAAACAATAAAACATATTAAAATACATGTATTATAGACATTAGTTAAAATAAAATAAGGTGTATAATACTGATGACAAGATAATTATGATTAGAAAAGAATTAATAAAGTTCCATTGAGAATTGAGCCTATACTTTGCTTAAAAGTTTTTTAAGTTGGTTTGTTCTAAAAATTTTTCAGGATTTTATGTAGTGACAATTTAACAAACCATAAATATATTAAGACAAGTGTTGATGAACATGGGATATTAGATATGAAACTTATAATATAGTGTAATAAGATAAAGGTCAAATGACAAAAATGGAATTTTATAAATACAAAAAAGTTATATATAAGTTGAGATCTATTCTTATCTGAGAGTTTTTGAATTCCCTTGTTCCTTGTAAATCAGGAGTGAATTAATCATAAGTCCGACATGTTTCAGCGCTCGATAGGCACCATCCTCTGGTCTAAATAAGAAGAAAGTGTTAACGTAAGTCGTGGTGTAAATACTCAATGTAGGCCAATATAAAAACAAATGTAAAATTAAATTTATATAACAAAGTGAATATGAGATCTATATTAGCGGAAATGATATATCATAATTACCATAAATGAATCCTGAAATGTAATATATATATTATATATATATATATATATATATATATATATATATATATATATATATATGATAATAAATAATATATCATATTATTATAATTATAATATATAATATATCATTTCCGCTAATATAGATCTCATATTCACTTTGTTATATAAATTTAATTTTACATTTGTTTTTATATTGGCCTACATTGAGTATTTACACCACGACTTACGTTAACACTTTCTTCTTATTTAGACCGAGGATGGTGCCTATCGAGCGCCGAAACATGTCGGACTTGTGATTAATTAACTCCTGATTTACAAGGAACAAGGGAATTCAAAAACTCTCAGATAAGAATAGATCTCAACTTATATATAACTTTTTTGTATTTATAAAATTCCATTTTTGTCATTTGACCTTTATCTTATTACACTATATTATAAGTTTCATATCTAATATCCCATGTTCATCAACACTTGTCTTAATATATTTATGGTTTGTTAAATTGTCACTACATAAAATCCTGAAAAATTTTTAGAACAAACCAACTTAAAAAACTTTTAAGCAAAGTATAGGCTCAATTCTCAATGGAACTTTATTAATTCTTTTCTAATCATAATTATCTTGTCATCAGTATTATACACCTTATTTTATTTTAACTAATGTCTATAATACATGTATTTTAATATGTTTTATTGTTTTGTTATATATGTGTTTTTGACTCACATTTTTAATGTGTTTGTAATGGTTCAATTATTACTTTTTAACCTAATCAAAAAAAAAATTTCTCAATACATAATCTATTTTCACTCACAATTAATGATTCTAATTGATTTTTGTTTCTTGTTTTAACAACAACTTTGCCTCTCAGTCCATTGACTCTTTATGAAAAGTACACTTAATTGATATTGTCAATATAATTTATATCAATAACCTAATTTCTATCTTATTCATATCTTTCAATTTGATATCTATTTTTATCTAATAGGATATATATTGTTCCTTACTACAACTAATTATGTATTTTATGAATTCAACAAATACGTTCAAATTATTTTTATAACAATGGAAATGTTAAGGCATGTCCCAGCCATCCCCAACAATGTTTATTTTATGACAAAATGTTGTTTACCCAGAGAGGACTAACAGTCAACAACAAAATAAAATTATATTGAAACAATAACAATACCCATTTAATAAACATAAGTTGTTATTTTAAATAAGTAATCTGTTGATCTTTCACACTTTCTTAATTGGTATAGAGAGCCGTGCCTATATATATCAGCTCAAATGACACCGGAACAAATGACAACCACCAGTAGCCCGTAGCCAATACGTTCTCTGAAGAAAACGATCATTTCTAAAGCTGAAATGGGCCAATGTGGATTCTAATGGATGACTTGAATATACCAGACACAGATTAATATAGCTTGATCGAAACCAAGCTGAGCTACTGGATAAAAATTACTAACCAGAAATACAAGTAAAAGTGTTGAAAGAAGCCCAAATTAGTGATTTCAAGAGATATTAATCTTGTTTGATAGCTAAATTATGAAGTTGTGTTTTAAAAAACTTCAACGTCAAACTTATCATTAAATTATACTCAACAATATAAATAAACCCTTGAGATATAATTTAAACGCTTTGAAAAAACCCTTATTTAAAAGCAAATAATTACAAACTGCTTCAAAATATCACGTGGTTTGTCGTAGGACTTAATAAATCGGTAGTCGGGACAACAACAATATTATGTAAAAACTGCCTTTAAAAAGTGCTAACATAATGTTATGAATGATACTCAAAGATGTGTTGCAAACATGTAAACTGATATTTATATCCCAGTGGTTTACAAATAAAATATAGTAAACAATTTGTTTAATTTGTGAGTTTTTTTTTCCTGTTGAAGGATTACTTTTGTACTACAGGTCACAGTACGAAAGGTATGCTCTGAACAGACAAAAGGCTTGGATCAGGCTGTGCACCATACTGACTGAAACAAAGAAATATATAAAATATTTAAACAAGGTTACACTTTCTTTTATACTCCCCTTGTCTATCTTTATTCACCATCCTAACTACTTTTTAAGATGAGTCCTTAGTTTCTATTTGTATATATCAATATTTTATATCTATTCTTTGTTCCCATTTTTCCATTCTAAGCTAATAGGATTTGGCCTCATACTTATTCCTAAACCTAAACAAATCTAAGGGCCGGTTGCACAAACATTATATTGATTCATCAAACACCGGATTGAAGAATCAATCAGCTTGATCATAGATCAAGAAAAATCTGGGTTGCAACAAAGTTAACTAGAGATCAAAAACTCAGATCACCTGACCACAGATTTGACCGGGAATCAAATAAAACTAGCATGGCAACGCTGTAAAAAGTTATATTTTTGAACAGCTGACTGTTGTAACATAGCCTAAATGTATACACCAGATTGGCTTTGTGAATATCTTTTTTTTCTTTATTTGTTTTTGTTTAATTAACACACGTAAATTTGTTTGAAATTATTAATAGACGTTTATATTAATTGTATTATTATAGCTAGATTATAAAATCAGTTTTTAAAGAATCTATATCATTCCAACATAACATAATGAGTGAAAAGAAATCCAGAAGTCCCAACTTTACTTCAAATACGCATGTCATGTTATTGTATTTGTGGGGAATGCCAGGCCGCCACCGTGGTTCGGATTCCACGTTAAACTGTAGGTCCTTCATTTCATCTCACAATCACCCTCTCATTACACATTATAGTAAGTGCGTATAACCCGAACGGGTAGTAAGACGCGATGCTAATAATAATTGTATTTGTTGGAAGAATACGTGTCGGTAATTGAAGAAAAAAAAACTGATGCTGTGACAAGTAAACAGAAAGAGACGGCCTGGAAAAGTTAAGCCAACGATTTTAATAAAAACACCACATCTGTTCAGAGATCCTCAGAACAATTAAAAATATATTATGAAAATTACAAGAGGAAAGTTAAAAAAAGCAACAGCCGATGACAAGGTAAATTGTTTATTTTATGAAACACTGTATAGTATTATACAGTATTAATCATTTCAATAAATTGTAATTATTTTTTGTCACTAGGCCTAGCTTAATATATTGTTTCTTGAATTTAATTATTTTTATTGTCACTAAGCCTAACCTAAAATACTGTTTTGTTAATTAATAAATTTGAACTTTATAGTTCCATCAACTCAATTGTTTTCACTGTCACTAAACCTAACCTAACACAATATTTTGTGAATCAATAAGTTTAAACTGTATATAATCATCAATTTAGCTGGTATTTTTATTTATATTAACCTTAACCTCGATAATTTTTCTGAATTTATTAATTTTAAAGTTTCACAGACTTATTTTACTGTCACTAAACTTAACTTAACATAATATTTTCTAAATTAATAAATTAGAAATTTGTAGTTTCATGAATTTTATTAATCTTATTGTGACTTAACCTTACTAACACATTTTCCGAATTAATAAATTTGATTTTAACAATCTAGATAGTTGGCTTAAGTGTAAACAGTGGAATATTCAAGTGTTTTTTTTCCGGTGGAATTGCATAAAACTGGCGGTGGAACATTTACCAAGCAGCTGGATGTTGAAGGAGCTAAGCTAAGGGCACTTCTTAAACCACAATTTGTCCCATTAGTAAATTTAAGTGACAGTAGTAAGATGGTTTTAGTGTTTTCATGGCACAAAAGTAGTGGGATGAGGGCTTCTTATGACCCGCTTATGCACACATAGTGTTTTCAGGACAGTGGCAGTGTGAGGGGGGTGGAGGAGGTGTGAGGGGGGGGATGATCCTGGAGACGGTGGGTTACGGGGATGGGTTGTATGGAAGTCTCCCCTCCCCCCTTTCCTCGCCGGAGACTTGCGGTTGTGTTCTCTCTCCTCTCTCTCTCTCTCTCTCTACTCGAGGGTGTTTTCTCTCAAGAGGGTCAGCTCACTTCCCTTCACGCCTTGCGTCAACTCATTATCATATAGACGATCGGTAGGGTCCTCTCTGTTCCTTTCTCTCTCTCCTCTCCTCTTTCTATCTCTCTCTCTCTCTCCTTCTTTCTTCTCTCTTCTCTCCTCTCTCTCTCCTTCTTTCTCTCTCTCTCCTTCTTTCTCTCTCTCTCTCTCCTTCTTTCTCTCTCTCTCATCAGTATACAACGTAGGATATCAGAACAGTGGCTTGTCGTAGAGGTGGGTGAAGGGGTGGAGGGATGTCTCGCCATGAGACTCGAGGGTGTTTTCTCTCAAGACGGGTCAGCTCACTTCCCTCCATGCCTTGTGCCAGCTCATTATCATATAGACGATCGGTAGGGTCTACCCTTTGTCCCCCCTAGGTTATGATCAACACAGCTGCAGGAAGAATACCTTTGATTTTAATCGGACTGAACGGGTCCTAGGTAGTTCATTATCATAAACGAGAATCTTGAATCGGTATTCCTGACAATGATATATTTTAATCGTTCTGAACGACTCTCCGAAAAAAACATGAGCTTTACAACTTAGACATCATGAGCTATAAACTTTCATGTTTATGTTAGGAACAGTCTAGATCCATGACATAGTAGTGGAGGTGAGGAGGCGTGACTTGTAACCTCCCCCTTCTTCCTGTCTATAAATAGGGTAAACCCATTTTACATGAATCCATTAGCTAACGACTATATTAACTATGACGTCTGAATTCACGGCAGCATTTTTAACCAGCGTAGGGACGAGTGAAATCGTACCGCGTAAGTTGACTGATCTAGAGATTGGTCGAGCGTATCGTATTTCTTCTATAAAGGTGTTAAATACCCGTTTTGGTCGACGTGTGGTTACAGTACTTGATATGAAATATAAAGTTTGGCTGCCGAACCGTTTTTCAACGCTCACCGAGAGTCAACTAGAAGACATCTCTAAAAGTGACCTACTACTCGTCTATAAAGGACTTTCTAACCTGAGCAAAACCGCCATCATTAACTTCGAAGGTAAGTGAATACCTGCCTACTCTTTGAATCGTGTGTGTACTAGGATAATAGTGCTTTAAAAAATCGTGTTAATCTATAGCTCATAGCTTCGTGAAAAAAAGTTGAATAAGAGTTTACGAGTTTAAAAAATATCATTAACTGTAAAGAATTGTTCATGAATGTATTAGTAAGAGTTTAGCGCTTAAAAAGAATTGTTTACAGGTTAAAATATCATTGAATTGTTCACGAGTTAACTGTAAATAAGTCTAAACGCTTTTTTTGACATTCTTTTTTTAAGGAAGACTCGCTCGAGCGAGAGGGGAAACAACCGGGTGTGTAAAAATAACCTAGCGTATAACCTCCTGCAAAAAAAAGATTTAAACCTTCCTGAAATCTCTACCGTGGTTCGGATTCCCTCATAGAGTGTTATCAGACCGGAGTTCAATCCTTGCCTCCTGCAAAAAAGATCTCTACCGTGGTTCGGATTTTCTCATAAAGTGTTATCAGACCGGGGTTCAATCCTTGCCTCATGCAAAAAAGATCTCTACCGTGGTTCGAATTCCACAGTTCACTCATTAACGAGTAGTAAGAGTGTTATCAGACCAGGGGTTCAATCCTTGCCTCCCGCAAAAAAAGATCTCTACTGTGGTTCGGATTCCACAGTTCACTCATTAACGAGTAGTAAGAGTATTATCAGAGCAGGGTTCAATCCTTACCTCCTGCAAAAAAAGATCTTTACCGCGGTTCGGATTCGCTCATAAAGTGTTATCAGACCGGGGTTCAATCCTTGCCTCCCGCAAAAAAAGATCTCTACCATGGTTCGGATTCCACAGTTCACTCATTAACGAGTAGTAAGAGTATTATCAGACCAGGGTTCAATCCTTGCCTCCTGCAAAAAAGATCTCTACCGTGGTTCGGATACCACAGTTCACTCATTAACGAGTAGTAAGAGTATTATCAGACCAGGGTTCAATCCTCGCCTCCCTGCAAAAATAGATCTTTACCGCGGTTCGGATTCCTCATAAAGTGTTATCAGACCGGGGTTCAATCCTTGCCTCCCGCAAAAAAGATCTCTACCATGGTTCGGATTCCACAGTTCACTCATTAACGAGTAGTAAGAGTATTATCAGACCAGGGTTCAATCCTTGCCTCCTGCAAAAAAAAATCTTTACCGCGGTTCGGATTCTCTCATAAAGTGTTATCAGACCGGGATTCAATCCTCTGTGAATGCAAGATCTCCAATTTTTTGTTGGTTCTTTAAGTCAGCTCATGGAAAAACTATTTTTATAAAAGAATTTAAGGTTTTTTTTTATAAATACATCTTGCGGATGTAAAGGTTAAATGAATAGTATGACTACTTTTACCGTATATTCGTAAGATTGCGTGCGCACATACTTATATGCTTACATACATGCGTGCTTACATACTTATATGCTTACATACTTATACGCTTACATACATGCATGCTTACATACTTATATGCTTACATACATGAGCGCTACATACTTATATGCTTACATACTTATATGCTTACGTACATGCTTACATACTTATACGCTTACATACATGCATGCTTACATACTTATATGCTTACATACATGAGCGCTTACATACTTATATGCTTACGTTCATGCTTACATACTTATATGCTTACATACATGCATGCTTACATACTTATATGCTTACATACATGCGCGCTTACATACTTAATTGCTTAAATACTTATATGCTTACATACATGCTTATATGCTTACATACTTATATGCTTACATACTTATATGTTTACATACTTATATGCTTACGTACATGCATGCTTACATACATGCATGCTTACATACTTATATGCTTACATACTTATATGCTTACATACTTATATGCTTGCATACTTATATGCTTACATACATGCATGCTTACATGTTTATATGCTTACGTACATGCATGCTTACATACTTATATGCTTACATACATGCGCGCTTACATGCTTATAAGCTTACATACTTATATGCTTACATACATGCGCGCTTACATGATTATATGCTTACATACTTATATGCTTACATACATGCATGCTTATATGCTTATAAGCTTACGTACATGCATGCTTACATACTTATACGCTTACATACTTATGCTCTTATGCTCCTGTGCTCCTATACACTTATGCACTCATGCACTCATACACTCATGCACTCATACACTCATGTACTCATGCACTCATACACTCATGTACGTATGTACGTATGTACTCATGTACTATCCATCATCACCTCACTCCACTCATGCACTCTTCACTCTATGCACTCTTGCACTCTTGCACTCTTGCACTCATGCACTCATGCACACTTGCACTCTTGCACTTATGCATTAGCTTCAACGTGTGTATATCATGATCCTCTAACTTGATGTTTCTGTTTGTTTTTTAGCTGTTTCAGAACCGCTCCGTGAGATACTAGAGCAAGCTGCGCAGGAATGAAGAGGAGGGTGGAGGAAGGCCTGTTTTTTAGAGCATAGCGCATGAACCATGTTAGGACCTCCTGCAAAACGAGCTCGTCTTGCACCTCCTATCTTTATATCTCGACAAACTAATGGGAATAGGGTGTATACTCTTGATGATCTAGACGCTAATGAACAACTTTTAATTAGATACTTGAAACATGACGTTGCTCTTCGCGAAGGGAAGGTGTATAATGCTTACATTGAACATATACCCGGCCATATTAAGACCTCGAACGTACTGATATCGGACCAAGACAATATAGACACACAGATCCAAAGACTTTTGACCTTATCACGAAACTTAGGTGCGGGATTTACTCAGTTTAGGCTTTACCTGGAGCCACTAGGACTTTCTATTAAACTTATTGAACAAGCATACGCCCGACGCATAAAGACATACTCAATCAGTAATGAACTACCCTATAAGGATCCCGTACAGTTTCTTGTTGCGTGCGGGGATGTAAAGACTGTAGAAAAAGAATCAAACGCGAACGGCTCAATAAAAGTAAATTGTAGCCTCATTTGCGAGTTTAGGCATCCTACTGAAGGTAGAATTGAAAAAGGTAATTTCAATTCTTCTCTATACGATATATTTAACCCGATAAACTTGGAGGAGATATATGAAAATAGTGTAGTCTTCCCACTCCTTGCTATGATTGAGGGCTTCGTTTCTAGAGACTCGGGATGGATATACGACGGCACGGTGGAAATGAGAGTAAATTTCTCAAAAAACTCTGCTTTCACGATCGGCGCCCACGTTCAAATCCCTGAAACTATAGCCGGACGTAGAGCGCTGATAAATGTTCAAGCTGAAGAAGGACTTTGCTTCCCCGTATCCGTATTGGTGTGCCTCTTTGAGCCGACAGGGAAAGCTCAACGTTTATCATCTTATCCTAATTTTCAAGATGTGCTTAATCTGGATGGGATCCCACTCCCGTTCGAAATGAGATATATTGAACGCTTCGAAAGGCTTAACGATATATCTGTTAATGTGTACACTGCAAAACACGAAGGTAGTGACTCTTATATTGACACTGCGGACAACTCTAAAAAGCTAGTGATCGTTCCCGTACATGTCAGTGCTAAAGAGCGCGCTAGACATATTCATTTATTCATGATAAGAGTACATGGGACGGAAAATTATCATTTCAGCACGATCAAAAATCTGTCACGGTTAATAAACCCGCAACTAACGCCCATGTCTGGCGTAGGACGTAGGTATTTTTGTGACCGCTGTCTGACCTCTTTTCTGACTGAAAATAAACTTGAAAAACATAAAGAAACGTGTAAAAAATTTGGGGCGGTAAGGAGTACATTCCCTCAAGGAGAAAATAAATTCCTGACGTTCTCACAGTATAAACAACAAGAGAAAACAGGATTTATCGTGTACGCTGACTTGGAGAGCTTACTCGTGCCTATAGAAACGTGTGATCCTGACACGAAATTTTCTTATACTGAGAATGTGCAGAGTCATGTAGCGTATTCTGTAGGCATGTACACTAAATGCATTTTTGATGATAATCTCTCGGAGTACCGACACTTCACGGGAAAAGATTGTACAGACCAATTTGTTGAAGCTCTCGTAGATACAGCAAAGCTCGTACTAGATTATTATAGTACTGTAGTTCCAATGACACCGCTAACACCTGCTCAAAGAGATGCGCATAATACGGCTACTCATTGTCATATATGCGAAAAACCCTACGCGAATGACGATATCCGCGTTATGGATCATTGCCACTTGACAGGACTTTATCGTGGGAGCAGTCACGCGGGGTGTGATATTAATTACAAGAACCCTAGTCATCTGAGCGTGGTAATCCATAACGCGCGTTGCTACGACAATTTTTTCCTTCTCGAATCGCTTGTTGAACGTAGTGAAACTGATCCGTTCACAGGAGAGCGCGTTCTTGTCAATCCGGGAAAAGTCAGAGTTATCGGAGAGACTATGGGAAGATTCAAAGTAATCATGAAGTATATTCGGCACGGGTTTCAAGGGATCACAATTAAAATTATAGATAGTTTCAGCTTTCTATGTACCTCCCTAGAGAAATGCGTATCTTACCTCGAACCCGAGCAACTTAAAATCACTCGTAAGTGCCATCCTAATATGAACGCTTCAAACTAGTCACTCGTAAAGGTGTGTTCCCCTATGACTATATAGATTCATTTGAGCGACTGAACGAGACTCAGTTACCGAGCAAAAATAAATTTTACAACGCGCTCACGGATAGTCATATCTCTCAGGAAGACTATGATCACGCCTGTGAGGTTTGGCGACTATTTGAATGTAAGAATCTTTGGGATTACTCGAACCTCTACCTGTATACAGACGTGACGCTACTTGCTGACGTCTTTGAGAACTTTCGTGATCTTTGCATGAAGACGTATAGACTCGATCCTGGATGGTCTCTTACAGCTCCCAGTCTCGCGTACCAGGCTCTGTTGAGAATAACCCAGGTACGGCTCGAATTAATAGATGACGTAGATTTACATCAATTCATTGAGGAAGCTATTCGGGGAGGGATATGTTTCGTAGCTAATCGTCACTCTGTAGCTAATAATCGTTATATGAGTTCATTTGACCGTTCCAAACCAAAGTCTTACCTCGTTTATCTAGACGTGAATGGACTCTATTCATTTAGTATGTTGAGCTCGTTACTCTATGGAGGGTTCAGATGGCTTGAAGATGCCGAAATTGAGCGTTTGGATGTGCTAAAAGTGGAGGACGATGTGGATACGGGGTATATCTTGCAGGTAGATCTTGAATATCCGCAAGATATACACAATGCTCATTCCGACTTGCCGTTCTGCCTGAGAAAGGAATTCCACCCGTAGGGAAACATGAGAAATTGTTAACTACTTTAGCTGATAAGACTAGGTACGTCATTCACTACCGTCATCTAAAGTTATGTTTAGTGAATGGGTTGAAACTGAGGAGGGTACATAGGGTTCTCAGTTTCAAGCTATCGCCATGGATGGCTCCATATATCACGCTGAACGCTGAAATGAGGAGTAAAGCGAGCAATCAGTTTGAAAACATGTTTTTCAAATTGATGAACAATGCCGCATTCGGCCGTCTTATATCTAACAAGAGAGCCTACCGTACGGTAAAGATAACTACCAGGCGGGAAGGGAAATTTGGAGCGGGTAACCTCATAGCCAGTCCAAACTTTAAAAACCGTATGATTGTGTCAGAAAACCTAGTCATCATTGAGATAGAACCGCAGGAGATTTACTTTGATATGCCGATTTATGCAGGATTCGCCATTTTGGAAATCTCGAAAGTAGTCATGTACGGTCTACATTACCAGGTTATGGTTCCCGCCTTCCCTCCAGGTACGTTAAAACTCCAACATACAGATACAGACTCACTTCTCTCCTACATGACTGTTGAGGACGCGTACCAGAGACTTATCTCGTTAGCTAATGACTACCTGGATACCTCCACCTACGGACAAGACAATGTTTACGGCATGCCCGTAGTAAATAAAGGGGTGCTCGGTAAACTAAAAGACGAGACTCGAGGTCGGATCATCACCGAGTTCATAGGTTTACGCCCTAAACTCTATTCATTTGCGGTGCAAGGAGATGACGAGACGCTCAAGGCTAAAGGGGTCAAGAGTAGCGCGTTAAGAACGCTCTCTTTAGAGGACCATCGTAATTGTTTGACTAATGAAACGGTAGTCATGAGAGAGGCTCGTTCAATAAGAGCTGTAGGATTCAAACTTTACACTCAAAAATTCAATAGGATCGCGCTATGCTCTATCGACGACAAACGATACGTGTTACCTGAATCAGTCAAAACTCTACCTTGGGGGCATTACGCTATAAGCGAGCAACCAACTACTTCCTTCCAAGAGACGTCGATTGAAGCAGGACCATCATCTCTATAGTGCAAGTGTGTGTCAGTGCTTGATCTACAACTTTATCAAAGTGTGCAGGCATCTACTTCCTCCTAAGAGACGTTGATACTAAGTTTAAGTGAATAATTAATGACGCTAAACCTTTATCACTAGAAAAAAAAGTTAGTGCTTTAAAAAAGATTTGAGAAAAAAATATTCTTATAGTATGTATCTGTTTAAAAGTATATTCATTAAATAGAGTTTTCAGTGTGTGTATGTGTATTGTTATTTTTCACCTTCCCCTCTCCAGGATTACAACCCGGACCTCTCAGAGAACGAACTGGTACAATACCATAAGACGACAGTCGGGATTACAACCTGGACCTCTCAGAGTTCTGCCTGGTACAATAACCAAGACCTCTCAGAGCGCTGTCTGGTGCAATAACCAGCTACAGCCGAGGTTACAACCTGAGATCTCTCAGAGTTCTGTCTGGTACAATAACCAGCTACAGTCGAGATTACAGCCTGGACCTCTCAGAGTTCTGCCTGGTACAATAACCAGGACCTCTCAGAGCTCTGTCTGGTGCAATAACCAACTACAGTCGGGGTTACAACCCGAGATCTCTCAGAGTTCTGCCTGGTACAATAACCAGGACCTCTCAGAGTTCTGCCTGGTACAATAACCAGGACCTCTCAGAGATCTGTCTGGTGCAATAACCAGCTACAGTCAGGGTTACAACCCGAGATCTCTCAGAGTTCTGTCTGGTACAATAACCAGCTACAGTCGAGATTACAACCTGGACCTCTCAGAGTTCTGCCAGGTACAATAAGCAGGACCTCTCAGAGCTCTGTCTGGTGCAATAACCAGCTACAGTCGGGGTTACAACCCGAGATCTCTCAGAGTTCTGTCTGGTACAATAACCAGCTACAGTCGGGATTACAACCCGGACCTCGGAAAACATTTTTTACCTTTAACCAAGTAAATAATAACTACTCATCTTTACCCTTTTATAGATTTAAAGAATAAAAAAGTGTTAATCGTTAATTCTTGGTGGATGGTTTCATACTAGTGATTAACTAGCTCTCTCATTAAGACGGTGGGATGGATTCATACTGGTTCATTGAGGTAATGAGGCAACTTCATGAGATAGTGACTCATTGAGACAGCAGGATAGATTCATACTAGCGATTAACTAGCTCTATGAGATACTCCCGCGAGATAACTATCTCCTTGAGATAACTTCATGAGATGGCAGGTCATTAAGACGACTGAATTGGTTCATATTAGCTCCTTGAGACGAGTATCTCATTGAGACAACTTCATGAGATAGTAGTTCATTGAGATAACTGGATGGATTTGAAACACTGCATTAGCTCTCTGAGATAGTAGCTCATTGAGACAGCAGGATAGATTCATACTTGCGATTAACTAGCTCTCTGAGATAGCTCCCGCGAGATAACTATCTCTCCTTGAGATAACTTCATGAGATAGTAGCTCATTGAGACAACTGGATGGATTTGAAACACTGCATTAGCTCTCTGAGATAGTAGCTCATTGAGACAGCAGGATGAATTCATACTAGCTCATTGACTAGCTCTCGCCGACTCTTCAGAGAGAATAGGATCCAGGTTCGATGCTAAACTTTTTTTCCCACATTATCATCGTGTAACGTAATTAGAGAAAGAGAAATCTATTTTTTTTTAGTAAAGTCGATAAACTGGACAGTCGGGCGAGAAATAGGATCAGGGTTCGATACCAGTCGGGTGCTAAACCGTTTTTTTCCACATTATCATCGTGTAACGTAGGCTATTTGATTAGTCAAATTTGATATGTGACGAGAAATCTTTTCGGTGTAAAGGTAATAAACTGAACTGCAGGAGAGAGAGAATCCTCACAACTCGCACGATGCGGGAGAACCCTACATTCCCTCAGGAGCGCTCCCAGGATTGAACCCAGAATCCTCACAACTCGCACGATGCGGGAGAACCCTACATTCCCTCAGGAGCGCTCCCAGGATTGAACCCAGAATCCTCACAACTCGCACGATGAGGGAGAACCCTACATTCCCTCAGGAGGGCTCTCAGTATTGAACTCGGAATCCTCACGACTCGCACGATGAGGGAGAACCCTACATTCCCTCAGGAGCGCTCCCAGGATTGAACTCGGAATCCTCACGACTCGCACGATGAGGGAGAACCCTACATTCCCTCAGGAGCGCTCCCAGGATTGAACCCAGAATCCTCACAACTCGCACGATGCGGGAGAACCCTACATTCCCTAAGGAGCGCTCCCAGGATTGAACCCAGAATCCTCACGACTCGCACGATGAGGGAGAACCCTACATTCCCTCAGGAGGGCTCCCAGGATTGAACTCGGAACCCAGGAGAGAGAAAAGGAGAGAGAGAGAGAGAGAGAAGAGAGAGAGAGAGAGAGACTACACCCCTCAGGAGGTCTCACAAAAAAAGGATTGAATCCTCACGACTCGCACGATGCGAGATTCTTCGTCAAGAAAACTGTTGAGCTGTGTTGTAGACCCTACCACTTGTCTCTATGATAATGAGCTGACCCAAGGCACGGAGGGAAGTGAGGTGACCCATCATGAGAGGACCCCTCCCCTGCGTTGAGAGAGAGAGAGAAAGAGCGGGTGAGCTCCAGGATCAGGCGCGAGGGGACACACACATTACCCCTTTCCTTCCCTCGCCCAACCCGCCCCCCGCACACTGACTCCCTCTTCATCCCACTCACCCCTCAACCTGCCACTGTCCTGAAAACACTATGTAGGTATAAGCGATCATAAGAAAAAAAAGCCATGATGTCATTTCCATCCTGAAACATGAATTCCCTTCCAGAGAGAGAGAGAGAGCCCGCGAGCCACCCATCCCCGCAGCCACCGTCGAGGAAAGGGGGTAGGGGAGACTTCCATACAACCCATCCCCGTAGATCACCGTCTCCAGGATCATCCTCCCCCCCTCACACCTCCTCCACCCCCCTCACCCTGCCACTGTCCTGAAAACACTATGTGTGCATAAGTGGGCCATAAGAAGCCCTCATCCCACTACTTTTGTGTCCTGAAAACACTAAAACCTTCTTACTGACAGTGACGCAGGATATCACTTTGAATTTCCTGGAGAGGGATAAGTTGAAAAGAAAATTATCTTTTATTGAGTTAGATAATGGTATTTTGTTTCATAATAAATTAAAACAAAACTGTTGTTTATAAATAATAATTGTTTATTATTTTTATAGCAATCAGAAGAGTGTCTTGTCAACCCTACTCATTCAACTATTATTGAGAATCCTGTAGTGGTGGTTTGCAGCACCTCAACATTAATGGAAAGTGATCAAAATGAGCCAATACTTTCAAATGCTCGAAAAGGCTTGTCAATCACAAACTCTTCATGGATGTTGTTTCCTACAAAAAAAGAAGAAATCAATTTCAAAAAAGATTTTTCATTTCATCAAAGTAATTTAGAAGGATTCACAGATACTCGGTGCTCTGTTGAGAGAAATAAAATTCAGCTTCTTGAAGAAAAACATAAGATGGAAATGAAAATCCTTCAGACAACATTAGAGGTTCAAGAAAAAGAGCTTAAAATTAAAAAAGCTATGCTGGAAATTAGATTAATTGAACTAAGCAACTTGAAGAATTAATATTTAACCAAGGCTATTTTGACTATATAATACATTATATATTGTTTTTCATTATTATAAAATAAAACTTATTGTGTAGGTACTGTAATAATTTGTTCATTTACTAACAAACTATTGTAATTATCAATTCTCACCTATCTACCCTTTCCAAGAAAGTTGTATTTATAAGGATTGTTCTGGTCGTAGTAGCAGCTCTCCCTCTTTCATATTACGATTCAAAGGAACATCAACTAGAGGTTACATTCTTGCAGGTATATGTAGATCTTCTAATGGAGGTGAATCATCTTCTCCTCTTTCAAGAAAAATATTATGAAGCACAAAACAAGCAACAATGCACTTCAATGTTGTTGATAGTTTTAACCTTAGGCCCATTGTAAGGCAGGGAAATCTTCTCTTCACAACGCCAAAAGCTCTTTCAATAGGATTCCTTGTGTCAATATGATATTGATTATATAACGCTTCAGCTTCATTAGTTGGAGAACTGAGTGGGGTTAGTAAAAACCACTGCAAGCATAACCTCCATCAGCCAGTAGATTTCCCTCAGGAATGTCTTGGTTTTTGTAGCTGAGCTCGTAATCGGCTGTTTAAAAGTATTGTACTGTCATGTACAGATCCAGGCCATCGAGCAACAACATTAACGAACTTTAATGAATCTGTACACACAGCTTGAACGTTTACAGAAAAATAGCCCTTTCTGTTTCTATATAGCTCTGCATTCACACCCCCTGGTGAGAGTATAGGAATTTGAGTGCAGTCTATAGCTCCAATAATTCCAGGAAACCCAGCAATAGACACAAATTCTTCTTGTAAGAGTGAAATATTTCTTTGGTCTACATGAAGTTGTGTTTTATCTTTAGCCACTAAGGCAAGGTGATGAGTCACTCTACGAATAATTCTGCATACAGTAGATTTGTTGACACCTATTAGATCCCCTATTACCATTTGAAATGTGCTTGTTGCAAAAAATCTTAATGTCAATAACAATTGGTTCATTGGTGAAACCGGTGCATTCCTCAATCTGAAATGTACTAGATAATCATTTAACAATTCTATCAAATAAACACAAGAACGTTTACTCAATCTAAACCTCATCTCAAATTCTCTATCGCTATATTTTAAAAAAAAGTTCATATCTTTCCCGTAGTTGTCTTGGAAATTGAACATTTTCTATAACCTCATTATATAAGTTAAAAACATCTTCAACTGAAGATTCCATACTTCACACTTATAAATCAAACTCAAATTAAAAATAAATTTAATTATATATAAACATACTTATTAAATATTACTTAATAAATAAATACTATGGGCCGGTTGCACAAACAATAATCAGTGGCTTGATCAGAGATCAGTTGTATGTTGATCTCCAATCAGTGTCTCAAACCTCATTTTCAGTTGCACCATTAACAATTAGGACGTGATTGTCGATCAGATCTCTGGTCAAGTTAACCAGCCAATTCTCTCCCATCAACTGTTTGATTCCCCGATCAGTGTGTTTATGGTTAACATAACCTGTAACTGTTATTTTCTTGATAAATAAGATTTGTTCTGTATAATCTTTTTTATTAAGTAATATTTAATAGGTATGTTTGTATATAATTAAATTTATTTTTAATGTGAGTTTGATTTTAAGTGTAAAGTATGGAATCTTCAGATGAAGATGTTTTTAATTTATATAATGAGGTTATAGAAAATGTTCAATTTCCAAGACAAGTACGGGAAAGATATGAACTTTTTTTTAAATATAACGATAGAGAATTTGAGATGAGGTTTAGATTGAGTAAACGTTCTTGTGTTTATTTAATAGGATTGTTAAATGATTATCTAGTACATTTCACATTGAGGAATGCACCGGTTTCACCAATGAACCAATTGTTATTGACATTAAGATTTTTTGCAACTGGCACATTCCAAATAGTAATAGGGGATCTAATAGGTGTCAACAAATCTACTGTATGCAGAATTATTCGTAGAGTGACTCATCACCTTGCCTTAGTGGCTAAAGATGAAACACAACTTCATGTAGACCAAAGAAATATTTCATTTTCACAAGAAGAATATGTGTCTATTGCTGGGTTTCCTGGAATTATTGGAGCTATAGACTGCACTCAAATTCCTATACTCTCACCAGGGGGTGTGAATGCAGAGCTATATAGAAACAGAAAGGGCTATTTTTCTGTAAACGTTCAAGCTGTGTGTACAGCTTCATTAAAGTTCGTCAATGTTGTAGTTCGATGGCCTGGATCTGTACACGACAGTACAATACTTTTAAACATCCGATTACGAGCTCAGCTACAAAACAGAGACATTCCTGAGGGAAACCTACTAAGTGATTGAGGTTATGCTTGCAGTGCTTTTTTACTAACCCCACTCAGTTCTCCAACTAATGAAGCTGAAGCGTTATATAATCAATCTCATATTGACACAAGGAATCCTATTGAAAGAGCTTTTGGCGTTGTGAAGAGAAGATTTCCCTGCCTTACAATGGGCCTAAGGTTAAAACTATCAACAACATTGAAGTGCATTGTTGCTTGTTTTGTGCTTAATAATATTTTACTTGAAAGAGGAGAAGATGATCCACCTCCATTAGAAGATCTACATATACCTGCAAGAATGTAACCTCTAGTTGATGTTCCTTTGAATCGTAATATGAAAGAGGGAGAGCTGCTACTACGACCAGAACAATCCTTATAAATACAACTTTCTTGGAAAGGGTAGAGAGGTGAGAATTGATAATTACAATAGTTTGTTAGTAAATGAACAAATTATTACATTACCTACACAATAAGTTTTATTTTATAATAATGAAAAACAATAAATATGTATTATATAGTCAAAGTAGCCTTGGTTAAATATTAACTCTTCTAGTTGCTTAGTTAAATTAATTTAATTTCCAGCATAGCTTTTTTAATTTTAAGCTCTGTTTCTTGAACTTCTAATGTTGTCTGAAGGATTTTCATTTCCATCTTATGTTTTTCTTCAAGAAGCTGAATTTTCTTTCTCTCAAAAGAGCACCTAGCATCTGTGAACCCTTCTAAATTACTTTGATGAAATGATTTTTTTTTTAAAATTAGTTTTCTTCTTTTTTGTAGGAGGTGACATCATTGAAGAGTTTGTGATTGACAGGTCTTTTTGAGCATTTGAAAGTATTGGCTCATTTTGATCACTTTCCATTAATGTTGAGGTGCTGCAAACCACTACTACAGGATTCTCAATAATAGTTGAATGAGTAGGGTTGACAAGACACTCTTCCGATTGCTATAAAAATAATAAACAATTGTTATTTATAAACAACAGTTTTGTTTTAATTTATCATGAAACAAAATACCACTATTTAACCCAATACAAAATAATTACCTTTTCAATTTGTTCCTCTCCAGGAAATTCAAAGTGATATCCTGCGTCACTGTCACTTAAATTTACTAATGGGACAAATTGTGGTTTGAGAAGTGCCATTAGCTTAGCTCCTTCATCATCCAGCTGCTTGGTAAATGTTCCACCGCCAGTCTTATACAATTCCACCCGAAAAAAAAACCACTTAAGTAAACTATCTGGATTGTTAAAATCTAATTAATTAATTCGGAAAATGTGTTGGGTTAGGTTTAGTCACAATAAGAATAATTAAATTCATGAAACTACAAATTTATAATTTATTAATTTAGAAAATATTATGTTAAGTAAAGTTTAGTGACAGTAAAATAAGTCTGTGAAACTTTAAAATTAATAAATTCAGAAAAATTATCGAGGTTAAGGTTAATATAAATAAAAATACCAGCTAAATTGATGATTATATACAGTTTAAACTTATTGATTCACAAAATATTGTGTTAGGTTAGGTTTAGTGACAGTGAAAACAATTGAGTTGATGGAACTATAAAGTTCAAATTTATTAATTAACAAAATAGTATTTTAGGTTAGGCTTAGTGACAATAAAAATAATTAAATTCATGAAACAATAAAGTTAAAATTTATTAATTCAGAAAATATATTAATCTAGGCCTAGTGACAAAAAGTAATTAAAATTTATTGAAATGTTTAATACTGTATAATACTATAAAGTGTTTCATAAAATAAACAATTTACCTTGTCATCAGCTGTTGCTTTTTTAACTCTCCTCTTGTAGTTTTCATAATATATTTTTAATTGTTCTGTGGATCTCTGAACAGATGTAGTGTTTTTATTAAAATCGTCGGCTAAACTTTTCCAGGCCGCCTCTTTCTGTTTACTTGTCACAGCATCAGTTTTTTTATTTTCAATTATCGACACGTATTCTTCCAACAAATACAATAACAGAACACGCTCATTTGAAGTAAAGTTGGGACTTCTGGATTTCTTTTCACTCATTATGCTATGTTTAAAAGCTGATTTTATAACCTAACTATAATAATACAATTAATACACACGTCTCTTAATAATTTCAAACAAATTTACGTGTATTAATTAAACAAAAACAAATAAAGAAAAAAAAGATACTCACAAAGCCAATCTGGTGTATACATTTAGGCTATGTTACAACAGTCAGCTGTTCAAAAATAGAACTTTTTACAGCGTTGCCATGCTAGTTTTATTTGATTCTCCGGTCAAATCTGTGGTCAGGTGATCTCTGGTTAACTTTGTTGCAACCCAGATTATATATCGACAGGCCTATTTACAAGTGATTTATTTATTTTGTGTTACGTAATTAACTTTTTATTTAAGTGGACATTGACTTGACCAACAAACTGTTATCTTCTTTCCTTGACGGGGAATTACCCTTAAAGTAAAAATATCGAGGGGACGCCCATTAGTTCGGGGACACATAAAACGTCAAGCTTCACCATAATCACGACTCCAATACTTTTTTATGGGAGGAAGTAAAGTAACTGTCTAAAGATGCAATGAAACCTAGGCTTCAAGTGTTTTTTTCCCCCATGAGTGCTTCTGTAAGGTATCATTGTCCCCACTACTCACCCGAGTAAAGTAATTCCATCCGAGACAAGTGAATGCCACAGTCGATGACCATAATAATAAATACCACCCCTTGGACGAGGACCATGAACGCCTGCATCATCAAGTAGGGGAGGAACAGCGATGGGTTAGCCTGCAACCAATTTGTCCAAGAGCAGTTATAATTTCACGAGAGAAACAGCCTGATATATGAATAACAAGGCACTAAGATAATATGTAAAATTCCCCTAATTATTTCCTTTGCTTGCTCTTCTTCTCATCCCTTAGCATCAGATGCAACAAAATGGTTGCCTGACAAGTCTTAATTAAAATAAAAAGTGTCCCTCGGCTTCTTAAATCTCCGCCAGTTAAAAAACCATTCAGATTTGTTTGTCTCTATGCTAAATAAGACATAATGTATAGAGCAGTATATGTACTTGTACCATTCACACCCGAACAGAGATTATAGCCTTCTATCTTTGGTTTAACATACTATTGCCAAATGTTATGGGTCAGAATTAATCTTTGGACATCCTTTTAAAATACATTTATATCAACTTTCTTAATTAACTGTTATATAAGGATTATAGCCAGGTAGTTTACTTAAGTCTGGCCAATATGCCTGGCATATCCTAAAGAAAATGCTTCTAGCAACAGTTTGTTTCATCCACAGACACACTGTTAAGGAATGGGAATTAGATACTAGAAGTGGCGACTCCTGTCCTGACTGCTAGCGCTGTGTTTGTACTTCTACTAAACTCCATGGGCATGCAACAATCTGAGCATGCGCATTGAGAAGAACTGTGGTTGTTGACCTTGCAAATTACTTTTAAAGTGGACCTTCAACACATGGCCTGGACCCCTAATTTTGAAACTTGCGAAAATACTCGCTTGCGAGCTTACTCGCAAATCGCAGACTGTACTGAAACAGAGCTAATTTTGAAAGGTTTCTACTGTCGTGCGAGTTGGTGTAGTGTTGTTTCGCTTGCGACTGAGTTTTCAATCCGACAACACTGTAAAACCATGACGTGCCAAAGTGTTGGGGCAATGGTATGCCACAACACGTCATTATACAAGATACGTAACTGAAAGTACACATTATTATTGTATTGATTACATTATATACAACGGTTTGTTTAGTTTCATTGGGAAACCATCTTCCAATTGTATACATCTAAGCTTGTTGTCTAAAAATTTTCTCAAAGCTATATGAGTAAAATAAAAACTGCCCCTCTGGAATTTCTAATTTAGCACACTTGGTAGCGCGCTTGACTCGAATTCGGACTTCCACGAGTTCAATCCCAACCCATGTAAAATATTTTAATTTTTGTCTGAATTTAAATCACGTTTTCGTAATTAGAATTCAGTAATATATTATTTTATTTTTGCAACTATTTTTAAAACATAAATATACCCTAAAAAATTTTACTATGCGAATAATAATTAGCTTAATTAGCCTTATTTTAAAATGTGTACAATTTTATGTCATAAAACCCATTAATTTAATTTTTTAATAATCACCTACATACAAAATTTCAAAATTAATGTAGGCCTAGCGTTTTTAATTTAATACCTTTTTAAATTATTTTTAACGACTATTATGTTAGTCTACGTAGGCTCAAATACCTTGTGTATTTATATAAAATATATTTAAAACATATATGCTTACTAATACGATCATTTAAAATTAAAGTTTAAAGTCTGATAAATTAAAAAAAATATATATATAAGGATTTGAACACGCGAATCTTAGATCATGAGAAGGTCACGTTACCAAGTCAACAAAATTGACGATTGAGGAGATTGAAAAATATTATAATATATAGTTTCGTTTTCACCTAAACAAATATTTGTATTGAAGGATTGCATAAAGTGTACAAAGCAATCATATTCTTTTCTTCTGTAAACCTATTTTGTATAGTGATAGGTTTATTTCAACAAAATCACGCTCAGAAAGCTGCAACCGAAGAGGGGGATGGCATCCATTTTGTTATTTTATTGCCTATTCGATAGACAAGGCCTGTCTCGCACGGTGTGAGGCTGGCGAGTAGAATCCGTTCGCTATTCGATCGTGTGACGTCAGTTTTAGCAGCGTAGAAGTTTCAAAATTAGGGGTTTGCGAGATTGTGTGCGAGATGAGAGAAATACGCTAGCGAATCGCTACTCGCACGTTTCAAAATTAGAGGCCCTGGTGCGCAGCTTGATAGTGAACTTGGCGATTTGTTTTGATCAACTAAAGCGTTACTACAAGTTATAATGTTTTTTAAAGTGTGGTTTTTCTTTTTTATAATATGTAAACAATTAATTATGTACAATAGTTATGTAAATAGTAGTAATTAGTTCATAATAATTTCCTGTTATAGTACTTATTTTAAATATCAAAGTGAATTTTGCGCAAAACATTAATTATAAAAAAAAGCTTGGTTTATGTAAATATTTGTTAACGAATTCGAGTTAATGTTTTTTTAAATATCGAAATTAATTATGTGCAAACCATTGTGAAAAAAAAATCTTTATGTATTCAAGAATAAAAATTAGAAATTAGAAAACTTGCTAGACCGACACCCAAAATTGTTCTTGAAAAACTCACAAAAACTAAAAATCGAGAGTTTACTAGAAAATTCAACGTAGAAACTTACAAAAAGCATCCATGTATATGTGGTTGTAATGTAAAAATGCATTGTTCTGCTTTCTGTGTTTACTATTTGGTGGTGACTCATCTTGGACGAATTTAGGTATGACTGATTTGAACCATTTAAGTGAGCGAATTAAAAAGCATGAAATATCATTGTTACACAAGAACAATTCTTTAGATTTGGCTGTACTTGGCAAGACCAACATACGACCACAGTTAGATTCTGGCTACAGAAGAGCTATCGAGCTTCACAATAAAAAAGTGACTAACAACAGGTATGTTTTAAATATTATCCTAAACTGTATTCGATTCTGTGGCGCTTTCGAACTGGCCCTTAGAGGTCATGACGAAACTGATTCATCTTCTAGCCCTGGAATATTTCGTGGACTTGTCAATTTCAGTGCGGAGTTGGATGATGCTTTGAAAGGGCATTTAGAAAAGTCTACAGTTTTTAAAGGCACCTCTAGTTCAATTCAGAATGAAATACTTCAATGCATGCTGGATATTTTCCAAGAAGAAATTTCAAAAGAAATTAATAATGCCAGTTTTTTGGATGTTATAATGGATGAAACAACTGATGTCTCAGTTATTTTTCAAATGTTAATAATTTACCGGTATATAGTAAACGGAAAACTAGTGGAAAGATTTTGGAACTATGTAAACCCCTCATTTTATGACGCTTCATCTTTGTCAAATTTCCTCAAGTTAATAGCACAATCATATGATGGTGCTTCAGTTATGAGTGTATCTCTCAATGGTGTTCAGGCTAAAATAAAGTAGAGCTATCCTAACGCTGCTTATGTTCACTGTCATGCACATCAACTAAATTTAATAAAGTAACATGTAGCTTCAATTAATCCTAATGTCCGTATTTTTTCGCCAGTTTAGGAAAATTTTGTACATTTTTTTCTAATTCCCCTCAAAGAACAGTGATTTTAGACGAAGTTGTGGATAAACGTTTACCACAGTCAGCACATAAAAGATGGGACTTTCAGTGTTGAACAGTAAACACAGTTTGCGAATACAGAGAAGAACTTATCGAGTGCATGGATACATTAGAAACGAGAGATGACATTAAACATATAGCTACAATTGAACAAGCGTCTGGTCTGAAGAGAACATTAGAGGAGGATGTTTTTATATTTTGGCTAACTTTTTTTCATAAAATAATGCCTCATGTATTGTATAACCAGTTGCAAAAAAGAGAAACTGATCCAGCGTTTGTAAAAAACAAAATAGATTGTTTCATAGAGGAAATTTCCAAAATAAGAAATGAAAATTATATAACTGATGATCTTGATGAAAATAAAATAAAGCGTAGACGAAATGAGAGCCACACTCGTAAGAGAGAGGCTAAAGAGGTTTGTGACGTCATCATCTGTCAAGCAAAATACAGATTTAGCTTTACTGGTCATCTTGTTACTGTAAATTTGTTTTTGTCAGAAAAGTTTTCTAATTATTTTAAGTTGTTTCATGATAACTATTTAGAACTCACAATACATTCATACCCACTTTAAGATGCAAAAAAACTATGCACAGAGCTAAGTACCATTTGTGTCGGGGATGAATTTCGAGATGTGACTGACGCTTTAACTCTGTTCTCATTTAAAAATGAAACCAATTTAAGTAACATTTTTGAAGAATGCTTAAAACTTTTAAATAGTATTATAACAATCCTTATGACAACGGCAGAAGCAGAAAGATGTTTTTCTACACTAAAACGTGTCAAAACATTTTTAAGAAATAGCATGCACCAGGAAAGGTAGTCAGCTCTTGCAATGCTGTCTGTCGAGAGAAACTTTATTATGAACATTTCAGACTTTAAAGTCATTGAGAAATTCGCAAAATCTAAAGAAAGAAGAATGGAGTTTTTATTTAAAGTAGCTTGAGGCGTTTAAGATTAAATTGTTGGGTGTTTTTTAAATAATGTTTTAATTTATTATCTGATTGTTTTATTCTAAGGTGCTTAATTATTTATGATTGCACCAGCAAAGTAAAAGATTGTAATAGTGTAGATGTGTTCAATTATATTTTATTTTATTCCAAATAAATGTTGATTTGTAAGTAAATAACAGCTCAGAATGTCAGTAATTGACTACAAATGTGGTATTTTTTTAGCTGTTAATATTTTTACTGTCAAAACTTCGTAATTGTATAATATGGATTTTTCTTTCAAAAGTCGAATCCTACGTTTTTTTTCGAAGCTTCACACACCCCCGTACTGCTGTGAAATATTAGCCTAAGTAAAACTATATGTAAATATGGATAGGTACGATATATTAAAAGTGTATATACTATATTTTAGAATATTTGAATTGTGGACAACCTATTTTTTGGTCATGAGCCGTCACTGGATACTAGTCAAGTTTGTTCTTGTGTTTGATCTATTCTTGGCTATAAATGAATATGTATTCCTCTTTTTAGAACGGGTTATATTGTAAAAGGGATATATGTTTAGAGAACACATTATTGACTTGGGAATAACGCCAATGAAAATGCTTATCGACATAATCCCATAGCAAACAAAATATTGACATGAATAACTTCACAGAGAATGCTTAGCCATATTTAATTCCATGGAGAATACATATTAGCATTGAGAATATTATCGCAGATAGCACATATTGACTTGAGTAATAATCCCAGAGAAAACACGTATTAATATTGAAAATAATTTTATAGTAACCACATATTGGCATGGATAATAATAAGTTACAGAAAACGCATATTAAAAGAGAAATGCATATTGATTGACTTAATAGAAAACACACTGTAATTGAGAATATAATATTATTTATTTGTGTGAGGGAATATAATATTATGATCTAGTCCAGTGGTTCCCAACCTTTTGTGGCCCATCTCCCCTTTCTGGAGGTTGACTAACACCTATCGGCTATCGCCCCCTTTTCATTTTCATTGTATGCCTAATTTTAATTTGAAGTAAGGTGTAAATAATAAAGCAGTTTTATTATTATAAACAATTTTACTACCGTATATAAAAACAACCAAAGCAGTTTTATCCGGTCACTCTTGAATAAAATATTAAAAAAATGTACATTTTTTACAGATTTTTTTAAATAACAAAGAAGTGAAATAATTAACTAAAATCATTGATGTACATTTAAAAAACAGGAGTACATGTTTTCATTTTTAAATTGGAATCTGGAAAAATTAAGAAAGTTGACAATTAAAATTTGAAAAAATAAATGAAAGTTTGAAATTTTGTTATTGTTTTATTTTACCTTTTCAATGGCTGCCTTGTGCTTGGTGGATTTCAGTTAAAGCTTGAATATCCGGCTTTATGTTCGTCAAGTTCAGGCGCAAGTCTCCTTTGAGGCAAATGTCCAACTTATTTCTTTGTTTTGTGAGGAGCTGGACAACAGAACTAAATCCTTTTTCAACTAAATTTGTTGACGGGAACGAGATGAGAAATGGTTCAGTTTGTCCCCACAGTTGTGGATAAGTGTCCATAATCTTCACACAGCCTAACTCGTAACCGCTCTGTTTGAAAAATAATTTCACCTCACAGTCATACTTCAGATCTAGAAACTCTGTCTGCAAAGAGTTATCAAGCTTATCCACAGCTTCAAACGAGAATGGATCTAGAATCCAATCAGGAATTTGTAACTTGGTCAAATCTTCAAATCTTAATTCCATGTCAGTTTTTAACTGGTCAAGGTGATCAGTAAAGATTAGGATTTTGTCTTCTGGGAGTTCAGGAGTCCCGTTAGCTGACACTGAACACTTTTTAAGGGTCGGAAACTGAATCAGCTCTTTACGGCCAATATTTACCTAGTGAATATCAAACTTGGCGATGAATGATGAAATAATTCCTTTGGCCTTGATAAGGTTCATCTTGTTTCCTTGAAGCCTTATATTGACTTCGTTCATTTTTTCAAAAATATCTGTAAGGTACGCAAGTTCCAACTTGCGTTGCTTCAAATTCTCACTTAAAACAGGATCAGACATGTCGAGAAACTCAGTAACCGTGTCAAATAATTCGAAGAAACGGCGCAAACAGTTTCCTTTGGAAAGCCACCTCACGGCCGTATCTAGAAGCAAGCGTTCGAATTCCTCATCATTTTCATCGCAAAGTTGTCGGAACAGACGGTCATTGAGGGAATTAGCTTTAATCTTGTTGACACCAGTAATAACCAGTTTTAGGCTTTCATGAAGGACACCACTCAATTTTTTCGCAGCTAAGTGTTGACGATGAATGACACAGTGAATAGTGATGACTTCTGGCACTTCTTTCTTAAGGTGGGATAGAAACCCAGCATGATGACCTGACATGGCAGGAGTACCGTCTGTTGCGCAAGCGCTCACGTTTGTTAGGGGAATCTCTTTTTCCTCAAAATAATCTTGTACCACTTTAAAAATTGACGATCCCTTCGTATCAGTGATCAAAGTTCTAGCAAACAGCATTTCCTCGGTAATTTCCTTTTGTTCATTGATAAACTTCACATAAGCTAATAAAATTGCTTTGTTATCAATCACAGTTGATTCATCAATCTGCAATGCAAATTTACTTTTTTTCAACAAATTGGTGAGTTTGGATTCAACGTCTGTGGCCATTTCGTCAATTCGCCTGGAAACAGTATTGTTGCTCAAAGGAACCAATTGACTTATCTTATTACTAGGGCCCTCGCCTTGCATGATTTCAACAATTTTTTGGTAGCCGGTAAAACAAGAGTTTCGCCAATTGTGTGAGGTTTACCACATTTAGCGATCAATAAAGACACCTCGTAAGAAGCAAGAAGACCTTTGTCAAGATCGGTTGCTCGTTTTTTAAATAATTCACTCACATTAGGCCGTTTAACAGCTTTAGCTTTGAGGTGTTGAAAATAACTAAGTTCTTTACTCACTTTATCACTGTGTACTCTTGATAAATGATCTTTCATTCACGAAGGCTTCATGGCTTCATTACTTGTAAATGTTTTATCACACAAAAGACAATGTGGAAACTGCACATTTTGCGGTGACGTGATAAAACCGAATTTTAAATACTCAGCTGAGTATTGACGACACTTCTTCTTTTTTGAATTCATTGTGCATGAACTTCTACACTTCAAAACAAACGCACAAAAACAGAAAAGACACGCACAAAAACTAATGGTGAGGCACACAAAGGCTAGTGAAGACTGAAGACGAATGTAGGTCAATGGCAAGTGTGTTGTGTTGGCAGGGGGTTGAGTCACCAGTCGGTCACGCTGAACAACAACAGGTAGGGGACTGTGAAGAGGGGTGAGTGCTGTGAACTCGCCGGCTGAGAATAGCCAGTGACTCGTGCTACCCGGCAACTTCTACTGTACAGTACTATTTTAATTTTTTCCCCTTTGAATACTCATCGCCCCCAAATCGCCCCCACTTATTTATTGCCCCCTGATAACCCAAATCGCCCACTTGGGGGCGATCGCCCCCAGGTTGGGAACCACTGATCTAGTCAGTAGCTCGACAAGCTTAGTGAACTGTGAATGGAGACTTACTTACAATGAACACCCCAGCGATCAAGAAGGTGTAGTGTTCTATCGCCAGAACCGAGGCGATCAGTTTGATGTCCTTCTGGAGTACAGGTCGTGATGTCATCCACGTACCTGACATAACAAAAATCAGAGAAAGTTAAGTTTTATTGATTGAGATCATGTGCGATGCTTCTTTGTCCAGTGAACGAAAAGGAATAAAAGTATTATGAAATGTAACAATTTTTTAAGTAAATTCTCCAAGCTTATAGATATAACGTAGCCAATATAGGAGATGTCGACCATCCCTTTCACTTTTTTCAAAATCCAGGCTAAAAAGAATTGCTGGTCACAGAAACAATATATATCCTTTATTGTCCTGTCATGGAAAAATGTGTGGCTCTTGACACAATTGTTTAGAAGTAGAAAGCGTCCAGGGCCGACTTACTATTAATCCTGTGAGGCAATCTGGGGAGGAAACTGGCTTTGTCGTGGTAAGAGAGTATGGAGGTGACTTTATAGTGTTACCGGTTTGTGATGATGACGACCCGTGCATGGCTTACTACGTACTTGGTATCACACGGCTATGACGATATGATAATAAGTATTTCTAACTGTAGGATTACTTAGTGGTTATTTGTTGAAATTAGTAAAGATTTAATGTTGTACACGATTTATTTTGTTAATTACACCTTCAGTATTGTGATATTAAAATATACAGTTTTTTATTCATTTACGAAATGACGCTGAGAGCCTGAGCTAGTGATTGTTACAGACTGAAATTGTCTCTGTCTAGATTGTCATTTTGTTGTATTATTACTATGTTCTGTTTGATATTACTATACGCACAAGCTGCTTATACATGACCTACCCCTTGCTTCTTGGACGCCCGTCACCAGTGTTAAAACTAACCAATAGGGGAACTCCTGGCAACCTGATGTTGTGAAGGGTAGCTTACTATTGGGTAAGGGCAGCCAGCTCATCACCTGATTTTCAAATAGAGCGAAGGGAGTTTTTTAAACAAAAAAAGTTGTAAAACGTATTATATTGAAATCCCTTCTGAAAACGCCTGATCATCCATGGATGAAGTATTAAAAGAAAGCTTTACATACAGTTCTTTAAAGAAAAATACATTTCATACATGACTTTTTAAATGAGAAGGGTCAAAAACAGTATCTACAACTTAATCTCCCCGACTCTATTTTTCGCAGTCAAACGGGATATTTAGGTGATATCTATACTAATTCGATTTCTAGCATAAGCTATGTACAGGCAAAATATATTCTTAGTTTGTTAATCACAATTACGTATCTCAATAAAAGCTTAATTTAAATAATTAATGTAATATTCATTTCATATTAATGTTCATTTCATGTGTAATAATAATAATAAAATCATCAGAAAACGTTCGTTAGATTCCTATAGTATGATTTTGGTAGGAAGAACATTAGAAGTCAGTTACTAAATTTACTAAAATAATTTTTAATATATTCATAGAGTACATCAAGTCACGTTATCTGCAGCTATCACTTTTGATAGATATTATCAATGCCTATAAATTACACAACTAATATAGAGAAATATTGGCAATGTTGGCCGCAAATAAATATGTTTTAATTTTCTCTAATGTTCTCCAAACCAAACTCAGGGTATAGCTTATATGACACCTGAATACAAGACAATATAATCTAGAACCCACTAACAGGTGAATCAAGCGTGCCGAGAACCATCAAGGTGTATATTATATAGAGCTGGTAGGATCCAAACACCAGACGTATGCTGCATGCAATTACAATCACAGACACGTTACGGAATGCCAAATAAATTTTTTATAAAGTTTTAATAAATAAACCTTAGAAGTACTTTGATGCTAAAATTGACTCCAGCGTTTATATGACAAAGGTTTGCTTTTAGGTACCACATACTTTTTTCAGGGCTATTGGTTGACGGTACCCAATGAGTATAGGCCACTCAGGTTATGTTTTAGTTAACACGTAACAAAAGTTTAATTAACGGCATAATCTTAGGTTTAAATATGGACAAGTTGCTTTAGAGGGAATACACCAACATTGGCATGGACATGAAGGATGGATAAAACCACCTGCAGTGTACCCAGCCGGGATTCTTAACCTGACCTCCCTCGTCAGTGGAGTTCAAGTGCAATGTGAGTCTATCTTAGCCACCACAACAGATGTGCTCTCAAAGCTCCTTGGAAGGAGTACAGACAGACTCAGGAAGAGCACGATAACAGACGTGAGGCCATAATGTGTTAAAAGAACAAACTTTTATTATATGCGTTATTCTTGCACAAACCGAATGCCAGGCCGCCACCGTGGTTCGGATTCCACGTTAAACTGTAGGTCCCTCATTTCATCTCACAATCACCCTACAATTCACTACACATTAGCGTAAGTGCGTATAACCCGAATGGGTAGTAAGACGCGGTGCTAATAATAATAATAATAATAATAAAAATAATAGCACAAACCCGCGTCGGGGCACTAAGGCAATAAGGCACTAAACCCATCTGATTTGGTTTGAGGGTGACGGGAAAGAAGGGTTTTGGAATTCCGGACAAATATAGGCTTCTGAAGGGTTTTTATTCCTAAATGATTTGCTAATCTCCCTCCATGCAATTGATGGTACATTTTCTCTAAAGTCTAACTTTCTAACCCCCTATCCCAAAGTGTAAATACACGAGTAGCCTGGGTTAGTAAAATGGGTAGCAATGTTTTGAATTTCTACTCCTTTAGATTTTTATTCAATTTTGAAGACGCGTTGGCCTATATACAAAAGCGTAACAAACAAAAATCTTAAATTCAATAAATAAAAAATGACAGCCCAGAGTAGGGAGGAAGTTCATGTAATAAGACACTAAGGGGAAGTTCCCCTCCCCTCAAACCCTTTCACCCCTCCCGCGCCTCGTATGTGGGGACACGCGGGCGCGCTCTGTCTCTCTCTCTCTCTGTCTCTCTCCCTCCCTCCCTGCTGGAAGACCATCATGTACTGGGACATTGAGGGGGTGGGGAAGTGTGCCCCCTCACCCCTTCCTTGAAGTATGTTGGAGTTCTCACTCCCTCTCTCTCCCACTCCTCATCTAGATATAGGTAGGAATACTGGGGCAGCGAGGGATAAATGTGGTGAGGGGATGTAGGTATCTCTTATACACGGTTCATGTTCTAGGACAGCTAGGAGAAATGTGGTGGGGAGGGGGAGTATCATGACGAGGGGGTGCGCTGATGTCAGGGTGAGGGGGATGGGTTGCAGCCCTGCTCGAGGACGGTCGAGTCTAAATGAACTTTTTTTTGGCTCTGAATGAACCCTACACACATCTTCCCCGGTCCCCCTCCTCCAAAGCCGTGCCGGGAGCTAAGATGTCGGATGTGTTTGTGAAGAACAAGGTTCGAATCTCGGTCAGAATGAACGAGCTGTAGTTTCCCACCCCCCTCAAAGCAAATGAGGATACTCAGTACTCTGAATGATTTTACACACACGCTCCCATCATGCGCAAATGATGGTACATTCGGATAAAAACTTTTTTCGAACATATTGTTGATTGACGAGGATGGGTGATCGAGGTTCAAATCTCGGTCAAGTGAACTGAGGTTTGGTTTTTACACTCTCCCTCCAACAAATGCGGGTTCACTTCCTCTAAGCTAATACAGGTGCACTTACTATATCTTATTCATCCCCATTTCATTAGCGTTGTGAAAAATATATTGAATAAAGCGAGATGTCTTTTCAAATTAGATAATGTAGTTCAATTCCATACTGTACATTATATATTCTAAATTCATTCATTAAATTGAATAAAGCGAGAGGTCTTTTCGGGAAATTAAAACCTAATTTTTTTTAAATTAGATAATGTAGTTCACCTCCATACTGTACATTCCACTTCATGTTACATTATATATTCAAAATTCGTATAGGAATTAAAACAGAGAGATCGGGGTTCAAATCTTATTCAGTTGAACAGGAGGGTTGGTTTTCCCAATTAGTACTCTGAATGATTTTACACTCTCTCATCATATGCAAATGATGGTACATTCGGATAAAAACTTTTTCGAACATATTGTTGATTGGCGAGGATGGGTGATCGGGGTTCAAATCTCGGTCAGGTGAACTGAGGGTTGGTTTTTTCCACTCTCCCTACAAGCAAATGCGGGTCCCACTTCCCAATTCCCAATTAGTACTCTGAATGATTTCACACACTCACATCATGTGCAAATGATGGTACATTCGGATAAAAACTTTTTTCGAACATATTGTTGATTGACCAGGATGGATGATCGAGGTTCATATCCTGGTCAGGTGAACTGAGGGTTGGTTTTTCCACTCTCCCAATCCCCAATTAGTACTCTGAATGATTTTACACTCTCCCATCATGCGCAAATGATGGTACATTCGGATAAAAACTTTTTTCGAACATATTGTTGATTGTCCAACAAGGGTGATCGGGGTTCAAATCTCGGTCAGGATAAACGAGGGTTGGTTTTCCACTCTCCCTTCAAGCAAATGCGAGTTCTCAGTACTCTGAATGATTTTACACATACACTCTCATCATGTGCAAATGATTCTACATTCGAATAAAAAAAAATTTCGTACATATCGGAAGACGACGTGTTTGTGAAGATCGAGGTTCGAATCTCAGTTGGGTGAACTGAGGGTTGGTTTTCCACTCTCCCTCCACGCACCTTCCCAATTCCTAATCCATAACCCGAACGGGTAGTAGCGAGCAAGTTTAGATTTGAATACTTTCTTATGACAGGGTGGGGGGTTCCAGGGGAGGCTCTGACGTCGTAGCTTTGACCATGCCGGGACTCCCGAGCTAAGACGTCGACGTGAAGATTACCAAACCTTCTCCTAGACCATGCCGGGAACCCTCCCATCGCTCCAAAGTCCGGAGGACTCGATTCCCGGGAGTCCGAGCTTCAATCCTGACCTGAGGGGTCCGAGCTTGTTACCGCGGCTACGCGAAGCCTCAGGATCCGAGCTTCAAACTCTGGCAAAGACATACATATCTTCCTGATTCAGATATGACCGATGAATCAATTAGAGAAATTCTCATCTCGAGCCCTCCCTCGAAATTTAGGTAATAATCGCGTTCGTTCCTATATTTAAGTTTTCCTCCACTGGGATGCGAACCTTAACCTCTCTGTCAAACCACATAACTTCACTTTCTATAAAGGAAACAGAAGTCAAAATGAGCGAATAAAGAATGACAAAATGACTGAATACAGAATGACAAAATGACAGAGCCAGTGATAATATCTATAAAAGATGGCAGCCGATCACATGACTTCACGTGAAAATACTCACTTATTACATGACATTATGAGCTTGAAAGTTCATTACTGCACTCACAAAAATACGCCACCTACCTCTCTATTGAGCTAGTTATATCCAGTCCAACTCATTACACCCTGAGCTAGTTATATCCAGTCCAACGCATTACATCCTGAGTTAGTTATATCCAGCCCACCTAACTACACCCTGAGCTAGTTATATATCCAGTCCAATCTAATGTTATCCTCCCATCTGTGCGTCCAGGTCTTCCCAATAGTTCTACCAGTCAGTACCATGATCACTGTCGTCGAATCTTATATATGCACTGTACGTCCGAATGTAGAAATCTTAACGTGAAATAATTTTTTTGTTTCAAGAGTCGCCTAAAGGCATGCGAGGAATGAGTTTCTATGTCTGCGACGGCTACAGACAAAACCGTTCAAATGTATTTGTATGTTATTTGACCATTCATTGAGGGAAAATCGCGATTTTAATTCTAATTCGAAATTTTTCGTAAATACCTCAATGATTTAGAGAATGTTTTATACCGTGTATCATATTTTAAGGTCATTTTACTGATAAAATGTCGTAATTATCCACTTCTGGGGGTTGCACGGTCTAAGGTGTCGCTCTCGCAGTAGACTAGACCGCCGAAGACGGGGAGATCGAGTTTAGAACCTCGGTCGGGTGTACTGAGAGGCTTGGTTTTCTACTCTCATTCCACGCAAATGCAGGCACACTTCCTCTCAGATTAAATCTTTCTTAGAAAATCGGCGTAAAAAACCCGAACGGGTAGTAAGACGACAACTGTAAATAAGGTAATAATGATACTGAGCCTAGATAAACTCGCATATGAATGGGTAGCATTCAAGTGAAATGATACTCCTTCCGTACAAGGTCCCCGCAACCGGCCAAACGCACGCAGACTCGTTAAACCCCTGGTACGGCAACCAGGAGAGCTCACCTCCGGTAGCAACATAATTCTCTGTTCAGCGCTCGGTCAATGCATATACCCGAGTTACAGGAGCTGTGCTCATGATCGTAAGACTATATTACTATATGGTTGAAATCCGGCTGAACCTTGTTTGAGAGATAACCTGCATGTGCGGTAGAGAGACGAATGGTGAAACATTTATGGCAAACTAAGGGATGATTGTCGAGAGCAGCTACATGATCTCATGGTAAGAGCTCCCTCCCGCCTACAGGTTTAGAGGCTCGATCCTCCTCGACACTTATCTACCTGTAACGTTTCATCTCAGTCACGTCTCCGGTCTAGAGAACTGAGATTAATTCGTTGCGTCGACTAACGAGCTTCATCACTCTTATAGACTCAAGCTATATTCGCCCATCAGTACTTCTCAGAGAGGGAAGAAACGAGTTAAGCGGCTTAGATAAGCAGAGTTCAGCTCGGGCTTGTGGGAGAGAGAAATCTGACATGTTCCCTCTTTTAAGTTCCCCACTACAGATGCTAAACATCGAACATTTGGATTTTCCCACACTTTCCAGAGAGAGGCTCCCGTTCCAGAAATTAACCTTGACCTTACTTGGCAAGTTTCCCTCGCTCGGGAGAAGAAACGATGTATACAGACGGAGGTTACCCCTGTTCTGAAAATCGTCGAGAAAAAAAAACACCAGAGCACATGACAGAGCTCCTGGTCCGTGATACATTAGGAGAAGGAGGGAGGGGGAGACATGTATGTTTCCTTCAGGTTCACGGCATCTTAGCTAAGGGGACCCCGGCATGGGCTCAAAGGAGGTTTGGGGCCCTCCCCCCGGCATGTCACTAAGAATGCCTGCTAGTATAGTAGGTCCTCCTCATCACTAAGAATGGGCGCTAGTATAGCCCACCTAGTCACTAAGAATGCCCACTATTTTCAACCATGCCGAGAATCGAACCCGAAACCTTTAACACAAAAGAGTGACTGAGCTAAGGTGTCAATACATTATTACCTTATTTACATTTGTCGTCTTACTACCCGTTCGTTTTTTTTATGCCGATGTTCTAAGAAAGATTCAATTTGAGAGGAAGTGTACCTGCATTTGCGTGGAGTGAGAGTAGAAAACCAAGCCTCTCAGTACACCCGACCGAGGTTCTAAACTCGATATCCCCGTCTTCGGCGGTCTAGTCTACTGCGAGAGCGACACCTTAGACCGTGCAACCCCCAGAAGTGGATAATTACGACATTTTATCAGTAAAATGACCTTAAAATATGATACACGGTATAAAACATTCTCTAAATCATTGAGATATTTACGAAAATTTCGAATTAGAATTAAAATCGCGATTTTCCCTCAATGAATGGTCAAATAACATACAAATACATTTGAACGGTTTTGTCTGTAGCCGTCGCAGACATAGAAACTCATTCCTCGCATGCCTTTAGGCGACTCTTGAAACAAAAAAATTATTTCACGTTAAGATTTCTACATTCGGACGTACAGTGCATATATAAGATTCGACGACAGTGATCATGGTACTGACTGGTAGAACTATTGGGAAGACCTGGACGCACAGATGGGAGGATAACATTAGATTGGACTGGATATATAACTAGCTCAGGGTGTAGTTAGGTGGGCTGGATATAACTAACTCAGGATGTAATGCGTTGGACTGGATATAACTAGCTCAGGGTGTAATGAGTTGGACTGGATATAACTAGCTCAATAGAGAGGTAGGTGGCGTATTTTTGTGAGTGCAGTAATGAACTTTCAAGCTCATAATGTCATGTAATAAGTGAGTATTTTCACGTGAAGTCATGTGATCGGCTGCCATCTTTTATAGATATTATCACTGGCTCTGTCATTTTGTCATTCTGTATTCAGTCATTTTGTCATTCTTTATTCGCTCATTTTGACTTCTGTTTTCTTTATAAAAAGTGAAGTTATGTGGTTTGACAGAGAGGTTAAGGTTCGCATCCCGGTGGAGGAAATCTTAAATATAGGAACGAACGCGATTATTACCTAAATTTCGAGAGAGGGCTCGAGATGAGAATTTCTCTAATTAATTCATTGGTCATGTCTGAATCCGGAAGATATGTATGTCTTTGCCAGGGATTGAAGCTCGGATCCTGAGGCTTCGCGTAGCCGAGGTAACAAGCTCGGACCCCTCAGGTCAGGATTGAAGCTCGGACTCCCGGGAATCGAGTCCTCCGGACTTTGGAGCGATGGGAGGGTTCCCGGCATGGTCTAGGAGAAGGTTTGATAATCTTCACGTCGACGTCTTAGCTCGGGAGTCCCGGCATGGTCAAAGCTACGACGTCAGAGCCTCCCCTGGAACCCCCCACCCTGTCATAAGAAAGTATTCAAATCTAAACTTGCTCGCTACTACCTGTTCGGGTTATGGATTAGGAATTGGGAAGGTGCGTGGAGGGATAGTGGAAAACCAACCCTCAGTTCACCCAACCGAGATTCGAACCTCGATCTTCACAAACACGTCGTCTTCCGATATGTACGAAAAAAGTTTTTATCCGAATGTAGCATCATTTGCACATGATGAGAGTGTATGTGTAAAATCATTCAGAGTACTGAGAACTCGCATTTGCTTGAAGGGAGAGTGGAAAACCCACCCTCGTTTATCCTGACCGAGATTTGAACCCCGATCACCCATCCTGGTCAATCAACAATATGTTCGAAAAAAAGTTTTTATCCGAATGTACCATCATTTGCGCATGATGTGAGAGTGTGAAATCATTCAGAGTACTAATTGAGAATTGGGAAGGGGGACCCGACTTTTACTTGGAGGGCGATTGGAAAAACCAGCCCTCAGTTCACCTGACCGAGATTTGAACCCCGATCACCCGTCCTTAAATCAACAATATGTTCGATAAAAGTTTTTATCCGAATGTACTATCATTTGCGCATGATGGGATGGTGTAAAATCATTCAGAGTACTTATTGGGAATTGGGAGAGTGGAAAAACCAACCCTTTTTTATCCTAACCGATCACCCATCCTCGCCAATCAACAAAATGTTCGAAAAAAGTTTTTATCCGAATGTTCCATCATTTGCGCATGATTGGAGTGCGTGTAAAATCATTCAGAGTACAAATTGGGAATTGGGAAGGGGGACCCGCATTTGCTTAGAGGGCGAGTGGAAAAACCAGCCCTCAGTTCACCTGACCGAGATTTGAACCCCGATCATCCGTCCTTCAATCAACAATATGTTCGATAAAAGTTTTTATCCGAATGTAGTATCATTTGCGCATGATGGGATGGTGTAAAATCATTCAGGTACTTATTGGGAATTGGGAAGGGTGACCTTCATTTGCTTGGAGGGAGAGTGGAAAAACCAGCCCTCAGTTCACCTGACCGAGATTTGAACCTCGATCACCCATCCTTGTCAATCAACAAAATGTTCGAAAAAAGTTTTTATCCGAATGTACCATCATTTGCATATGATGAGAGAGTGTAAAATCATTCAGAGTACTAATTGGGAATTGGGAAGGGGAACCCTCATTTGTTTGGAGGGAGAGTGGAAAAAACCAACCCTCAGTTCACCTGACCGGGATTTGAACCTCGATCACCCATCCTTGTCAATCAACAATATGTTCGAAAAAAGTTTTTATCCGAATGTACCATCATTTGCGCATGATTGGAGTGCGTGTAAAATCATTCAGAGTACAAATTGGGAATTGGGAAGGGGGACCCGCATTTGCTTAGAGGGCGAGTGGAAAAACCAGCCCTCAGTTCACCTGACAGAGATTTGAACCCCGATCACCCGTCCTTCAATCAACAATATGTTCGATAAAAGTTTTTATCCGAATGTACCATCATTTGCATATGATGAGAGAGTGTAAAATCATTCAGAGTACTAATTGGGAAAACCAACCCTCCTGTTCACCTGACCAAAATTCGAACCCCGATCTCTCTGTTTTAATTCCTATACGAATTTTGAATATATAATGTAACATGAAGTGGAATGTACAGTATGGAGGTGAACTACATTATCTAATTTGAAAAAAAAAAAATTAGGTTTTAATTTCCCGAAAAGACCTCTCGCTTTATTCAATTTAATGAATGAATTTAGAATATATAATGTACAGTATGGAATTGAACTACATTATCTAATTTGAAAAGACATCTCGCTTTATTCAATATATTTTCACAACGCTAATGAAATGGGGATGAATAAGATTTAGTAAGTGCACCTGTATTAGCTTAGAGGAAGTGAACCCGCATTTGTTGAAGGGAGAGTGGAAAAACCAACCCTCAGTTCACTTGACCGAGATTTGAACCTCGATCACCCATCCTCGTCAATCAACAATATGTTCGAAAAAGTTTTTATCCGAATGTACCATCATTTGTGCATGATGGGAGCGTGTGTGTAAAATTATTCAGAGTACTGAGTATCCTCATTTGCTTTGAGGGTGGGTGGGAAACTACAGCTCGTTCATCCTGACTGAGATTCGAACCTTGTTCTTCACAAACACATCCGACATCTTAGCTCCCGGCACGGCTTCGGAGGAGGGGGACCGGGGAAGATGTGTGTAGGGTTCATTCGGAGCAAAAAAAAAGTACATTTAGACTCGACCGTCCTCGAGCAGGGCTGCAACCCATCCCCCTCACCCTGACATCAGCGCACCCCCTCGTCATGATACTCCCCCTCCCCACCACATTTCTCCTAGCTGTCCTAGAACATGAACCGTGTATAAGAGATACCTACATCCCCTCACCACTTTTCTCCCTCGCTGCCCCAGTATTCCTACCTATATCTAGATGAGGAGTGGGAGAGAGAGGGAGAGAGAACTCCAACATACTTCAAGGAAGGGGTGAGGGGGCACACTTCCCCACCCCCTCAATGTCCCAGTACATGATGGTCTTCCAGCAGGGAGGGAGGGAGGGAGACAGAGAGAGAGAGAGACAGAGCGCGCCCGCGTGTCCCCACATACGAGGCGCGGGAGGGGTGGGAAAGGGTTGAGGGGAGGGAACTCCTCCTTAGTGTTTTAGTACATGAACTTCCTCCCTACTGCCCAGACACAGAAGTTTGGTTTTGCGCGCTATTCTCTACCACTAAGCCCTATTTGTTAATTTAATTTAATCTAGCACAAGGATTGATTCTGTGGACAGCCATTACGCATCAGTTTATGATACCTGCATATTATTATGAATGATAAATCTTAAAACTAATTAATTTAAACAAATAGATATGAAAGCTTCAATGATCGAGAAGGCACGGTTGCATAGAAGCAAGACTGAAATAATCACCAAACCATGGAAAAAATTAAAACCAAAACCCGTTGTAAAGGAATTTCTTAGGTTTGTTCCTGCGTTGAGGTAACATTTAATCAAGACACCAGTGACAATGTTATAACGTTCCCGGAAAGCTGGTGGGAACTTTATTGATGACTATAGCGGTATATCCACATAAGTTTATACTGGTATGTCAAGATAATAGACTAAAAATAATATAATTATTACTACTAGACAGCGCATCAAAACCACAGTCAACAGAGCCAAATGTACTGAAACCCGCAACACACTGTCACAAAATAACGACTTCAAGTCCACAGTCCGCGTCCGGCCCAGGGGGATGGCTACGCGTGGATAGTTTAGGACCGTGCTATTCAACCTGGGGTACGCGAACATATCTTAGGGGTAGGCTAAGTTAAATGTAAATATATATTATTTAATGATAAACAATGAAAAATCAGGGCCAGATTTAGGGTTAGGTGCGAGAGATCTGGACATAAGGAGCACCATTTCTCGCTCTCACTCAAATGCAATTTATAGAATATATAGCCTATAACTTGCATAATGCATCAACTACTTTGTGGGTACGAAGTTGAAGATACATTCAATCTGGAAGTACGCAAACAAAAAAGGTTGACTAGGCTACCACCGGTCTTGGAGTAATGAGTCTACGAACACAGTGTCTGACACGCACCTAGTCTGATGTGAACCGCGCGACGTCTGCGCAGAAGTTCATCTACAAGTGCAGGGCCACCCAATAAGAGACGGAGAACATCGGCTAGTGCCACGACCTGCAGGGAAAAAACTATAAAAATTAACAAACATTATAAAATGTATTATTTTAATTGTGTACGTTTTAATGTGGCTAGAAGAAAAATTAAACAAGCTAATCTAATGTGTTTTTTTTTGTGCTTTATGTCTTCTGGGCTAGCTGCACACACACACACACACACACACAAACACACACACACACATATATATATATTAATAGATTAAAATAAATAAAGGTATAATTTAAATGAAATTTACCATCATTTGCTTGGAGCAAGAGTGGGTTACCATTTAGGTAAAATTACTCCTTTAGTACACCCTATTGGATTTTCAAACCCAACACCCCCGTCATCGGTAAACTAAGTATGACGAGACTGGCACTTTTGTCTGCGTGCCCAGCAATGCTGGTAGCCGTAAGGTTATGTATTATTTGGGTCACATCCTGATTATTTATTGGCTGCTTTGTATTATTCTATGACATAAGTTAACAAAACTATTTGGCCGGTGGTATGACACAATAGTTTGTAAAAATCATTACTTACTTTTCAGGAAGAAAAAAATTAGAGTTTAAAAACTTAAATTTATTGTTTGTACTGTGTAGGCCCTAATCATTAAATTGTTCAAATTATTATAATTTACACAAAATTATACAATGCACTTTGCAAAGGATACACTGGTACAGGTAACTTAAATCTATTTTCTCAAGTTAAATAATCAAAAACTCAAAGCTCAGTTAAAAAACAAATTGAACCATCATATCAAAAGTTGAGTCAGGATAAATAATGTATTACAGTACTGCATTTAAAATTATAGCATCATCAAGAGTAGAAAAAATGATTTCTCAAAAGTGTAAATAACCACATAGTAAAATTTACAAAAATTACGTTCATATCATTACCGTTCATAAATAAATAATGGTCAAGTTATTATTAATCAAAATTTTTAAAAACCAATCCATATAAAAGGGTTCTGTATTCATTTCTAGTGATAAAGTCTTTCATCGCAGCCAAGGGTTGGGGGGTTTGGGGGTTCTAACCACCCCCGAAATTTTATTAACAAAATATGGCTTTATTTATGGCTCAAACCATATCAAAATTAAGGTAAAAGTACAAATAAGGGGCTGTGTTACCATAAAAAGCACTTCAGAGATATTCTATAAGTGTCTAATATTTAGAATTTTTTTCTAGCCTTCGGCAGTTATGATGTTGTTTTTCCATAAAAATAAAAAAAACACATCAGATATAATCTAGAACCGTTTGTCATTTATAATTTTGTCTAGCCTCCGGTATTTGTGGGATGTGACCACCAAACCCCCCTGAAAGTATGGACTGGCTACGGCCTTGATCGCAGAGTCAATACTGATGTTATCTCTTATCAAGTTCCTATTTGTATGTATGTATTGAGAGTCAGCGGAAGATGAATTGTCCGCATTGAAACTAAAGGTTAATCTGAAGGAAAGAATATTTCAAAAACTATAATACAAATTCTTTAGCGGGTATTCTATTTCTCTTATTCTATATTTATAGAAATTAAACAATATCGAGACAAAAATAAAAATATTTATTGCTAGCCACCAATTAAAATTAAAATAATAAGTTTTACACTAAATGTTGAAATAAATAAAAACAATCCAAACAATTGATATTAAAAATATAGTTATTACAAAAAATTAATGATATCTTAAAAATCAAATATTTTTTTACAGTTTCCTAAAAAACCTTCTATCCAGGCCCAACATAAAAAATGAGTGTAGCCGGCTATTTGGTTACACGTAGTTCAGCGGTTTTCTCCCAGGGCAACACTAACGTAAAGGCAGAGCCGGTCTAAGGCGTGTGCGACGTGTGTGTGCACACACAAACAATTCAGGGGGGCACCAAAATGAACCAAGAATAAATATATTTTGTTTTTATCTGGGAAACTATAATTATAATTAAAGGAAGTAATTTGTAATAAGAATGTTTATTTCTTAAATTAATATTTACATCCATGCTAAACAGAGTACTTTTTTTATTCCAAATTAGTGCGATAGAATACAATAACAAATTAAATACCTTTGGGAGGTTGTTCGGAGCGACGCAACCCTGTCAACTACATTGGCGACGGGACTATACTAGTTGCCGGGTCGAGACTGTACGATATATGAGTTAGGCTCAGGCCAAACCTTTGGTGGACGGCAGGGGATGGGGGTGTAATGTTAGTTTTGATTCTCAGTCAGTCACCCAACCTCCGTGCGAGTGATTTATAGACAATCGCTTACTCGCTTTATTTATAGCAAACCTTTTTGTAGGTATTGTACTCTATGAAGTGTATTATGTCGTATGCTGTATTGCTGTCATTATGTTTTTACTTTTTGTGGTTTCTATTTTTTTAAATAATATTAAATCTATTTTTAAAAAAGTTTCCCGAACTTTCTACAACCGAAAATAGAAAATTGAACGCAAAACCGTTACAAGAAACTAAGTCAAGCGCTAAACTAATTTGTAATTATTTCATGAAGGCAAGCACTAGTAAAGAAAGTGAAAGTGAAATTGAAATTAAAACTCAATGTAGCGCTCGAAAGATTTAATAAAAACTAATGCGGATAGTTCTAACACCACGAAAATTACTGATCACAGTGATAAGAGTTATATGACTGTGCTATGTGAATAATTAATGTGACCAAATGAAAGATCCGGCTAAATGTCCCAACGTGCTAAGCGCAACTGAACGTGATTTTATATTTCGCACGCACCAATCTCAACAGTATTAGACCGCTACCCTAGAAAAGGTGGGAAAAGATCATTTTTAACGTAATTTATTATCGGCTTACTTCCAACAGGTATTTAACACGGCAATCACCAGCACTACATTATCTGATGAAAATGAAAACTGTGATTGAAGGCACATTGGAAAAACTCTTTCCCAACATGAGACGTCCTCTAACCACTTAAAGTGCTACGAAAAATGAGTTGAAGGCGAAAGGAGGCTTAACACTGGCAAGGCAATTGAAATGAAAACCAAAGATTAATTGCTCAGGATAAATAGCGACGGAAAAACGTTCTCACGAGAGATCTTGCCATCTTGCCATCTTTCCACCTTTCCACCTTTCCACCTTTCCACCATGCCATCGTTCCACCTTGCCACGGTGCTATCTTTCCACCTTTCCACCATGCCATCGTTCCACCTTTCTCCCTTGCCATCTTTCCGCCTTTCCACCATGCCATCGTTCCACCTTGCCACCATGCCATCTTTCCACCTTTCTCCCTTGTCATCTTTCCGCCTTTCCACCATGCCATCGTTTCACCTTGCCACGGTGCCATCTTTCCACCTTTCTCCCTTGCCATCTTTCCACCTTTCCACCATGCCATCTTTCCACCTTTCTCCCTTGTCATCTTTCCGCCTTTCCACCATGCCATCGTTCCACCTTGCCACCATGCCATCTTTCCACCTTTACACCTTGCCTAACACAACATGGCTTCTCGAGGAACTCACGAAACCCTCTACAGCAAAAACAATGGAAATTTTCCCGGGCTCGTAGAGTTGATTTCAAAATTCAATCCTGTTATGAAGGAACATATTTCCCAAATTCTGAGGAAAGACAATCGCAGATGTTTAACATATTTGTTTTGTTTGTTTGTTAGGATTTTATTTTTTTGTAGCGATAAGTAGTAATAACATGTATAAACATAGAATATAAATGACATAAATAATAATACGAACACCAGCCCCGATGGGGCTCTCGGACTTTAACCAACATAGAAACAAAATAAACGTTAAACATGAAAATCTTTGTCGCCCTGGCGGGCTGATTATAATTATTCCAAGGGTCGTACAGGCGGGAAAATTGACTAAAAAACCCGCCCAGTCGCCAGTATGTGGTCGACAGGGACCTTATAATATATACATTTATACATTTAGAGAGAACGACAGGCTAGAAAAAATTGAAGGATGGGTGACCGGACGTAGATGGGACATGTAGGAAGTGAAGCGGGAGATGATTATGGTAAAATGAGAGTGAGATGGAACAACGGGAGGATAAACAGATCGAGTGATTGGGAAACTAGACAGGGGCACCACGGCCCTCTGGTGGAGGACCACCTAGGACAACACATATTGCTTTACTAGACAGAACACTCACACTCACGAGGACGACATTATTACATACATTCAACAAGAAAAAATACCGGCTGATATTAAATTAATTTGGGTCCTGAAGGAGCTTGTAAAAATGTTTGTAACTGTTTGTATCAATCTGATTTAATTCGGTCTATTGGTATGAAGTGTATGCTGTGGAAGATAATGTTGGATACACCGACCGGACCAACACCCACCGGCGGAAGGTGGGGTTGGGAACTGGCACTTAGACACACGCGCACACGGGGAGGGCGGAGCGCCAACCGGGAGAGCTCGCGGAGCACTGGAGCCGCGTCCTGATGAAGTCGGCCTAAGGTCTTAAACAGGAGCAATCGCTCCTCAACGCCACAGACTACCTCCCGGGTCATCCGTGTCCGGCGGGGGGCCCACCACACCATCTCTGATGCGTCTGTGGACGAGAGCAGGGGGTCGTAATCGCCGATGCCCCTGACGATCGCGTTAGGACTGGCCTGCGCTCATGAGAAGAAAGTCACTGCCAACCCGCGGATGATCACGTCCAGGGGCTGGAGGCCAGACAAGTCTAGCACGATTCGGGTGTGAGTACGGGGAGGGAGTCCGAGCATCAACCTCAAAAAGAGGTGATAAACCGCTCGGAGCGGGAGAAGCGGTAACGGGGAGGTCGCCCTGGGGGACTCCAGAGACTATAGGACGAGGGGTCGACAACTGGTGGTCCACGCCCACTCTGAAGGAGCGGTCCTGGAGGAAATACAGAAGGAGATGAAGCAGGGGGCGGGAACTCCGGCTTCTGCAAGTCCCGTGAGAAGTCCTCCGTGGCTCACACTGTCGAACGCACCCTTCACGTCCAACAAGACGATGCCGGAATGGCGACGCTCGTTGAACGCTTCCATCACCAAGTCGACTACCTTGGCGACGGCGTGGGTGGTGGACAGGCCCTTCCGGAAACCGAACTGGTGATCCGGCAGGAGGGGGTGCACCTCCAGCCAGGCCTCCAGCCTGGTCAAGATCAGTCTCTCGGCCACTTTGCCGACTCAAGAGAGTAGAGAGTTAGGTAGATAGGAAGTAGGGTACGGGTGGGCACCATTACATCGCAAGTCCATTACATCGCATTTTAGGAACAAATACATTGCAGGTCCATCACGTCGCATTTCTCCACCTCTCTACACATATTATTATGTAACAAGTTGGATCCAACATGTTGGAAGACAATTCATATGGAAAAGTAAGCTGTGTTTATTCGCGCCAACTTGTTAGACCAACATCCTGGTTCCTCCACCTTTTTTAAATCAGTCTACACATTTCTAGCCATGGATAATGTCGTATTACTTGCCGTTTCTTCATTATTGTGATGACAGGAAGTGTACTCTTGCATAAAACCAAAATTTAAGAAACGGTAGGGCGTTCAAAGTTTGTTTTTTGCTAGACGTCGAATTGAAGGTGTGTTTATGGTAATAATGAGTTACCTACATTTGTAAAGTGGTGTTGATAGCTTTGTACACATGAGACCTCACAAAGAACAAAATACTTTTGATATAAATCAATTAAGAATCTAGTAGCCGAAGCTTTTATTATTTATTCTTTTTAGTGAGGAATTCTCCATCTCCATCAATTCTGAAAATTGAAAAATGACACCTGAACACAGGTCCCGGGTTCTATTCACGTATCTAGGTGTAATTTTTCCATTTTCAGAATTTAGATCAATTAGTTTAACTGTATTAGCCTTGTTCCATTCCATGATCACAAAAATACACTAGCCCCGATTTTAAAAGTTAAACTAATCTGAAAATAAAACACATGCTTCACCAAGGTAAGACACTCATTCAACTCGATAGCGCATGTGCAGAACCTCCCGACTCGGCCAACACCAACATGTTGGCCAACATCCCCAACAAGTTGGGAGTGGGTTTATATTGTAACACAACTTGTTGGGATCGTGTTGGCCAATGTGGTTAGCTGTGTGTAGAGAGGTGGAGAAATGCGACGTGATGGACCTGCAATGTATTTGTTCCTAAAACGCGATGTAATGGACTTGCGATGTAATCGTGCCCACCCGTAGGGTATCCGGGTGGTTTCCCGGGCTTGTGGATGGGAATGACAGTCGCCACCCACCATTGCGCGGGAAAGTACAACAATATAAACATTGCGTTCAGGATACGTAGAAGAAGGACGAAGGCTTTACGAGGGAGGTGGGTCAGGAGGAGGGGGGATATCCGGTCCAACCCAGGAGCGGACGCGGCGCGAAGCCTGGCCACGGTCCTGGTCAGCTCGGAGGGGGTTACCAGCCGCAGGTCGGGGTACGGGGGTTGACCTGCCACCGGGGGAAGGAAGTGCCCCGGGGGATCCGCTTGATCTCTCTCCGGTGATCCCGGTCGCCTCGCGAAGCTAGCCTGGAATCCTACCGCCAGAGCCTCTGACCGGTCTGTGGCGGAGGACGCCAACCCACCCGCCACGCGGAGCTCGGGGATCAGATCCTTCTGGCGACGTATCCCCTTCAGATGACGCCACAGAGAGAGATCTTTTGGGTCGAGAGCCTACCTCTGCCACTGTCTGAGCTTGCGCCGACAGTGAGAGCGGAGCGCGACGTATATCTCCCGGACACGGGGGAGACGACTTCTCTGCCACAGAGCACGCGCTCTATCCCGGAGCCTCATGTCGTCTATCAGGTTGGGGGCGAGTGGGGGGCCCAGCAAGGGGTGTCGGCGGATCGGAATCGACGACTCCACCGCCGACAGGAGGGAAGCGGTGAAGAGTTGAACCTGCCGGTCCAACTCCCCCACGTCGCGTATGGGAGCATTCAACATTCAAATAACATTCAAAATGTTATACATAGGGTCTAGTTTTAAAACTGCCATATATAGTATTCTCCACAATTTTTCAGATGGGTGTTTGGGGGGAAACGGGGGCGCAAAATGTGAGTTTTGCACACACAAAACTTTTGCCTTAGACCGGCCCTGCGTAAAGATTCCCCCACTACATAATAACTCTCCCTGTCCCTCTTTGAGCGTCTTTCTTACTAAAAACAAACCAAAGGTGCAGAAACTTTGTCAATGATTGGAAGGGGGAGAAGGGAATGCCGCGGTCAACTAATATTTATATTTACTCTTTGAGTATAAATGTTCACCTCGGTGGGCCCATGGTCTAATGTGCTAGTCTCATGTTAGGCTAGACTTCCCAGGACAGCGAGATCAGGGTTCGATTCTAGTCGGCCCCACAAGCGGTGGTTTATCTGGTTGTTGTTGATAGCAAGTAAATCATTAATTTAATCCTGTTTTTATATAAATATCAATATAAGTATGCTTTTTACCGGTGTTATTATAATAAGACCCGATTGGATATTTATCTCAGTTTTATAATAGAATGTATTGTGACAGTAGGCCTACTTGGATTTTAGGACACACCATCATGTTAGGCCTTCTCCCTATTTAACTCAAAAGGGAACGGGACTTTCCCTCATGATTATATTCTAATTTTGTTAAAGAAATTAAACAATATATTAAAGAATACTTTTAAAGGAACAACGATGACTTTCTGCTTGTTGCTTATAAGAGTAATGATAAAGGTATTTTGATTGTACACTAACTAAATGAAATTAAAGAAATTTGGAGAAAGAGTAGCTTTTGGCTCTGATAACACACAACCCAAAATTAACTATTCATGCTTATCAGGAAAAACAGGATCGTCTTGACCAAAACTATATCGAATTTCCTTTAATAAATTGTAATGAAATATTTAAAAAATAAATTAAGACAGCTATGGACGCCATGAATACGGTTAGTTTAGTTAGTGTTTATTTTTTAATTTATTTTATATTGATTTTATTTGTTTTGGTTATTTTTTAGTTTTGTTGTACCCCTGAATGTAAAAAGGTTAAGAATATAAATAAGTGTAATTGTCATAGGCCTACAACTTAAATGATAAAATATATCGTCTTGACCAAAACTATATCGAAGTAGCGTTAAGGATGAGTTAGGTGTAATTCATAGGAAGTGCACCCACATTTGCGTGGAGAGAGAGAGAGAGTGTGTGGAGAAACCACCCTCCATGCACCCGAGCGTGATTGAACCCCGATCTTTAGTCCTCGGCACTATAGTCTAACATGAGACAGCGCGTTAGACCGTGCGACCACCGAGGCTGGTATGTGGATTATTCAAATTTGGAATGGTTGTTTTACAATTTTGGAGTTTTGACCATACACTCAGCTGCTTCATATCGTGCCGATGTTAGAAAATTGTTTTGTTTTTCAATTCCACGAAATAAACCTTTGCAAACTGTGTTGGCTGTTTTCTTTCACTAATAATTTCTCGTCGGTTGCTTTGAACAAGAAATTTCCCCTTCAACGAAAACAAATCTCAATGTAGAAAATAACTACTAACGCTCTGAAGTACTGTGACGGACTTGATAACTAAACTGCTGTTTTGAAATCAACTCCCGCTGAATCTTTTATCGTAAAAGAAGGTTCACTCTCTTTTGTTCCAATACTCTACCATCTATCTACCACTCAACCAACTACGGTGGTCACAGAGCTACAGTTTTCATACTGGATCAGCATCGTAGTCAATTCCACGCACAATAATTATCATCGCATGAGCTCGCAATTGAGTATTAACATTGTCATATTGATGTGGAACTATAGTGCAGCTTTGAAAATTAGGAAACAAGAATAATTTGGCCCCTTCTGACCCTCCTGATTTTGGCCAAGGAGAGCCAATGGTCCCATGACCCCCCGCTCCCGTTCCGACTCCTATGGGCAGTACTACTAAAACTACTTTCATTTATTCCCACATCAAGCAATATATATGTGCATCTGTCACTTTTAATAGATATTATCAATAGCCATAGGATAATAGTGAAACAATATTAATAGTGATCACAAATAACATATTTATATTTACTAAAAGGTTCTCCAAAACATCTTATTACTGAAGCTAATTTAGGGGGACTATAATTAAGTGTATTAAAAAATTAAAAAATTGGGAAACAATATCACGAAAATAGAATCCACAGTGCACAAGAAATAAGAGTGTAAGAATAGTGCTTCGAGTGGCGTTCACTCACCCATCCAACAAGTGCTAACAGACTGACGATGTAGTAGTGTCCTCCTTTTAGAGTGCACACTGAGTTGAACAGATGAGAGTGGCGCTGAAAACAAGGGTGACAACATTTACAAGTGGGCAACTAGTCCTAAAAACAAGGGTGACAACATCCCTGAATACAAGAGTGACATCACTTACAACAGTGGACAACACCTTTGAATATGAGGTTGACCAAATTTTTTTCATTTTTCTATGTCACATTCCTAGTTTTTTTGTCAAACTTTCTTTTTTGCTCCCTGCCTTACTACCATTTAAATTTGTCCACATATTTACACCAATAGGGTTGGGAGGAATAAAATACAAGTTAGGTCAAATATTTTTACATTTGATTGGAGTGGGGCGGAAAACCATTTGAGAAAAAATATCCCAGAGCATCCGGCTGATATTCGAGCACAGAATATATTAAATATTTAACGTTCACCTTCTGAATCATCTGATAGGGGGCTTCAGAACCTGGGAGAGGGGAGGGAAGGGCGTGGACTAACTTAGGCCCCCAATATTTTTCACATATATGAAAATCCCATGAATAAAATTGCTTTAAAATCTTGTTTAACCGACAGACTTAGCCCTTGCCCCTTGTGGGAAATGATATTGTGGGAAGTAGTTTCATTTGACAACAAAACTAAAAATGTCTACCATAAATACCTATAACAATCAGTATGGTAATTTTAAGTCATGGTTTACATATCTATGAATCATGTTATAAAGTGGTAGTCGAAGAGGGTCTTTCAGAAGTGTGCACCATTTTCCCCTTACGTTTCCTAAATGTTTGTTTCGAAAGACTTTGCAAAGCTTTACACAAAAATCCCCAGGCTAGGTAGGTTAACTATAGACTAGTTTATTTATACTATGTTGAGTAAATCACATGCTAAGATAAACTATAGATAAGCAGGCTTATTTGACGGGATGAATATTGTAATTCATGTGTGTGGGAGTGTTATGACATTATTAACTTTAATCAATTCAAAATGTGATAGCAATAAATCTTGGAAGGGGTTAATTTGTGGACTACTGATAATTTACTTTTAACGTTAACTGTCGAGAACTGTATGGTTTCCTTAAAACTTTCAAACAAATTTTATATTGTGTTTCATAGATTTTTCTTCGATCAAATAGAAATATCAAAATGTCTTCTTCCTCCCAGGCGATTTACAATATCTACTTACAAAATGCCTATCCTTAAAATAGTGTTAATAGGCACTAGCCTAGAAATACAGTAAGACCCGTGGCACACATAAATGTAGGAAGTTTAGTTGTATGTATTTTTTTCAAATACTACTTAAAATAGATTATAGAGGCATTCAAATAACTAAAATTCGCCTCCAGAGACACATTTGAAATAGCTTAAAAAAGACGCCAGCGAGAACCACTCTAAATAGCTTTAAAGGGCATCCCATTTTCACAAACTTGCGATTAGAGGCCCAATACAAATAGCTTATAGAGATGTCTAATTTTAAAAAATAACCCAAATAGCTTCTAAGGGCAAAGAATTTTCAAAAATAAATTCAGGTGAAAAATCATCTAAAAATAGTGTTTAGATTAAATCAATTTTCAAAAATTGGCTGAGGGATGGATGACCACTTGAATAGCCTTTAGTTTTAGAGGAATATGATATTCAAAATGTTTCCAGGGAATTCCAACGGCATCTCAATTTAAACAAATTTCTGGGAAAGGGCCCAACATATTTTTTTCTAATTTATCACTCCCCACCCCCACCTCATTACACAAATAAGATTCTACCAACACTGTAGAGTAACTATCTTTACCTATAAAATACAAATAGAAAATAATTTTGATCGTTGACCCCAGAAAATGTGATTATACAATCCGCCCTTCGTACTGTATTCTTACTATAATACCTATATTAAGATAAATAAAAGATTTAAAAAGTATTATCCATGAAAAATAAACCACTTTCAAATATCTTAAAGCATTATCCAGAGTTTAAATTTGTACTGTGGAAGGACCCTCAAGCCGACCTACCAGTTGAGCTTCACGTCCAAAGAGCTTCCGGAGCCCCTGCATCTGATTATACCATAAAATCACTTGCAAAATATCTTAACTCTAACACAACAACCACAACATCCAATCCCCAGGCCGTCAATGCATCCCTGGGTATAAGGACAACCCTTCTGTCCCAAGAATTGAGCTTGGCTCACTGCAAAGACAGGCTGCTCAGCTAAGAGGGACACAATCAAAATAAACTACAATGTATGCATGCAGGAATATTGATTATTTGGTACACTTGCGAATTATATAATATTTTGCTTTGTAGGCCTACTGTACATGTATTAAATACATCATTTATTGTATTAAAACACGTTTAAACTTATCCCTCCTATTTATCCAGATTTTAAATAATACGAATTGTGCTAGTCCGATCTCAAACAATCCGTATTATTGAGGTTGTGCTCCAAATAAAAATGGCCCCCCCACCATTTTTACCCGTAAAAATGGTCCGATGACCGAATGGAAAGGCAGCTTCATGACCCTTGGAATTGAAGACGTGATTTCTAGCCGCCTTCAGCATATTTTGCACACTTGGGTCTTGGCTGTGGACAAGGCACACAAATATTTAGAAAAAAAAAAATATAGGAAATTGTCTGGTTTCAAATTTCATACATGTTTCCTCAACATGATTTTCCTAATTTCCTATTTCAAAATGAAACTACTTAAATTTAGTGCTGCTGAACAAGTCTTGCTGTCATGTAAACAAATATAGCCTTCAACAATAGTTTACTTAATGCAGTTGTTCAAGAACATTGTTAAGTTTTGATTTAAAAAATTAGACAAGATTTGTTAATTCTTTATGATTCACATCATAAAATTATATATAAATTTTAATGTATTACTTATTATATGACATTAGGAATTCAAAAGTTAATTGTCGCACTTACAAAAGTGCGCTACCTATCCCTATCATCAGCTAGTTCTACCCAGTCCAACTCATTACACCCTATCCCTATCATCAGCTAGTTATATCGAGTCCACCTCATTACACCCTATCCCTATCATCAGCTAATTATATCCAGTCCACCTCATTACACCCTATCCCTATCATCAGCTAGTTATATCGAGTCCACCTCTTTAAACCCTATCCCTATCATCAGCTAGTTATATCGAGTCCAACTCATTACACCCTATCCCTATCATCAGCTAATTATATCCAGTCCACCTCATTACATCCTATCTCTATCAACAGCGAGTTATATCAAATCTAGCTCATTACACCCTATCCCTATAATCAGCTAGTTATATCCAGTCCACCTCATTACATCCTATCCCTATCATCAGCTAGTTATATTCAGTCCACCTCATTACACCCTATCCCTATCATCAGCTAGTTATATCCAGTCCACCTCATTACACCCTATCGTAGTTTATTCAGTCCACCTCATTACACCCTATCCTCTATCATCACCAGCTATATCCAGTCCACCTCATTACACCCTATCCCTATCATCAGTAGTTATATTCAGTCCACCTCATTACACCTTCATACCATATATTCCATACTATTACCTATCATCTCACGTATATCAGCACCTCATTACAACCTAATCCCTATCATCAGCTAGCTATATCCAGTCCACCTCATTACAACACTATCCCTATCATCAGTAGTTCATATCCAGTCCACCTCATTACACCCTATCCTATCATCAGCTAGTTATATTCAGTCCACCTCATTACACCCTAACTCTATCATCAGCCTAGCTATATCCAGTCCACCTCATTACACCCTATCCCTATCATCAGTAGTTATATCCAGTCCAACTCATTACACCCTAATCCTATCATCAGCAGCTATATCCAGTCCACTCATTACACCCTATCCCTATCATCAGCTAGTTATATTCCAGTCCACCTCATTACACCCTATACCTATCATCAGCTAGTATATTCAGTCCACCTCATTACACCCTATCCCTATCATCAGCTAGTATATCCAGTCCACCTCATTACACCCTATCCCTATCATCAGCAGTTATCCAGTCCACCTCATTACACCCTATCCCTTTTCATCAGTAGCTTATATCCAGTCCACCTCATTACACCCTATCCTATCATCAGCTAGCTATATCCAGTCCACCTCATTACACCCTATCCCTATCATCAGTCAGTTATATCAGTCCACTCATTACACCCTATCCTATCATCAGCTAGTTATATCCAGTCCAACCTCATTACACCTATCCCTATCATCAGCTAGTATATCCAGTCCACCTCATTACACCTATCCCTATCATCAGCTAGCTATATCCAGTCCACCTCATTACACCCTATCCCTATCATCAGCAGTTATATCCAGTCCACACTCATTACACCCTATCCCTATCATCAGATAGTTATATTCAGTCCACCTCATTACACCTAACTCTTCATCAGCCAGCTATATCCAGTCCACTCATTACACCCTATCCCTATCATCATAGTTATATCAGTCCACCTCATTACACCCTAATCCTATCATCAGCCAGCTATATCCAGTCAATCATTACACCCTATCCCTATCATCAGTCAGATATTCAGTCCACATCATACACCTATCCTATCATCAGCTAGTTATATCCAGTCCACTCCATTACACCTACCTCTATCTATCACAGCTATATCCAGTCCACTCATTACACCCTATCCCTATCATCAGTAGTTATATCAGTCCACCTCATTACACCCTATCCTATCATCAGCTAGCTATATCCAGTCCACTCATTACACCCTAACCTATCATCAGCTAGTTATATTCAGTCCACCTCATTACACCCTAACCTATCATCAGCCTTAGTATATCCAGTCCAACTCATTACACCCTATCCTATCATCAGTTAGTTATATTCAGTCACCTCATTACACCCTATCCTATCATCAGCTAGTATATCCAGTCCACCTCATTACACCTATCCCTATCATCAGCAGCTATATCCAGTCCACCTCATTACACCCTATCCCTATCATCAGATAGTTATATCAGTCCACCTCATTACACCCTAACTCTATCATCAGCCAGTATATCCAGTCCACCTCATTACACCCTATACCTATCATCAGATAGTTATATTCAGTCCACCTCATTACACCCTATCCTATCATCAGCTAGCTATATCCAGTCACTCATTACACCCTATCCTATCATCAGCTAGCTATATCCAGTCCACTCATTACACCCTATCCCTATCATCAGATAGTTATATTCAGTCCACCTCATTACACCTATCCCTATCATCAGCCAGCTATATCCAGTCCACCTCATTACACCCTATCCCTATCATCAGACCAGCTATATCCAGTCCACCTCATTACACCCTATACCTATCATCAGCTAGCTATATCCAGTCCACCTCATTACACCCTATCCTATCATCAGCCAGCTATATCCAGTCCACCTCATTACACCCTATCCCTATCATCAGCTAGCTATATCCAGTCCACCTCATTACACCCTATCCCTATCATCAGCAGCTATATCCAGTCCACCTCATTACACCCTATCCTATCATCAGCCAGCTATATCCAGTCCACTCATTACACCCTATCCCTATCATCAGATAGTTATATTCAGTCCACCTCATTACACCTATCCCTATCATCAGCCAGCTATATCCAGTCCACCTCATTACACCCTATCCCTATCATCAACAGCTATATCCAGTCCACCTCATTACCCCTATCCTATCATCAGATAGTTATATTCAGTCCACCTCATTACACCCTAACTCTATCATCAGCAGCTATATCCAGTCCAACTCATTACACCTATCCCTATCATCAGTAGTTATATCCAGTCCACCTCATTACACCTAATCCCTATCATCAGCTAGTTATATCCAGTCCACTCATTACACCTATCCCTATCATCAGCTAGCTATATCCAGTCCACCTCATTACACCCTATCCCTATCATCAGATGTTATATTCAGTCCACCTCATTACACCCTACCTATCATCAGCCAGTTATATTCAGTCCACCTCATTACACCTACCTATCATCACCAGTATATCCAGTCCACCTCATTACACCCTATCCCTATATCAGTAGTTATATCCAGTCCAACTCATTACACCTATCCTATCATCAGCAGCTATATCCAGTCCACCTCATTAACCCTATCCCTATCATCAGATAGTTATATCAGTCCACCTCATTACACCCTAACCTATCATCAGCAGCTATATCCAGCCACTCATTACACCCTATCCCTATCATCAGATAGTTATATCAGTCCACCTCATTACACCCTAACCTATCATAGCCAGCTATATCCAGTCCAACTCATTACACCCTATCCCTATCATCAATAGTTATATTCAGTCCACCTCATTACACCCTAACTCTATCATCAGCCAGCTATATCCAGTCCACCTCATTACCCCTATCCCTATCATCAGATAGTTTATTCAGTCCACCTCATTACACCCTAACCTATCATCAGCCAGTATATCCAGTCCAACCATTACACCGTATCCCTATCATCAGCCAGCTATATCCAGTCCAACTCATTACCCTATCCTATCATCAGCTAGCTATATCCAGTCCACCTCATTACACCCTACCCTATCATCAGCAGCTATATCCAGTCCACCTCATTACACCCTATCCTATCATCAGTAGTTATATTCAGTCCACTCATACACCCTAACTCTATCATCAGCCAGCTATATCCAGTCCACCTCATTACACCCTATCCCTATCATCAGATAGTTATATTCAGTCCACCTCATTACACCCTAATCTATCATCACCCAGCTATATCCAGTCAACTCATTACACCCTATCCCTATCATCACCAGCTATATCCAGTCCACCTCATTACACCCTATCCTATATCAGCTAGCTATATCAGTCCACCTCATTACACCCTATCCCTATCATCAGCCAGTTATATCCAGTCCACCTCATTACACCCTATCCCTATTATCAGATAGTTATATCCAGTCCACCTCATTACACCCTATCCCTATTATCAGTAGTTATATTCAGTCCACCTCATTACACCCTATCCCTATCATCAGCCAGCTATATCCAGTCCACCTCATTACACCCTATCCCTATCATCAGTTAGTTATATTCAGTCCACCTCATTACACCCTATCCCTATCATCAGCCAGTTATATCCAGTCCACCTCATTACACCCTATCCCTATTATCAGATAGTTATATTCAGTCCACCTCATTACACCCTATCCCTATCATCAGCTAGCTATATCCAGTCCACCTCATTACACCCTATCCCTATCATCAGCCAGTTATATCCAGTCCACCTCATTACAACTAATCCCTATCATCAGCTAGCTATATCCAGTCCACCTCATTACACCCTATCCCTATTATCAGATAGTTATATTCAGTCCACCTCATTACACCCTAACTCTATCATCAGCCAGCTATATCCAGTCCAACTCATTACACCCTATCCCTATCATCAGTTAGTTATATTCAGTCCACCTCATTACACCCTATCCCTATCATCAGCCAGCTATATCCAGTCCACCTCATTACACCCTATCCCTATCATCAGCCAGCTATATCCAGTCCACCTCATTACACCCTATCCCTATCATCAGATAGTTATATTCAGTCCACCTCATTACACCCTAACTCTATCAGCTTCATTCTAATGTAATCCTCCCAACCGTGCCTCTTCACATCTTGCCATTAGGTTTGCCAGTCAATCGCTTGATCGCAGTTGCATAGATTCTTCCGTTCGCGCTCAATTTCCTGTCCACTCTAACCCAAGAGATGTGATCACATTAGCAATGTCAGGTAAATAGCTTATCATTATATAATCTCCTACACTCATCATTACCTTCATCCCTTTTCGAGCCAAATTTTTTCTAAGTACTTGCTTGTTTACAAATACCCTGAATTTTCTCTCATCACACAAGGAAAAGTAAATAGTTTTTTAAAATAACTTAAACATATTATATGTTCACTAGGGGTGTGTGAAGCCAGTTTTTTCAGTTCGAAGCGATGTTGAAGCGAATATTCAGACTATTCTCGAAGTCGAATCGAAGTTAGAATAAAATTTAAACAAATAATAATAGCTCTGGAAACAAATTATTTATCTAAAAAAAACTGGATTTTTTTGCTTAATATATTTATATTTGGTTCAAATGTTATTAAATTGATACATTTTATCTAACTTTAATAAAACATTACAATTTAGCCTAATTAAGTAATAATACACAATAAGACATTAACCTTTTTAGAAAAAAAAGTATATAGGCGTACTAAAAAGACATTTACTTGGGCACGTAAATAGACAAATATATTTTATAAAACAATATAGGTATATACTATATTAGGTTAAGTTATATGCTAAGAAAATATTTAAACAGGCCTGTGACAATGTGCAATGATATTATCCTATATTTTATTTGCAATTAAACTTTAAAAAATATTCACTTCAGGACAGGTTATTTTATAACTTATAAAAAAACTTGTATTAAGAATTAAGAAAAATTAGATCAACATCAAACCTTTTTTATAAGTTAAAATAAAAACAAACATTGTAAGAAAATATTTACACAGGCAGTTAGAAGTGTCACTTTCTCTTCAAGTTATTCCTCGACATGAATAGGAGTCAACGATTCATGTCTGGCAGTTACAATGTTTCCTGAACTAGAAAATACCCTTTCACTGCACAAACTTGTAGCGGGTATTCCCAGGTATTTGAGGGCTACCTTGGAGATATTAGGGTATTTTCGAGAACCCTCTTCCCTCCACCAGATATAGGGGTTTGCTGATCTGGGCACTCGTGGTTCATTTAGGTAATCCTTCACTTCACTATTGTTGTCTATTGCCGGTTGGGTGGTATTTGGTATGGAATCAAAACTTGACCATAGTCCAGAACTAGAAGAGGAGCACGAGGGTTGTTCATCTCTTACGTTAGGCTCTAAAGATGACTTGTTGCTCAACTTCTTAACTTCAATTGCTAGCGTGTTTACTGCCACCATATCATCAACCAAGACACCTCTAAATCTTGGGTCGGATAGCATGGATGGGCAGAAAATTGGATCTGAATTGTAGAAACTGAAGCGAGATTTCAAAGCCTTATCTAAACTTCTTGCGAATATTACACCCTCCTTGCTGAGGATAAAAACATTTAGATGGGATTTGAGGCAATGAAGGATAGGTATAACCATTGAAGAGGTTGGATAACTGTCTCCACTGATTTCCTTGGTGGCGTCAGCTAGTGGCCCAAGAACCTCTACAATACCTGCCGCTTGCTTCCATTCAACTGCAGTTAGGACCTCGATGTTATTTTCTGAATTGGCAAGTTCAGCTCCAACAGCTTTTCTAACAGCATGTAATCGAGAAAGCATGTTATATTCGCTGGAACACCGTGTGTCCACAAACTGAATTAACTCTAGTACTGGCAATCCCATCTCTTCCATTACAGTATGTAATCTTTTTCTTGCGGATGGACAACGACTTTAATGTCCCACAATTGCTTTTGCCTTTGTCAAAAGCGTACAAACACCAGAATATCATGGATAGCTAATTGTAGGGAATGGGCAAAACATGGAATAGAAATAAACAGGGAATTAACTGCAGAACGAAAATTTGGAGCATTATCGCTGACATAATATATTGGAAGTTTATCTTCATTTAAAGCAATGCCCCATTCTCATACAGCCTCTTGCAGTGTAGCTCTGATGTTCACAGCTGTGTGTGATTCATTAAGTAGCACAGTGTTCATTGTAAATGACTTGTACTCAAAGTCTGGTTTTAAATAGTGACACGTCAGACTTATGTAACTGTCATGTGCACGTCAGATCCATCAATCTGAGGTAAGCGACAAAGCAAAAAGTTGGGGTAAATCATTAATAAGTTGATATTTAAAAAAAAATTAATATCATCATCTAGTGCTGGCACATAGTTTCGCGAAAATGTGGTGTGGCAAGGAACTTTGTAGTTGGGCACTACAAGTTTCATTAAGTTGATGAAGCCTTCTTCCTCCACAAACTCGTATGGCAAGAGACTCATTGCCAACATTTTTGCAATTTGCTTTGTGATTTTGTGTGCTATTGGGTTGGTAGGCTGCATGATCAAACCTTTCTGAAAGGCACCTTGAATTGTTGACTGAACCACTGTGTCTTTTTTAGGAGCTGAGGTAGTTTCAGTTTTATTGCCACTTGCTCTTTTAAATTCATTGAATTGAGGTGGATGCGTCTCTAGATGGTTTGAAAGTGTTTTTGTTGTGCCTGGAATAGAGGGTTTTAAAAATTACAAAACTTTAAATCAAAAATGTAAGTTATATTTTAATCAGATAATAAAAATATTAGGCTTAAATGTATTAAAATGATTATATAGTTATAGCATTCAAGCAAATTTAAACTTGAGAAATTAAAGAAGTAATTTGTAAAATCCAATATTACTGTTCAATCTAACACATTAAAATAAAATGGAGATAAACTGCAACACTCGCTCTAAATAAGCTATCAAAGTTATTTTTATTCCAGTTTTAAATTTTTAGAAAAAGGTAAATCTTTTGGTATTACGAGAAAAATATGCATTGTTTTAAAAAGAAAAACCTTTCTAATAGCAATAAGTCACCTGTTGGCGTCTTGTATTTTTTCAGGCATATATTACACTGGGCAGTTTTCTTATCAGACGCTCTTATGAAAAATACCCATATTTCACTTTTATTTTTCTTTGTCGAACTAATTGATATTTAACCTATAAATCGATAGGGCCCATCTTTCGTAAGGTAAACAAATTAAAATAATTTGTATTATAAGCTTGCGCCTCATACATATTAACAAGCATTCTATAATTCAAAGTTTTATTTGTTTTAAATTGTGAATTGTGTGTGGTAGACATGAATATAATCTACTAGAATAACACCTCAGAATGGTTAAAATTGAAAATACTTTTTTTTTTGCCGAAGCTTCGAATTTTTATAAGTAAATTTTGTCAGTTGAAGTCGAAGCTAGTGAATATTCGCTTCGACTTCGAAATTCTCTAAGCTTCACACACCCCTAATGTTAACCTCATGTTAGGTTTTGCATTATTGTCTACTTATTGTTGAGGTTACCATGCTTATTACTTTACCTTTCTAACTTTAAAAAAAATTGTCGATGTTTACTTATAAAACATATCAAAATAAATTGGTTTGGACCATTAATATCTTCAACATTTCAAGTATAATTATCTAGTACATCTAAACTGATTTATCAAGATTAGTTTAAGAAGAACATAAGTTTAATATCACTATTTTCTTGTTATCATGCATAGCACATGTAAGAACGTACTCCTAACCATCATGTGCATGGTAAGTTTAATTGTTTGCTACCAGCTTCGGTGGCCGTATGGTCTAAAGCGGTACTCTCGCCGTAGACTAGACTGCTGATGATGGAGAGATCAAGGTTTGAATCCCAACTAGGAATACTGAGGGTGGTTTTTAAAAAAAAAAAAATTCACTCTCCCTCCACGCAAATGCGGGTATACTTTCTATAAATATAACTTTCCCCATTACTAAAATCATTAGTGCAATTATAACATAAGCGTATAACCCAAACGGGTAGTAATACACGATGTTAAAAAAATTGTTTGGTTTTACCAATAACTTACATTTTTACTGGTTTCCGTTCGGTTCTTCACTTGAGAACCGAAACCGCTTTCGATTCATAGAAAGGTCCACTCTCTGATTTTAGACATATTCGTTGAATACATTATTTATAATTAGACACATAGTGAAATGTATATTAATTACCACAAAGATTTTCTCTAATTTTCAATCTATAAATTCTTTGCACATTTTATGCCTACTGGCCTGACGGGGAACTAATTTTGTAAGAGTGAGGACGGAATCGTTTGGAGGAAATTTACCCGCGCCTGCTTTGAGAAAGGTCAAGAAACAATTTTGGAAAAAAAAAATCAACAGGTTCTCATAGCCTGGATAAGAATCCTGATCTCACCCCAGTCACACCTTGGTCCATGTGCCCACTGATGCGCCCTTTTTAGGATACACGTCTCATAGCTTTTGTAAAACAGCAACAACATACTTTATTTTCATTAATTTTATGTGAGAATCATTTAATTTACTTTTAAAGAGAAATAGCGATGTGTACACACCATTAGAGATAACTTCCCTTCTCTCTATTTTAACCAACAGGAGCGCATGTGCCTGTAAAAGTTAGTGGAAGTTTTTGGCTGCTACATCAGTAATAGCGCGATGGCTACGCTACGGTATGATCAGGGCCCTAATTTTGCTAACATGTCATCTATTTTTGGTACATCACAAACAATGCTCATGATCACATAAATTCGGTTCATGTTGATCCCCTAGTTGAGGAAACGTTATTTTATAAGTAATTTATTTGTTAATTTTTTAATTTTTAAATCATATTTTTTTTGTTTATGTCAGGTATTTATGTTGGATAGGTATATTTTTAAATACTATATACCATATATATATAGAGCTTATATATATATATATATATTTATGCATTTACTATATATATGCATTTACTATATATATGCATTTACTATATATATATATATATATATATATATATATATATATATATATATATATATATATATATAATAAATGCATAAATACCGGTACTCAAACATAAATGTTTTCAACACACAGTTGTTGGAATGAATTAAATATTTTTGCAGGCAATGAGCATTGAACCCTCTTTGCTTGTATTGTTGGAAAATACACATTCCTAGCTCAACACTAGAATCAGGCCCTAACCTGGAAAGGGTTGCATTTAAAAGGGATAGCTATCACTTATAAAGCAGATATTTGCAAATCAATGTTAAGTTTATCAGAATACAAGAGTTTGGCCGATAGGGGCTTTTCATTGCATGAATGTGCTTTTTGTGTCTATTTGTTAAGTGCGTGTCAGATTGAGACATATAATTATTATATCCATTACAAACTTTCGTTCATTTATTTAAAACTTAGTCATTCGTTAGAATATGTTGTGTCATTTTAAAGTTCATTTTGTGACCATTTTTCTCTCGTGAAATTTTGTGTCTTGGTAATGACTCATGATTAGGGTCTACAGTGGGATGAACACCCCACTGCTAACCAGGAGATCTGGTTTCGAATACATCCGAGTGCAGAAATGTACAAGCATCTACCTAAAGAGTTAGGAAACTAACATTAGTATGTACATATTGACCTTTTAATTCAGTGGGTAATGTATATGATCGATGATACAAAAGTCTCTGGTTTGATTCGCGGTGACGGCCAAAAATATGGCACTGTCAAATTGTGTCCCTCCCTTTTAGTTAAGTAATTAATACCTTTGTCGTATTGAGTAGGCTGTCTGTTTAGAAATGAGTAAAGAAGATGAGCTGGGAACATTAGCCTGCACATAAATTAAAATAGTGTATAGACTAGGCCCCCCTTTTCCTTCATTTTCTTACCAAGGGATATTTTGAGCAGATTTTAGAAAATACAAGTTAAATTTGACTATATTATTGGTGTTACTTAATAGGTAATGATAACACATATCTAAAGTGACAGCTGAAGATCACATTACTTACCTTAAGATTACATGAAAGTAGAGCTAGACACTTGTTCCAGCTTAAATATATCCATTCGTAAGAAGATTGGTGTACACATCTAGGATAAATTTAAAATGCACTTTCTGAACCAATATATCTTATCAAAGCAAGACTTACAAACAAATAACTTCATATCTCATATCAGACACCACACCTAGTCCCCTGAACATCAAGTCATACTGTGGAAAGGGAAGCCGAACATCGAATACGAGATCAAAGCTGTAGCCTACTAAAACTTATTTTTAGGGGCTGGGTGGGAAGTCATGTTTCTACTTTTTTGGAAGAAGGGTGGGGAGGGATTGATAGAGGCAGTGCTTTTGCAGTTTTTATAGCAAAATATAGTTGGTAAAAATAAATCAAATACTGCTTCAGTAAAAACACATAGTTTAATTTTCTTCACAGTGTGATATTAACAGTTCTTGAATATCTGTCACAAGCATAGCAGCATTAGATAAGAAAATTTTTAAATAAAGATATAAAGTTGTCATTAAATTCTATGACACCCTTGACAGGTTTTTACATATTCAAGAAATGTTTATATTATCACCATGGGAAGAAAATTAAACTCTATGTCTGTACGGAATCAATATTTGACTTATTTTGGCCAAAAACATGTTTTGCTATAAAAACTGCAAAAACATTCTCCTTTACTCGCGTTCCCGAGGGGACTGAATTGTATCCACTCGGAATGGTATCCATTCCGATAGTTTTGTAATAAACTGCTTTTGTGGAAATCCTGAATTGTATCCACTGAAATTATACCCACAAAAACTGGAATTGTATCCACTCGGAATCGTATTCATTCCGATAGTTTTGTAATAAACTGCTTTTGTGAAAATCCTGAATTGTATCCACAAATGGCCAACTTGAGGTTTAACATAAGGAAAGTTTAACGTAAAAACTTTGTCACACTTCTGGTAGAGGGCAGCAGGATGGAATCTTCTCAACTTACTAATTGTATACTAGAGTGCAGCCTTGTCTAAAAATATTTTCTTAAACATGAAGTATTCATTCTCTTTAAGGATTGCACTGCATACTAGAAAATTAATTTGCAACCTTATTTAACTTGTAAGATTCTTTTTTTGAGGTCAATACATTTTAAAGTATGTATCGACTTCTATAATTTTAAAGAGATAAATCAATTATTTTATTTGGCAACAGACTTTAACCACAATGTTAAAAAATGATTATTGAAAATCTAGCTTTAATTTATTCAAATCTTGTGAGAAACGAGACACTGTTTATGAATTCTGGCAAGAATTTTATTAATGTGAATTGGCAGCACTGCTTTGCTCATGTCCTATGCTCAGTGAGCTCTAGTGATGGGAAGAATCGAGTAACAGTAGTCGACTACACCTTTTGTGTATCGTAATCGGATGTATTCGATTCTTCCAGAACTACTCAAGTAAAAATAGTTGGGCCGTGTTCTTCTTCTAGTTGCTCCCTTTTTTTATCTTAAGATATAATACACAATAATGGTTGGCATGTTTAACGTGTTATTTTAATACAAAATCTATTTTCCCATACAGTTCATTTTCCAGTCATACTCTTATCAGCGCACGATTTAGAACAATATTCAATCCCCATTCGACATTTTATCAATAATACATCTATGAACATATCGGGAATGGAACTCAGGACGCCTAGCTTGGTTGGCACACCCACTACCAACTGTGGTAGTGTTGAATTTATGCTAGGTGTTTCGTTAAAGATTCGAGCCCCAACCTGATTACTAACGGTGACAGTATAACGAGTTTAATAATCCTTAGACCGATCGACCCCCTAGTGAGGGTAGCAAGTTTCTTCAGTCGGAGGTAAATAAATTGTACGGTAGTGTATCTATGCACATAAAATACACTTTGAAAAATGTAATATTGCCTCTACAATTGCAACACAATCCAGTCTATTGAATTATTATTTTAATATCGTAAGCATAATATAGGTATACTCGTTTAAAATCAAAATCAAAAAGTTTCTTACAAGACAACTTTTTAATGTTTTCATATAAACATTTTAAGAGGCAAGAAAGTTATTCAATTTGTTTCAAATCCCATGTAAGATTTTGCAAGCGATGTTCACCACAATTATTACAACCACCATAAAATTACTGTATTTCCCACGCTAGTGGAAATATACTTATGGCGTGATATTAATATATAGACTTTTGAAGCTGAAAGACGATGTTAATTTTCATAATTTGGTTGAAAAGAAGTGGTTTAAGAATCCGTTTTTTTAGTATATATTGCGTTCACTAGATGCATCAGTGAATGTTGTATAATACATATATTTGGTGCTTATTTCGTATAAATAATTGTGTTTATTTTTAAGCTACGTAATTGCAACTCCGCTGATTAGAAAAAGAATAGCGTTAACGGGGATACCAATGGGATAGAAAGAGACGTAAGTATCTATAAGCGCATCTACTACAATTTAAGAGCGAAACGACCTATCGGTATTCATTATTTGCTCCATAAATTTATAAAGGTATTGTACATATTTATGATATTTAGATATTTTAGTAACAATTTATCACACAAAATATAATATAGCCTGACATATTAAAAATTCGCGTGTCTTATCAAGTGTTAAAAGAAAAAGAAATACTAGAAAATTTATTCTCTCTCACGCATTATATAAAAGACGACAGATAGAAAATTTCATACACAGACGTCGAAATCAAATCATCATTGGCTGTTTTGATCTGAGTTAGGTTAATCTTATTGATCCTAGTATTTCCATTCTTAACCTAAATTATAGAGTTTAACCATAGCTAATTGTCGAGAATTAACATCTACAACGATGATCAAGTCACATTTTAAATTCTCCTAACCATAAAATATATTGATAAATGATAACATCCATTACTAATATTTTGATGAGTATGAAGAGGAAAATGCCCAATTCACTTGTATAATTCGAACATTAACCTGTGGGTGAAATGCGAACTTAGTTCAGTGGTTTCTAACCTTTGCCGGGTTTGACATAATTTTTGTCTTGGAGACCATCGCAACCTCTTTATGGCCTACAAGTAGGTATATTAATATCCTGGTTTTTAAATTTTAGTTTTTTAATATTCTTACTAATCAGAGCTATACAAATTTTAGCACTGCATTTAATACCCGTTTGGATTATAAATATGTTTACTAATATCGCTAATGTGTTAGGGATGAAAAAGGTTGACTTAGGATTAAGTTTAGCCGAAGTTGCGAGGAGGAAGAGTGGAAAATTGTATAAGGAAAATCAATCGCAGAACCGTCAGTCAGAATATGAATCCTGACCTCATCAGTTAAACCAAACTAGCGTGCCGTTAAGCCCACGTGTTTGATTTAATTCCTATAAACTGTGAATTAACGAGCCCAGTGAGTATTTAGAAAGCTTGATAGCGACGCTTCTCGCCTAACACGAGACTCATACAGCAAACTAAGTCAACAAGCAACTGCTTGAATTAGGTAACCAAAAGAAACATAACTAGTAACTAAACTGTTTTTACTGTATTTGAATTTTGTACCTTCCTATAGTAATAATCAATTTTAAAAGTAAACACAACACTATAATCTCAACAAGCAATGTGATTACACCAAATAACTGCCACGACCCTGAATGGGGTCGCGACTCCCAGATTGTAAACCATTGGTCTAGCCACTCTAGTGCCTTAGCTCACTTAGCTACCAGCACGGGAAATGGTTGTATTTGAATCTCTACACTGAAAAGCTGACCTGCCGGTCTTCCCGAGTGGCGAGTGGAGTTTGTACCCTCCTGACACAGGTAGCAAAAGAGAGGAAGGTTAGTCATAGAGGTGGTAAGAACAGTCAGATGAGGCCACATATTTTATGCTTGAGTGTGTTAGGTTAATACGAAACCTGCTTCATAAAATCGCTTCGAATTCGCCAAGTAGACAATGTCGTTAAGTTAACTACCCTTAATTTTAGGTTTGGATATCTAATTCCAAAAATCTCTCTGGGAACCCTATAAAAACCTTAGATCACGTTTTAGCCTGATCGATGAAATGGTTTAGCCTCTATGCATGAAGCGTAGATATTTATCAAAATTTCAAGTTTTTTTTATAAAGATAGCAATACTTTTTCTACCCAATTGGTGCGATAAAGAAAAAAATATTTCCACAAATTAAATCTAAAGTTTTTAAAGACATTTATAGAAGTCTTTATTGAAATGTCTACTGCTTTTGCAATTCTTCACGTCTCGATATCCTTATGAACTAACTTCGTGTTCACACTTTAGGAATTGTATGAGAGGTAGAATTTAGAGAAAGTGTATCTACATTTCCTTGTAGATAAAGTAGAAAATAATTTAGGCAAAATGATCTCGAAGCATCCGGTGAGTTTCGAACACCGATAGTAGTCATGGTAAATCTGGTTGTAGCCAAGACGATAAAACTTCTTATTGTGTGTTGGTGTGTGTGTGTGTTGTTGTGGTGTGTGTGTGTGTGTGTGTGTGACCATATTAGCTTAGCTGGTACAAACAGTTGTTAATATTTAAAAGAAAATGTTTTTAAAAAGGTTTATAATTGATTATTCACTCTCTTATTAATATCAAATTAACATAAACAAAACAACAAATTTATATTTACTATTATTAAGGGGTGTGAGAGGTTGACTTTTTGATTCAGTTCAAGATAGAGAGCTCTACTATTTTGGGTGAGAATGGGAATGGGTAATTTTAAATCCATAATTCCGGGGTAGTTTCAAGAATACTGATATATGAACCACCTCTCCCTCTCCTCCTCAACCCCTTTTTGGCATTATCTATCTTTCCATCTTTTTTTGTAAGCCCAGCTACTCCCCTTCCCTCACCCCATTTATATCCTGATCAGGTAAAACCCTTCACTTGACACTAATTGTCTTTCACTTTATTACTACTATTACCTTTCAATGTATATATACTATAGAAGGAACGAAGGATAGGGAAAAACTCTACGCCGCTCATCCAAATTATTTCACTAGTTACATATCTCGCCGTTAGAAAGCGCTAGTACGCTAGTGGCGCATCCTGAGGGCCAGTTATGGTACTGTTTGAATATTACTCTCCCTCTTTGTCTAAAAGAAGAGAGGAATACTTCTCTTGTAAAAGAGGGATGGTAAGAATTAGGGGAGGGTGTAAGTTGTAAGAAAACTGACCAGATAGGTTTTCTCAAGGTCTAAACTAACCGTAATCGGTTTTAGGGGTCGTTTACCTGTCATTCAATAACATTGCATTCAAACCAAACGATGTTTATTTTCTTAGTTTGTTAGTCTCTGAGGAAAATAAATCTTTATTAGTGAAACAATAGCCGGAACTATTGTTAATGCATTTTAGTGAGGATAACACCTCTCTGATATCATATTCTGAAAATTGAAAAATGACACCTGGACACGGGAATCGAAGGTCCCGGGTTCGATTCCCGTGTCCAGGTGTCATTTTTAAATTTTCAAAATCTTTAATAGTTATATAAATGACAATTTTTACTTTCATTTAGTTTAAATACAAAGATTTGTTTATCAATATAATTATCACAATTATATTAATACAAAAACTTTTCTATCTTAAGCTAGGTGCTTTTTGAGTTCACAATATTGGCCACGCGTGGTATACGTAGGCAGGGGTTCTCAAATTTACGGCTCGAGGATCATATCTTGCTTTTCTGCAAAACTCTTAAATAAGTATTTGGCCTGCAGTTACACCAATACTCTCTCTCTCACACACAATAATAGTTTAATTTTAGTGTGAATATAATATTGATATAAAACACTTAAACCATTTCAAATGCGTTATTGTTTTATAACTTTTTAAATAGTGGATTGTGGGGATTTTTGTTTACATATTTTAATAAATACTGCTTTGAGTGATTCTCTAACCCGCATTAACATCTGGAAAATATAAGTTATGTAATATTTTAATTACATAGCATCAAATAGCTATTAAAGAGTTACATCGGCGGGCACGCGGATTAAACGTCAGATTATTATGATAAAGTTAGCTGGTGTCGGGGAAGACGGGGCTCGAATTCCATCTGGATGTACAGAGGGTGGATTTTTCCTATTTATGGTAACCTATATTCCCGTTTCTCAAATGCAGTTACATTTCCTCCACATTATATGTTCCTGATCCCTTACTTACTAGCGTTATTAAAATATGCTTAGTCAGGATGGTTAGTAAGATATGCTACAAAAACAAAAGTACCTATAGAATATATCTAAGCAAACATGTTTGAATATTCCGTGGCTCTCAACACGCCTCGAGTTTGTGAATCTGAACCTTCGGCTAGTGTGAGTTTGAGAAACACTGACGAAAGCAATAATTTTTTAGTTTACTGATTCTCACACACCTTTTGAATGATTCCCCTATATCTGCTCCAAATTTCAGCTTTCTATGTCATGAATATATGTTAACATTTTCTGTACATCAATATTTAACAACCAAACCCAACCTTTTCTTTAATAATTATTGGTAGACGCATGGTGGGCTAGGTTTTGTTGTTGGGATAGCTTGTCTGTATAATAAATATTTGAGAAAAACAATTTTTTTTATTGCTTTGGCTCTTCAATTATTTTTTTTCATGATACATATTTATTCTTTCAAAACTGTTAGGTTGTAAAATACGTCGTACTTACACGAAAAACATTTCAACAATAAAAAATTGAAAATAATATAATGTTTCTACTTTTTAGGTTCATTCATATTACAGACATTATTACATTTTTTTCATGACTAAACTAATAATTCAAAACGCCATTATTGGATGAAAAAGTTTTAAAATCTTGCATATATATTTGCATAGGAAAATCAAAAATTATTGGGTGGGGGACGGAGATACGCTAGCTTTGCCTCCTCAACATGTTTAATATTGAATATTTGTTATTCAAAAGCTATTACAGTGCAAAACGCCATAAGTAGTTTCCATACAAGAAATTTACATTGACATTAAAAGGAGACAAATTGTAGATGTGTATTTTTAAGGGAGGGGGCTACGCTCAACCTTAACTACCACCCAACCACTTTTATGTATTTTTTTCCCTTGAAAACATATTATGGGGCCATACTTGGTGCAAAACAGAATTTTAATATTTACAATATACAAAATAAAAAAATAGAGGAATAGAACTACACTTAACCTGCTTTCTCACACACTTCCCTCCCATAACAATGGTCTGAGACTAGAAAACAAAATAAGTGCCAAATGGTGGTATTTTTACATATTTAATTTGAGGGGATGGGATGGAAGCCAACTTGAGTGATCTGCTATAGGCCCTAACTAAACCTCTTCAGGTTTATGTGGTTTGTGCTGACTTAGAGCACCATTTAGAGGACATAAATATCCAACTTAAGAACAAATTAATAATATAAATTAAGACAGAGAAATTTGAATATTTTGGGCATGTTTGATGCACAGTAAAAACATAGAGACCAGTTTAGATATTATCACAAAATGCTTTTGATATACGTACCAATTTACAAGAATCTGTCTTAAGAATAATATTTTGTAAAATATTAAATGAGTGTTTAAGGTTACATAGAGATTTAAAAAATATAGTGCCTTTAAGGAACAGTACAAGAGTTTTTAAAGTGATATACGTTTATCTCTGTGATCTATCTCATTCATTCAAGTGAGTCCCCTACTTAAATTTTGTACAGTGATAAGATAGAAGAAGGTATGCATATACAAATCATAAGTTACACTTATAAGAATGGACATAATTCTAAAATACACATTTGTACAATTTGAAAATTGTTTTAACTATATACTTCATTGTAGTTAAAATCTTTAAAAGAGTTTACACTTAATTCAAAGTATTAAATAATTATTTTTTTAATCATAGTGGGTGCACACATAAGTTTAGTCCTCCCTTATAACCTCCTCATTACTTTATTTGACATGTATTCAAATCGTTTCATTTTTTCATTTATTTGGGGCATTTAACGTGCACTTTCTAAACCGACTTATGAACTAGCTTAAATCTAGAACATTTTTTATTTATTTATTCAGTGTTTACAGGCCCGGTATCTTACAATCTTTAAATCCGGACCGTTTTTTCCACAACTTTTACTTAATTTACACAATTTTAATATGAATTTCCTTTTTAACATTACAACACATATTTTGGCTCTTAACTTAAATGAAATTCAACTACCCTTAGCTCAATTTGATCCACCCCGGGTATATTACGCCCCCGGTACCCTCCCCCGCTAGGCCCTTCACAATGCTCGGGATTTCACTCCCGAGTCCGCCAAGCGCTCAGCAGAGGTGGGCATCCCCATAATAACCACCTGGGGAGGCGCCCTATCAGAGTTGGTACCCCGCCTACTTTCTACCCTTGGCAGCTGAATTTCCTAATCTACCCCCTATCTAGTTCCCCCGTCCCTAATTATCTATATTAACTACTAACTAAGCTAAGCTAAAATACTAAACTATTCTATTCCAATTACTGCCGGGGAACACCATCACCCAGAGGGCTGCAGGGCAGCCGCCTTTCTCCATCTTGACTCTGAGGGCCCATCAACCATAACCTACCTCTCTTGTTTCCAAGGTGGTGGGTCATACGGTGCAGGGAACCCCTCAGAGTTCATAATCATTCCACTAACTTTTGTTCATACGACTGGAAAACTGTCTTCTGGATCTCAAGGGCATCCCCCGTGTTCCTTCAGACACTCAGTCGTACTGGAATCCAGTTCCCAGGGCTCGCGCTTGCTCCTCCCAGCACATAAACATTTTTTTTTTTCCCCGGCAAGGATTGTTACCGCTTATCCCTTTTAACAATCCTTTTTTCCCTACTCACTCCCCGCTGAGACCGCACTAGTGTCCGTGTCAGTCCCGCCCTCCGTGTCGCTGTCATCTTCTTCGTCATTGTCAGTGTCAACGTCCCGTCTTATTCGTCCCTGTGCCTCTTTAAGTCTGTCTATGTAGGCTGTCTTTGCTCTATCTGACGCTTCCAGTGCAATCTGGTCTAAGAATTTCCAATAGATTGGGTCCCTCAGTACTTCGCCTACTAATCTTCCCTGGATCTCTCTCTGGTAGTTCCTTCTTGCTTCTAGTGTAATGACACACTCAAGCACCACATGTTCAGGGGTTCCCTCCTCACCACATTGACAATTCCCCGACTCTATCAATCCCAGCTTCCTTAGAGATGCCGGGTACGGTCCCTTCCCCGTGATGAAGTGGACAAGACCCCGAGATGGCTGGAGGTGCTTATTCTCTAGTCTCTCAACCACATTTGGGAACAATTGATAAGTCCTCCTACCTGTCCCACTTCTCTCCCAACGTCTCTGCCACTCCTCCAACAGGACTATTTCCGCCTCTCCAAAAGTTCTCACATCGTGTGTGGTGAGGAGTCTCACCTTCTCCAAGTTTCTCTTTTTTAGCCAGTACGCCACAGCTTTCTTCCTTATGAGGAGGTCCAACGGCCATACACCTAGGGCCACACTCAATGCATCCGTTGCTACAGTCCGGTAGGCTCCCGTCAGCCTCAATAAGATGTTCCTCTGCAGACCCTGAATCGCCTTAGCCGGAGCGACATTGGTTAGTCTGTGAGCCCAGATGCACGCCCCATAGCTCACAATGGAGAGAAGGATCATCTGATGGTATGTCCTTATTATCCGCATAGGCAGATAAAACCGCCTCTGTCCCATGCTTATAATTTTATTCATCACCGACAGAGTTTTCCCCATCACTCCCTCCATGTGCGCTGTGAAGTTCCTCTTTTCATCTAGGGTAACTCCCAGGTATCTGACCGTATGGCTTCTTCTTATAGATTTCGTACCTAACTTTATGGTCAGATCCCTAGCCAATCTACCCTTAAACAGCATGAAGGTCGTCTTCGCCGGTGCCATTTTTTTTAACATGACACTTTTACACCAGGTGTCAAGTTCTTCAAGCACCTGGTTACTTTTTTCCTCTAAGTTCCTTCTCGAGTACCCTTCTATTACTATTAGAAGGTCGTCTGCGAAGGCAACCACACCCTGCGTCTCTGGCATCCCCTCCAACAAGTACAACACTGGTTCCAGGCTGACATCCCAAAATATCGGGCCACATACCGATCCCTGGGGACATCCCTTCGTCAGTAGCTTCTGAACCTTATTTCCTTGACATCTCAGGGTGGAGTATCTATTACGACAGTAGTCCTTAAGACTCCTATACAGCTGCCCCGGACACTGAATCTCTCTTAATCTGTCAAACATCGCCGGCCACCAGAGGTTGTCAAAAGCGCCTGAGATGTCCACAAATATTCCTACGACGTATTTACCATTTGCCGAGTCAATCAGTTCCATTGCTCTGCAGATTGCGTCCTCTGTCGACCTGCCTCTTCGGAAGCCATACTGCTGCTGATGCATGCCCATGACTGTCCTGTGTCGCAGTAATCTTTCACACAATATCTTCTCCTGCAACTTCCCTGCTGTGTTCAACAGGCAGATGGGTCTGTATGACTTCGGAATAAGCGGATTTTTATCCTCCCCCTTGCTTAGCACGATTACCTCGCTCTACTTCCAGATGTTCGGGATTCTGCCTTGAGCGAGGCATTCGTTTAACAGCCCTGCAAGGAAAGGAGCAATAAGGTCAGCCGTCTTCTCCAGCACCTCGACCCTTATCCCGTCCGGACCAGGCGCCTTTTTCTTACCCATCAGAGCAATGTTCCTGATCACCTCCGCCCGACTAACAGGTTCTACCTCTTCCTCATTTACATACTCGTCATTCTAGAACAGATACAACATCCAGCCCCCGACAGTTAATTCAACCCTGTGAAAGGGGAAACGCACAGTTCACCAATGAAATTGTTTTGACCCATGCCGGGAATCGAAACATGGACCTTTATCTAAGTATGAAAACACGTTACCGACTGATCTAAAGTGTCAGACCGTGTATTGAAATCAAAATTTATTACGGTTTATGTGTTGTCAACAAAACATTTCTAGATACGTGATAAAAAATGATACCTCTGTACAAAAATAAAAACGGGTACCTTGGTATTAACGCTGTAAGCTACCTGGTCTCATAAGAGTAGTGATATTGGCGTATGGAATCAACTTGACCTTGACGCTGATTGGCCGAGACAGGTCACGTGACCACGCCTCCTGCTCTCTGTTTGGTTGTTATTTTCCCCCCACCCCCTGACCTGACTTCCCCCACCCCTGACCTACTTTCCTCTGATTGGCTGTTATTTTTCCCTCACCCCCTGACCTACTTTCCTCTGATTGCCTGATCCCCCTCCCCCTCCATCCGTCCAACCACGTACATGTTGGTGAATAATTATCGTTAATTGATTATTGTTAATTAGGAGTGTTGGAGTTTTTATGTTAATTGATTATTGTTAATTAAGAGTGTTGGAGTTTTTATTCACGGTGGCCTTGTTGGTTGGAGTTGGGCGTTCCTCGCGCCATGGCTGCTGCGACCCTTCTCTATCGAGCTTCAGTCATGTAATGCCAACTTTCTCCTTCACTCCGCTGTTGGTTTCCCCCCCCCCCCCCTCCAGCCATTCCCCCTACAGGCTGCAAAAAACCAGTTGATTCTTGCTTAGAGACGTGTTGAGACAAGAATAGCAGGTGTGTTCAACCCTTCCCCCTCCTGGCACCAGGTTGGCGGGCAGACAAGTCAGGACAAGAATATATCGTGTGTTATGTTGCAACTCTAGCTGGCATATGCACAATCAGGGGCCACCGAATCCTCGGTTAGGGGCCGCTATCCCGGTACAAAAGTCTACTAAAATTGTTTGTTTGGTATCGTCTTTCACAACGCACGGATGTGTGTATCCGTCACGGACAGGACAACATGGGTTTTTTCCATTGCGTATTATGTCGCAACCCCCCGGCGCCAGGTTGGCGTGTCTTCAAAACAAGTTGAGACAAGAATATTAATTGCCTCAGGGCAACGGTTTTTTTCCCTGGCTTGACAAGACGAGTTGAGACAAGAATATATATTGAGGTCATCGGGGGCGTCTGGTTGGCAGGCAGACAAGTCAGGACAAGAATATATCGTGTGACGTCGAACGAGGGAGGGAGGGTATAAAGAGGGGCACCCCCACCTGGTTGTCTATTTATAAACGTTTGTAGAGCCAGGTAAGATGGACAAGTTACAGCAGCTGGTAAATATCGTCGATGCGGAGCAGACCGTCAAATTGTGTGATCTAGCCGTAGATCAAAAGTACTCGGTGGATAAACTAAAAGCTGTCAATACAAAGTTCGGGAGACACCTAATAGCCTACCTAGACGGCGAGTTTTGTGTATTTCTACCCTGCCAGTTTGGTACTCTTACAGATGAAGACGTGTGTGAGTTAAATAAAGAAAAACTTGTATTTACCTGCGCCGGAGTAAAACCCGGTTCACCTACCATTGTGAACTTTGAACGCGTTTAACCCGGGAAAGGTAACCTTGCTTCGCAATAGGTGGTAGGTAACCATGAGTCATTTCGACTCACTCTGACATTTTACAATAAACAAAACCTGTATTGTTTAATAAACAGTTTTATTTATTCAAATAAAATCGTCACAAGTATAAAATTAACAATAAACACGTTTTACAAACTAATTTTTCGACTAAAAACGACTCATTATATACAATTTACGACATATCAGCAAATAAATGTGAAGTCCTCTACAAAAAACTAAAAATATATGACTTTCAGTCTTACAATTTACAAAAACAAGTCTTAGGTTGGTGAATACAATGAACTTATCACCAAATAAATGTAAAGTCCTCTACAAAAAACTAAAAATAGATGACTTTCAGTCTTATAATTTACAAAAAAAGTCTTAGGTTGGTAACAAAAAATTAAAAATTAAACGAATTTAAAATATTAAAGATATGAGACAAAAGTAAAATATAAACACAAAAGTAAAATATAAACACGAAAGTAAAATAAAAATACGAAAGTAAAATATAAACACGAAAGTAAAATATAAACACAAAAGAATGATAATAAGTCTCGGTCTCACTTCTTGCATTCCAAGCATATTTTTTCCATATGCTCCCCGCATACAGACTTTTGGCAATAAAAACATTGTGATTGCGTCTTTCGCCGCTTTTTGTAATGGCAAAAGCTGCAATATACACGGGATACAAGTGGTCTTCTTATATAACTACTTTCATCAATTTTGAAACATTCGATTGGTGATTCAACGAGCAGAGCATTGTTTAGTGGTCCAGGCGCAACATGAATAATATTTTTTGACCTAGTTTGCCCTTTTGAGGAATTGATTGGTTGTGTCGACCAAACATAGCCATTTTTTCCAACTAAAGTGACTGAGTCCCGATTTTGCGTCACCGATCCAGAGGCAGGGATTTCCTTAGAAGTAGATGACGTCGGTTTTGAGCGTGAGCCTCCTATTTTAGACTTCTTGGCCGGTTTTCGTTTTTCGCTCTTCTCATTGAAACGTTCTGGAATTACGGGTCCCTACGTTGTACGCCAATTATGTTGTTCTGATAATTTACTGCCGCGATGGACGCCAGTTGAAGAATTATAATTAATAAACACTTATTATTCTTGACATGTTTTTTATTTCTGAATCTGTTTATTTAATGTGAAAATAGATCATGTCGTTAAAATTTACACGCGGCCTATTGTATGAGCGCGGACAGGTGTTGCTGGACCCCAAATGCCCAAGTGAGTTCTGGACACCAACTGCCTTTACGTTGCACCATTCTTTGTATATATCCCTTGCTCATGGAAGCTTCGAGAAGGTTTAGTTTAGAAAAACAAAATACAAGACAAAAACATCTCGGTCTTACTAGAAGCTTCGAGAGCCGGAAAATGACTCAAGTTACATTTTAAAATCTCTCTTCGAACCTTCGAGAAGAGGAAGTTATTATTTGAAATATATATATTGTCAAACTCACTTGACTGGTGTCACGTGCGTGACGTCACTGATCAGTGGCTTTTGCCTTCTTAGAAGAAGAAGTTCTTTAAGCGCCATTTAATATACTACATAATTTAAATAAAATAAGATATGTTTATAAAATTAGGACGATATTATTGTCAATGCTTTCACATACTTTTAAGGGGCAAATCAGTTACATTACATCATCTCGAAGCTGTTCCTTTCGATATATATTGTCAATTATCTCATCATCATCCACAAGATCTTCTGCAACTGGTTCATAATCCGAATCAGAATCCTCATCGGTAACATTTTCGAGAATATCTTCAGCTCCTTCATCATCGGATTCCAATGTAAAAAGAATTTCATTGATTTCTTCATCTGTCATAATTCTTTTTGTATCCATCTTGAATTCCAAAATAAAATAAAAAAATCGTCCTTTATACATTGCAATTTCAATAATAGTTTAGAAAACCATGATTGGAGAGAGATAGAAAAAGAGGCATGGCAGGTCTAGGAAGAATTAAAATTCGCTACAAAAACTTATGCTATTATCGATAACCATGAACGAAATGACTCACACAGTTTTCGATTCTTATCGGCAACCATGAACAAAATGACTCACATAGATTTTACATGCAGTGGCAACCATGCGTCAATTTGACTCACTGAGTATTAGACGAAAAAACATTACCTTGTTTGAGGAGTAGTCAGAGACCTTCCCACCGCGTCAGCTCTGCCAGTAAATTGACTGCTTGTCGACTGCTTGTAGAGGACCTTGAGCCTGGTACAGGTTGGCGGCCCCCACTCCGAATACCATCCCCACTACCCTCACAGATGAGTCTATATGACTCAGGTTACCTTTCCCGGGTTAAGCGGCGGTGCAGTTGCCAACGGGTGGCGGTGTGGTTAGTACGGAACGTTCACCATGCTTGGAACAGGCTATATTAATTTAATGTTTGTTGGTCATACGATTGAGGGGTGTGCCTATATGATGGGGGAGAATGTTCACAGTGTGGCTGTGAGTGATAGACAGGTAATTTACAAAATAGAGGAGCGAGGCTATATCGAGTTTTGCGACTCGACCTGTCACACGATAAGAGCGATGGGAGTACTAACCTATGAGAGAATCGAAGCGACATACATGTGTGATATGACGTGCGCCGTTTACAACTTCCGCAAGGGGGACGTGGTAGCTGTGTTGCCACGACCACCACCGCCGCCCTTCCGACCGCCGCACCACACGACGCCGCCGTCGCCGCCCCCCGAGACACAGGTGAACACCGCGCCAGAGTCAAAGGCGTACCCACCCTCAGAGAACCCAGCACCAGAGTCGTCTGTCTACCGGTCAGTAGAGTCACCTGCGTCAGATTCACTGGCGTATCCACAGTCAGAGTCGTCTGTCTACCAGTCACCTACGTGCCCGCCATCACCGGAGGTAAAGTCCGAAGAACCTGTAAACCTCGAGGATTTAACAATTTACAGAAATTATTCAAACGTTAAAATTATAGGTGAAACGCCCGCTGACTACATGCTCAGTCTGGGCAGTTTCGGTAACGTTTTCCTTCCAAAGTCAATATATTATTTGGATTGTAAGCGCTTTAAATCTAAAGCACGCTGTATGATATATCTTGGAGGACAAAGTGAATTAATAAACTAGACGTACTCTGCTGCTGTAATCGGAGCTAGCGGTGACATTTTGAAGAAAAAAAACACCTTAGAGTTTGTGAGTGTTTATTTGTTTTGCTGCATCTCCAATTGACATTATGCCGTTTAAATGCCGCGGATCCTACGCAAATCTCTCCAATCTTATTCGGCACAAATGTCATCAAAATGCTGCTCACCAGGATACCTGTTGGGACGAGAAGGTATTATGCAGTGCGTTATACCTGATCGAGAAAGAGGAATACAATCGTGTCAAGTGCTTAAACGAACTTGAGAAAAACAAAAGTTATAACGTTGGGCTATCGGAAGAGCCCGGACCTAATGTTATTGTGCTTGAGTTTGTTGGAAGAGTAAGATTGCCAGGTAAAAACTGTGGAGACATTATCAATATACACTCTAGTGCCTCTCAACGTGTCTTGAATTATTTTGGAGGTGACTCCTACTCATTTTCTAGATGGTAGATGCCTTTTATATGTATTGGTCAAAACACCTAAATAATATTGCTGCTTGTTGTGAATGTTTTAAATTAACCAATTGCTGATTGTCAATAAAAAAAACTAACAAAAAAATTGACTCCTACTCATTTTCTAGCTGGTAGATGTCTTTGTCGAAAGATCTATTGCTCCTTGTTATGAATGTTTTAAATTAATCAATTGCCGATCGTCAATAAAATAAGTTGATTGGAGAATCAAAGACCTGAAGGAGGCGGCAGCATTGTTGCCACCCAAAGAGCCTGTAAACTGCCCAATTTTCTGTATGATAATATGAGCGTCATAATTTTTTTAAATCCTGAGGGCATATGCTATATTGTTTGAGCCTGAGCTTATAAGCTATATATCGGATAGGAGGGTGGTGTGGGTGTAGACGTTAAAACACAAGCATAACAGTTTTATAATATTTATTCCCAAAACACTTTGGCTTATGAGGATCTTGAAATTATTTTAAATTAATAGGTTGTTAAGTTTAAATATTAAACTATACATCTTAAAATAACAGAAATTTAATGTCAGCAAAAGAATATTTAACTTTTACAAAATAAAAAATATTTAAGTTTTGCAAAAAAAAAAAAAATCACGCTCATGAGTATTTTGAAATTATTTTAAATTAATATGTTGTTACGTTTTAAATATGAAACTATACACACTGGCATGGTATATAACATTTACACAAAACAAATTAGTTACTTAAACACTGACAATCAATTTAATGACGGCAAAAAATATGTTGATATAATAATATATTTACTTTTACGCGACAAGAAAATTAAGTTCACAAAAATATAATATTATATTTACTTTTACAACAAAACCACAAATAATCCGCTTATGAGGATCTTGAAATTATTTTAAATTAATAGGTTAAATTTAAATATTAAACTATACATTTAAACAAAACAGAAATTTAATGTCGACAAAAAAATATTTAACTTTTACAAACTAAAAATATTTAAGTTTTGCAAAAAAAAAAATCACGCTTATGAGGATTTTGAAATGATTTTAAATTAATATGTTGTTACGTTTTAAATATGAAACTATACACACTGGCATGGTATATAACATTTACACAAAACAAATTAGTTACTTAAACACTGACAATCCATTTAATGACGTCAAAAATATGTTGATATATAATATATTTGCTTTTACGCGACAAGAAATTTAAAGTTCACAAAAATATTATAATATTATATTTAATTTTACAACAAAATACTAGTAAACCGCTTATGAGGATCTTGAAATTATTTTAAATTAATAGGTTGTTAAGTTTAAGTATTAAACAAAAATATTATAATATTATATTTAATTTTACAACAAAATACTAGTAAACCGCTTATGAGGATCTTGAAATTATTTTAAATTAATAGGTTGTTAAGTTTAAGTATTAAACTATACATCTTAAACAAAACAGAAATTTAATGTCGACAAAAAATATTTAGGTTTTACAAAAAAAATCACGCTTATGAGGATTTTGAAATGATTTTAAATTAATACGTTGTTACGTTTAAAATATGAAACTATACACACTGGCATGGTATATAACATTTACACAAAACAAATTAGTTACTTAAACACTGACAATAAATTTAATGACGGCAAAAAATATGTTGATATAATAATATATTTACTCTTACGCGACGAGAAATTTAATGTTCGAAAAAAAAAATTGATATAATATATTTATTATATTTGTAATTAATATAAAATGGAGGATTAAAATAAATTTCATGGCGTTCTGTTTTACTTATTATATATCAAGGGTCGAATAACGGGGTAGCAGCTTTCTCATCACATCGTCTATATCGATATCCGAATCACTATCTTCAGCTGGAGAGTTTGTAATTAATATTGGCGAGGGGCATGCAAGGTTTATTGTAGGAATACTATTGTTGTTGTTTGTTGAGGATCTTGAAATCGTGGTTCGTATACGTCGTCTTGCGCTACTCTTGGCAATGCAGCCGGTCCGTACCCCTGAATGTTGCGCGTGTGAAATAGTTTCAGTGGGCCCCGAAGTACCTGGAGACCGCAGGGCCTGAAACGCCGGCGGCCAGGCGTCTGGAGGGCCCCTAAGTTCTGCATGTCCTGCAGGGAGCCGTCTGGAGAAGCTGGAGGATGTTGGGGAGGAAGCGCTTCCCTGTCCTGAGTGTCCATGTCGTACCTGTTCAGGGGTGCCTCTGGGATTTGGGTAGAGCGGGGAACATCAGTGCCTGGAGGTAGCTGGTTGCTTGAACGGTGCCGACGGACAACGTCGGTCAGATAGGCGGCACTCCTAATGTCAACGTGACCTATCCATACCTCTGAAGGTTGCGGCAGAGCGTCTAGAGGGTCCATGTCGTGCCTACTCGGGGGTGCCTCTGGGATTCGGGTAGAGCGGGGAACATCAGTGCCTGGAGGTAGCTGCTCCCTTGAACGCTGCCGGTGGACAACGTCGGCCAGATAGACGACCATAGCCTCCACGAGGTTATCCGCCAGCCTCAAACTTTCCCTACTCTGGGCTAATTCGGCTGCCTGTTGCACCATCGTTAGTCCATCAGCGCTCCACCAGGATCCCTCTAAGCAATTAAGTTAGGTTTTACTTTGCGGTGTACTGTATCATTTAAATTTAAATAACTTATTACCTGTTTATTCATTAACGAATGATAAAGTTTATTCGTGTCAATCTATAGCAGACAGCTAATATAAATACAGACACTAATAACGCGCGTATTTTAGGTACACATAATAGTTTTTTTCAACAAACCAGAGACTCCTGATAGAGAAAAAAGTATCCTTCATGAATATATATTTAAAGTGCAGGCAAGAAATTAAACAAGAAGTTCGTATTTTAGCCACACATAACCCTAAATGCTTTATCTTGAAGGGGGTGGGACGTGACACACACGCACCCCCTTGGCTGTGGCCTGACAACACACACGGGTCTGATGGGTCGGTTCCTTATGGTAGGAATGGGTCGGTGTGTTTTATGGAGGGTCCAATAGCTTGCTTGCGCCGGCTTATGGATACCACCATGGCTGCCTAATTGTGTTGGGTGCAGGTATGGGGGGTTATTAGGGGCAAATGCGCGTTGTTGAGTGGGCCCGCTGCTATTCAGGCGCGACTCCTATGCAGAGGTAAGGGGTCCGAAAAGAAGGATACTCTCTGAGTTGTCCCTTGAAGAGTGGACCAAATCCTCCGTCGTGTAGCCGTGTTCTGTCATAAATAATCAAGACTTTATTTACTATAGGGAGGGGGAGACATTTGATAAATATTATCAATACACTATTTTTTTCTGTTGACGCCAGCAAGGAATATAAATATGTCTATGATAAGTTACTATTACGGTTATTTATAAAGATGATCTATAGGAAAGTTGTCCCATAGAGGCGCTAGCACATAGCTCACACCATGCCAATGGTCAAACCTAGAGGTCTCAAGCTAAAGAGAAAGTATTGTAAACGTGAAAATATATGGAGATAATAGTTTTCTACTTCAAACTATATCTTAGAAGGATTTTATTTTTAATGTATAAGTGTCTCAAATTTGGATTTTGTAAGGCCGCAGGGACTATAAATTCGTTTATTTAATAAATTCACTAAGAAATAATAGAAAATTAAATGACTCTGATAAACAGACAACTTAAAATTAAATATCTGAATCGGCCCTATAATGTCCGATAGCCGCTTAGACCTAAAATGTTGACTCAAACAGGGATTATTAGTAGATTAAACAAATGCTAGCTTTTAGAAGTCACAAATATAACCCTTGCAAATACACATACAATTTAAAATTAAAAATCAAACCCTTTTCAAGCTATGTAACAGTGATAGTTTTGTTTCAAAACATGTCAACAAAGGTTAAGGGGAAGTTTTATTACGGCTGCGAATTACATAAAGTTTAGCCAAGGGACAGATAGTTTTCTCTATTATCTACCTTCTCATTTAGAGCAGACACAAATTTAACCATAGCAAATAAACAGTCAATTTAAAATTAAAAATCAAACACTTTTTAAGCTATGTAACAGAAGCGAATTGAAATACCTTGTGTGGATGATGTTGATGCTGAGTTTTCCATCGCCTTGATTAAGCAGCTGCTCAGTAAAACTGATTAATTTCACTGACGAAGAAGAAGACAGTGGGGGTTGCTTGAAAACTCATCCCTATATTTATGAACCAAAATCCCCCTTTCATCTAATATTGACTCGCCCGTGCAAGATTCCGATTTTCTGGAATGTTAGATTCCTGAGAGTACACACCTTTTAAATCAGCTGGGTGCCATTCTTCCTTAGTAAAGGGTGTTAGAGATTGGCTCTTAAAAGGGTAAAACTCTCTCTTCATGAGTTCAGCTGAGGTCAATTCTGTCATGGTGGAAATTTAGATCTTGCAACAAACCTTAGCGGGAGTTTTTAACCCTAAATGAAATAGGTCTTACATGCGTCAAGGGGTGGAAACCCTATATTAGCTCACTGTCATGATGTTTTGAGGGGGGAGAGCGGATTCCATTGAAAAATGGTATGTCAGTGGAACTGTCTAGAGTGAAAGATGGAGGGAGAATAGAAAACCTATATACACGCGAAGCGATTGGAGGGGTTTTGTTCCACTACAGGCGCCGTGAATTTAATAAATGTTTAAAGTGACGCTTATAATTTTCTGCCTTTGTACAGGAAATGAACCCTGGACGATGCGTTTACTATACAGGTCCCCACAGGATAATATCTCATTTTCACCAAAATTTATTTATTTATTTTTCAAATATCTATGCGTTTTTTTTTCGCAGTTCTAGCTGTAAATAATTTTGACGTATTTTAATTCTCCCTTTTAAATATTTCGTAATAAAGTTATCAGTTATAATTTTTTTTTAATTTTTAACTTCATAATTAGTAAGATAATTAAATAAATTAAATTTAAAAAAATTTGCCCTTTTTTTTTTGTTCACACTCTTTGTCGTGAGTCCTCGCAGCACCTTTGTACAAGAAATGAACCCGGGACCATGCGTTTATCCCCGTTTACCTCCTGTACGGATTTGAACCAGTGTCCCTTGACAACGCGTACATATAGGCTGTGGGGACCTGGTGGTCTAGGGGTAAGGTGTAAAACTTCTGTACTGGCGGCCAGGGGATCAATCCTCGGTCCCGGCATAGATCTATCTGATTTCCAAACCCTTCCTTCACCTCTGACAAGACATCTTGTGAATGTGGGGAATGTCAGGCCTCCACCATGGTTCGGATTCCACGTTAAACAGTAGGTCCTTCATTTCATCTCACAATCACCCGACCATTACACATTAGCGTAAGTGTAGTAAGACGCAGTGCTAATAATACATATAGGCTTTCTACGAAAAAAAACCCTCGCCCCCCTAAATTCCTGCGTAATATTAAAAACAACTTTAAATATCGTTTAATGTTAGAGGCTATATTTTGTTGACATAATAAATACTGTTCAGGAGGGAGAATAGAAAACCTATATACACACGACGCGGTTGGGGTTTTGTTCCACAAGACGCGCCATGAATTTAAAGGGGCGATTATAATTTTCTGCCTTTGTACAGGAAATGAACCTTGGACCAGGCGTTTACTATACAGACACTAAAGTTCTGTTTGAATATTTGAACCCTTTACAGGGCAGTTATTTTAAAGACTAAACCAGTATTTTCGTTTATGGTGCGGAGGGGGAATTGAACATTTTTTCCAGGCTATCAGCTTAGACCGTTAATAATGGCTGTAAGACATTCAGGCTGCTTTCTCTCTCTAGGTTATAAACGGCCCTTGAGAGCGAAGAAAACAAACAAGAGGGAGAGAGCTACACTGTTCAGTCAATAGAGAGTTTGGGAAACGTATGTATTTGTACGCAATTGCCGCATTTTTCAAACTGTGCTGTGTGACCATTTTTTTTTTAGTCTGAACAAAGGAACCGCCATAACTTGTGATCTTTTCCGTTTCTTTGTACTTTTAAGGTTTTGTCTCTCTCTCTTTCTCTCTCTCTCTCTCTCTAAATTGGGTAATATTCCAACGGATTTGTTTACAACCCATACACACATCATAAATGAAAGTGTACAGACCTTGCTGAAACGTGAATTTAATAAATGTCTAAAGTGACGCTGCCATTGTACAGGAAATGAACCCGGGACCATGAGTTTACTATACAGACACGCTAACGTAGTGTTGCTTGAATATTTGATCGATCACATTGTAAATCAACAATTAAAATTTTCTGTCTTTGAATGGGAAATGAACCCAGGAACATGTACAAAATACGAGTCAGGGCAGTTATTTTAAAAAACTGAACCAGTATTTTCGCTTATGCCCTGGAATTGAACCAGGGACTCCCCAATGGCTCGGGTTGTATCTGAAGCCTGTATAATGAGCGGATAGACAACCCGCGACACTTAACACAAATTATGGTCGCCTAGCCTCAGGTGCAACATTCAAATTTGACTTTATAACGGCGCTCTTTAAACTGGGTGATGACTAAGAAAATGTGTTCTGGGTTTGCCGATCTAAATACAATAAGGGGCTCGGCGCATGCGCAGAGACTTATTTTGTCACTCGGCTTCTACCCCCGCGACTCTGATGGATGTGGCTGCTCTGTTCCGTCAATAGCTGTGCAACCCAGACAAAGACACAATTAATAATTTCTAAAATAGAGTTTGGGCAAATAAATACCATTCCTAGCCAAGGTTTGACCTAGAGACTTTTTGATACAAATCGATAACTCCAGTTCAACTGGAAACTGCCTCTGTCACAAAATAAAGGGGGTGTAAGTGCTAACTAGCACCAAATCTATTTTCATTATCAAACATAGTCATACATTCCTTTGAGATTAATATTTGTGTCCAACTCTGTCTCCGATAGATGAGTTTCATTGCAAAAGTCCTGTTTAGTGTTCAAGTTTATAATGAGCATTTATTATACTGTTTATTTTTTTAAACTTTTTAAGTGGCATTACCGAGTTTATAATACAAATTTAAAACTGTTATGGATAGTTGTATTTTTCCTCCTCATCCTCAAAGTGGATTGGGTCCACAATAATGTAACAACGCGTCTCTCCTGATGTAATACTAAATATTTAATTTATTTTAATAACCTCCTTACTACACGGATACAAGATTTTAGTGTGAGAAATTTTTCATATATTGGTTGGGCTCAAACTATTCCAAAAGTTTACGTGAGCTATTGAGCCTTGTGTCAATATTTCCTCTAGCCCTTCTATTATTTTTTAATTCAAGCTATAAATGTTTTTCAATAATTATTCTTCATTGCCCTCGAATCTCAGTCGGGTGAACTGGGGATGGTTTTCCACTCTCTCTCCACACAAATGCGGGTTCACTTCCTCTAATTCCTAAATCCTTTAATGTAATTAGTACTTAAAGCGTATAACCCGAACGGGTAGTAAGGAGCGGTGCTAAATATTATTATTATTATTATTATAGTCTCTCAAACTCATACATTTACTTATTTTCCAAACACCCTGTAATGAACAGCGTGCACTCCACTTGGTGAATCTTGCTGTTTACGACGGCCATAAATCGTCCTTCCCCAACTCATTTATCCCTTTGTGGCTGGATAGGGGCGGACGAGAACGAATTGACAATGAGTTTTGGAATGCTTCGTTCGTCTATTTGGGAGTTGCATGAAGTAATATTCGGTGTGTACTCGAAAGTATGTACTGAGACCAAAATGACGGATTCGTGATAGACATATAAAAAAAAAAATCTATAGCCTTTGAAAGAATTATAATTACTTTGAAGGCCAATGAGCAAAGAGTGGTACTCTTTGGCATTTATGACTTTGATAAAATGAATAGTTAAGTAGGAGGCATATGCTTAGTAAGTTTTAGTGTGTTTTTTTAATTATTGAAAGCATTTTATTTCTGTTTTCATCCTTAATAGAGGTGTTTTTTTTCTATTAGGCGTGAACACTTTTAGTTGTATAAATAATAGACGTTTTCCTAGGAGATATGCTTAGTTTAGTTTTATAACTAATATAGGTGTTTTTCTTTCATCTTGGGAAGGTTGATTTAGAGGAAGTTAACCCGCATTTGCGTGAAAAAAAACCCCGGTTCGCACGTCCGAGATTCGAACATTGGTCGATTGATGAACACGCTTTTGTTCAACTAAAAATAAAATTGTACTTGCAAGAAATACGCCGTTAAAAGGGCGTTTCATAAGGTCCCGGGTTCGATGTCTGTGGGGGGAAAACTGATTTTCGGCGATTTCAAAACAAAATTAAGATAGGTTTGTTTTCATCTTGGGAAGGCTGATTTAGAGGAAGTTAACCCGCATTTGCGAATTAAGTTAATTAATACGCGTTTTTTTTATTCTCTCTTAACTTGTAGAGCCAGGGTTTGTAAAACACATTTTTTTGAAGTTATACTTCTTTAGGTGCGTTATGAAAAAATGATGAGAGTGAAATTTTAAGATGCGCGCGCATCACTGTAACACAAAAGTAACAGGTTGAAGTTAAACCGCTCATTAAGTCACGAAAAAAAAGAAGCTACCAACGAAATAGAAATAGAACCTCTGTTAGTTGCGCATGTTGGTACGCTCGTCGCCTCTGATCACTGTTTTCATATATATAATATTTATCCACATGTTTCTAGTTTCTACATTCACAACACGTGTTTTAGTTTCATACAAGTGCGAATTATATATGTGCTAATAAATTATATTCAGTAGTGATTTAAATTGAATATTTTGATTAATATTATTTACTATTCGAAAATATTAGTGAAAAAAATTGTGCTTATAGACTTTTTCAAGTGCTACAATATAATTGAGGTTAACTATCCGTATGTATTATTAATTGATATAAATTTTAAAAAAAAATTGTATTTATTTATATTATTAGTTTAAAGTTTAAGTTCCATTAATAAAACATTAATGTTTATAGAAACTTTAAAACTTATTTTAAAGTTATACTAACTGCCATATTTAGTGACGAGATGTCTTTGGACTTGGAGGAATACAAACCTCTTTGGATCTAGACGAAGATTACACAGTTCGTAGTTTTGTTTTGTAATACTGCAAGAAATGACATTGCGTTGTTTGAATGTAAAAATTCAACAATAAAAGGTACGTAATTGTTTTGTTACCACTGTCTAAATTGAAACAAATTTTGTGCTTGACATACGTTTTGTTATTTTAATTAATTCATTATTAATTGGAGTACAGTTATGTAACTAATTGTATTTTAAGCCATTACAATAATATGCCGCCATTTAAATTTATTGAAGTGACAATCATGATTTAATAGTTGCGCCTGCTCCTTTTAGTGAATAGGGATTTGGAACATATTTCAAACTTGCGCTGGCGCAACTATTTGCTCCCTTTGGTGAATCCAGGCCCAGTAGTGATTTAAATTGAATATTTTGATTAATATTATTTACTATTCGTAAATATTAGTGAAAAAAATTGTGCTTATAGACTTTCTCAAGTTCTCCAATATAATTGAGGTTAACTATCCGTATGTATTATTTATTGATATAAATTAAAATATTATTATTTAACATAATTAATACTAAATATTATTAAATTATTTTTTATTTTTTAATGATGCCAAAGAAGTATAACTTCTCACGCGCGTACATAAGTACACACACCCATTTTTTTTTTCGCTTTCCCCTAGTTATTTACAAAGTGTTTGTAACGGCCTTCAAGGAAGTATAACTAATATAGGTGTTTTTCTTTCATCTTGGGCAGGTTGATTTAGAGGAATTTAACCCGCATTTGCGTGAAAAAAAATACCCCTGGTTCGCACGTCCGAGATTCGAACATTCTACTATTTGGTCGTTTGATGAACACGCTTTTGTTCAACTAAAAATAAAATATTTTGTACTTGCAAGAAATACGCCGTTAAAATGGCGTTTCATATGGTCCCGGGTTCGATGTTTGTGGGGGGAAAATTGACTTTCGGCGATTTCAAAACAAAATTAAGAGAGGTTTGTTTTCATCTTGTGAAGGCTGATTTAGAGGAAGTTAACCCGCATTTGCGTGGAGACAACTCCGATCCACTAGCTTGTATGGATGGAAATTATTTTTCCTCTAAAATTGATAACACGCTACTATTGTGAAAGTTGCAGACTTGACGTATGAATAGACCTACGAGTTATTCTAGTATTTCAAAATTAAATTAATTAATAGGGGTTTTTTTCATACTAAACTTGAAATAAACTCCGAACCGCTTTTATTTTGGCATTCAATAAACACACAACAGTTACCGGTACTTTCAGCGATTTCAAAACAAAATTAAGTTAATTAATACGCGTTTCTCTAAACTTGTAGAGCCAGGGTTTGTAAAAACACTTTTTGTTGTTGTTAGCTTTCTTCCTTAGTTTGTAACGGCCTTCAAGGAAGAAAGGCAATAGCACGTTGGGAAGTTTTTATGACGAGGGCAGCGACTCCCTTTGTTCATGACAGGCTCTGTGGGGCTGACAGTGACTCACGTGTCCCCTATTTGCGGGATGTGGCAATCATCAGATTTTCAGCTCTGTGAAAGCTGAGGGAAAGGGTTGAACACACATCTGCGCTCACGATATATTCTTGTCCTGACTCGTCTGCCCGGAAACCTGACGCCCCGATGACCTCAATATCTATTCTTGTCTACACACGCATTGTCTGCCCGCCAACCTGGTGCCAGGAGGGGGGGGGGGAAGTGAAAGCTGCGGGAAAGGGTTGCACACACACCTGCTATTCTTGTCTCAACTCGTCTCTAAGCAAGAATCAACTGGTTTTTTTGCAGCCTGAAGGGGGGGAGGGGCTGGAGGGGTGAGGGGGGAAAACCAACAGCGGAGTGAAGGAGAAAGTTGACATTACACGACTGAAGCTCGATAGAGAAGGGTCGAAGCACCTCGGTAGCCATGAATAAAAACTCCAACACCCCCCATCCTACCTTTGATAGAGAAGGGTCTCAGCAGCCATGGCGCGAGGAACGCCCAACTCCAACCAACAAGGCCACCGTGAATAAAAAACTCCAACACTCCTAATTAACAATAATCAATTAACGATAATTATTCACCAACATGTACGTGGTTGGACGGCTGGAGGGGAGGGGGGAAATAACAGTCAATCAGAGGAAAGTAGGTCAGGGGGTGAGGGAAAAATAACAGCCAATCAGAGGAAAGTAGGTCAGGGGTGGGGGAAGCCAGGTCAGGGGTGGAGGAAAAATAACAACCAATCAGAGAGCAGGAGACGTGGTCACGTGACCTGTCTCGGCCAATCAGCGTCAAGGTCAAGTTGATTCCATACGCCAATATCACTAGTCATAAGTTATCACACCCAAAATATAACTTGGTTTTGGGTGACGCGGAGGTCAGGGCTTGAATTCCTGTTCTGTGTACTGAGGGACGATTTTCCTAATGATTTCCCTCTCTCTTTCTCCACTCAAATTCGTGTACATTTCTTTTTAAATACACCTTTCTAATTTACTCTATTATTGTAAAGAGTCGGATAGCTCAGACCTTCAGTAAGATGTGGTGTACATAAAAATAAAACACTATGCCATTGGGTACTCATTATTTTAAGGGAGTCTTATTATAACTTCAACCTATTCAACATCCTCTCAATAAATTAAAAAACCTAGTTACGTATATCTTGAACAAATTTAATCCAAGTTTGACACCTTACCTCAACTATAAGCACTTCTTACCACAGAACTGAAGTTCCGAGAATCGAATCCCGGCATGACTAAAACATTTACCAATGGTGAAATTTAAATTTGCTGGAATGCGTATTGTGTCTGTTCTAATATTAAGTTAGCTTGTAATTCACCTGTCGCTTATGATAATGCTCACTAAATATACAAAAATAAAAACTTAAATTTTAAGATTTAAATCTAACTTAATCGCGCGAAGAAACTTTCACTATATTTTGATTTTATTTCTAATCTAAAGATGATATCTATAATGTTTGAAAAGATTATATATATGTTTGTGTCCACCCAGTGACGCACTAAGAAATTTACTTTAGGTAGGGCATACAATCAAGGCCATAGCCAGAATACAATTTAGGGGAAAAGGGTTTTTTGGCGTCACCCTCATCTTCAAAGCTTTAGAAGATGCATTAGTATTAGTTACCTCTATAGTTATTTTCATGAAAACTAAAGACAACTATTAAATAACATAATTTCTGTAAATGACAATTTTTTAGTTTATAGTAGGTATTTATAATAGAAAGCACTCAAATCTGTTAAATTTATACACTTTTTTTTATTTATGAATAAAGGAGGAGGAAAATGTATAACTTTAAAAGATGGTGTTATTTTGAACTGTAGAACCATTTTGATAACATCTGCTCGTTATAAATAGCTAATTATAGCTTCCAGAAGTGTATAGGATTTTCTAAATTTTCCAGAGATTAAGTTTTGTAGTAAATTGATATTTTATTATTAGATATTAATTATTATCGTTTGAAATAAATTTTAATTCACTATCGGTTCCATGTTATTTCTTAAGGCCTCTAAGGTAGCATTTTTCAAACTGGGCTCCGCCTTAGTTATCTGAGGCTACGTGGCGCTATTATATAATGTTATTTAGTTTTTCACATTATAAAATTGCATCATTAATTAGGATTGCCAATTTTTTTTTCAAATCTAAATAAATTATACATGCCACACAAGCCACTAATAAATAAATTATATTGATTTAGATTATGCATTTTTCAATGTGAACTTTTTGCACAAACTGGTGGGAAAGTGTAGTTTTTCTTTTATATTCATTCAAGTATTAAATTATAAAAGACTTGTGAGATTTAAATGTATTTATTCAATGATCATAATACTAGTGTAAATATTTTTATCAGAGTTCGGCCATTCATTTTTTCTGGTACAAAGGCTCCTTCGGTCTAAAATGTGAGAGCCCCTGGTCTAAGTCAATATATGTTAATGTGTTAAATAACACGCTCTGGTAGCTTTGTCAGTTCGAAGAAATTGGGTGGGGTGCGAGTGATTCTGAAGTCTCTATAAGCGAGGTCCTCGGTGTAATAACCCATATCTTGTGTTAAGAGACTTAAAAACTAAAACGAACTTAATTACCAGAATAATGGCTACTAGCTATATACATTTTCTTGTATACAATATATGGAAACTATTATGGTTGTACTTTTTTCAAATGAGAATATAACAGGCACTTTTAATATGTGTTGTGTGTGTGTGTTTTGAATACAAAGTCTTTAAAAGGAGTCTATGTATCCGACTCATCTTGTGTGTCTTATGTTTTAGTTATACAGTATATGATTTATGTTTTTATTGAAATTATTAGGGGTCATGGGAGAGGGTGCCCCGTTTACCCCACCCCCTTGGGTGCGCCTCTGGTTTTAAGTAAACGCTTAGTGAGAGAAGGGCATTTTATCATAGATTTAATTAATTTATTAAATATGACAGTTATTTCAATAGTTTTTATGAACTTATAATATCCCTTTTTCTCGTAAAGAGAAAAAAAATCAAAATTCTATCTATTATTTTTTATTTAATTAAAGGATACTAAATTTTTAGTTCAACACCCTTTAAAATAGGTTTAAACAATATATAATAATGTTAACAATGAATAGTTTTTGATTCAGTGTGTTAGAGGAGTCTCGCATTTTATATTATCAAGTCAATATAGTAAGAATAATATTTATCTTAAAAATGTTAATTCAAGTTTAAATGTAATTATAATTATACAAAAATGTACATTTGTTATATTTGAATATGATGTATTTTCACTGTCTAAAATATGTTTTTCAAGTAAATAGAGTAAGCTCTAGTATTGTTGTTTTTTCATTGTATCTTCACGCCAGTCAATGCTTTCCGTATTTAATAGCATATATAAGGTAGGTATGAGGAAGATAGAATTATGAGAAGTACCCTCGTTTGCGTGGAAATAGCGGGAAACCATTTATGAAAAATTACCATCAGTACACCGTGTAATTGAGCAGCCGCGGTGTGCACACATTTTTGTTCTCGATTCATTATTTCATAGAACAAATCTTTCTTTCAAAAATGTAGATGAATTATTTAAAAAATATATCACTCAAATTTACACAAAAATATACAAATCAATACATTATTTAATCTATATAAAGCAAAGGGCATGAAGCAAGACATAGGTGCCCGCCTACAACTCGTGAACCTCAAAACAAATTATGTTAGTGGGTTTGAAAAAGAACCAAATGAAAGTGGCCAGGGAACAATGAATTTTTGTCTTGCTTGATATCCGATTGATATGGCGAGACATCTTGTGAATGTGGGGAATGTCAGGCCTCCACCGTGGTTCGGATTCCACGTTAAACTGTAGGTCCTCCATTTCATCTCACAATCACCCTACCATTACACATTAGCGTAAGTGCGTATAACCCGAACGGGTAGTAAGACGTGGTGCTAATAATAATAATAATAATAATAATAATAATAATAATAATAATAATAATAATAATAACAAAGTCTCTTGTAGAGAGCGACGGAGAAGAGAGAAAGAGAATATTTTAGCCGGTTTACCCCTAGGCAGTTATAGTGACACTTTCTGGTGTTGGAGAACACAAGCGATCCTAGCGGCGAGATATTTTCTACTAATCTAAGCTCGTCAGATTTTTTAGCTAGGCTGGCGACTTCTTGTAGTATATATACATTCAACGCTATTACCTCCAAACCTGAGTTATTGAAATATTCCAGGTGATGTATTGAATGATATAGGCCTAGGCCCTATGTTAAAGTGTTTTTATAGAGTAGGCTTGATTCTGTTTAGCTTATAAATAATTTGCATAAATAGTGTTGCTTTGATTAGATAAAACCTATTTGTATAACTTTGGTTTTGTAAGAAGAAGTGAAAATGCTTACACCCGCCTTGGTGGCGTAGATAGCTAACGCACTATTTCGTGTTGAGCTAGATTGCCGGGGACGGGGAGATCAAAGTTCGAATCTCGGTCGGGTGAACTGGGGTTGTTTTTAAAAGATGGTTTTCCATTCTCCCTTCACGTAAATGTGGGCTCACTTCCTCTAAATTAAACCTTCCCAATCCCTCACCCATTAGCGTTATTAGTACTTAAGCGTATAACCCAAACGGGTGGTAAGACGTGGTGCTAAATAAATTTAAAAAAAAATGCTTTCTCTAAATAGCTTTATTCGTGTTTTATAGACAAACAAGACCTTTTAGTACTTCCAGCAGGATTAATTTAGGGGAGCGGGTCATGTGTATCAAAGCTATTATTTCTGTCCCCTGAAAACTGTCATCGAATGATTTTAATTTAAGACTTCTTTATTTTAAAATAAATTACACTCACATGCACACACTTATATACAGGTTGTTAAAAAAAAGTTTAGACATTATGGATATTGTTGTGCATATTAAAATGAGTAAAGGAATCTTAATGATGTTTCTTGTGTCGATACGTCGGTAAACCTCAATAATAATAAATAATAAAAATGTTGGTAAACTCTAATAATAATTTCAATTTCCTTTATTATAGTGCTGGCCAACAGTCGTAGGACCTGTAACAGGCCAGCACTGAAAGTACACAAGTACCATACAAGTACATATATTTACGCGAGAAAATAAGATAAACAAAAATGGCTAAATAATGTTATATTGAAATTAATATTTATAAAAAAAGTAATTATTAATGATAAGAATAAAAAATAGCAATAATAACAAAAAACTAAAGAGTGGTAAAAGCAGTAACAATATGCAAAAAATAAATCAGAATTATGTCAAATTTAGATATTATAGGCAGAACCTCTTAATGATAAATTATTGATAAGAGATTTCCTTAAATAACTCTCTGAGTTTAGCTTTTCTTTTATGATAAAAGTTGAATTCGACAAATCTAGAATTGGCGCTATGGATACAACGACCTATAGGGCTTACCTTATAAGAGCTATTGAGAAAAAATAATTTTCGATTACGAGAAGCCCGAGAAGGGATATGAATGTCTACATGATAAAGGGAAAATTTGCAATAAATTTTGTTATTGAATATATCAAAAACGAAAAGGGTATCACAATAAAGTCTACGCGAGAAGAGAGTTTGGAGCCCTAAGATGTTTAGAACTTTCTCATAATCATAATAAATCTTGTTACTAAAGTATTTATCATAACACGCAGCGACAAATTTTCTTTGATTTTCCAACCTAAGAGTGTCAGTTAAGGTGATGGAATTCCAAGCAACAGCAGCATATTCTAACTTAGATCTAACCAGGGCGTAGTACAGACATAAAAAACAGTCATCTTTTTAAAATGATGACGTAATACATTTATTAAGTACAAGTAATTTCAATGACTGGGAAATGACATGGTCAACATGATAGTGGAAAAAAAAAAGTTTGTTATCAAGTAGAACACCAAAATCATTAATATAAAGGGTGCGAACTATGTTTTCATTGCCCAATTTATATGTAAAAAAGAAAGGATTAGTTTTCCTAGTAAAATATATAGATTTGGTCTTAGATTTATTAATATACATTCCATTTTCAAAAGACCATTTTAGAATACCATATACATCATTTTGTATCTCTATACAATCTGCAATAGATTTGATAATTTTAAATAATTTTACATCATCAGCAAAGAGTAAATAACTAGACGAGTTCAAATATTTACCAATGCCAATTATTAAAGAGAAGAGGACCTAAATTAGCCCCCTGAGGTATGCCACAGGGGGCTAAAAGGGTATTTGAGGTGTGTGAATCAATTTTAATAGTGAATGATCTTTCATGCAAATAACTGCCGAACCAATTTACATATGAGTGAGAAAGGCCGAAATTACCAAGCTTAGAGAGAATAATACTATGCTGACATAAGTCAAATGCCTTACTTTGGTCAAAATAAATAGCATCAACCTGACCTTGGGCAGAGACTTGAGGGGCAACATGCCCAAGAAATTCTACTAAATTAGTGACAGATTTATTTTTTATAAAGCCATGTTGATCATCTGAAAATGTATTATTAAAGTGGTGGAAAGTATGCTCATGTATGATAATAATAATGATGAAAGTGTCCTAGAAATTATAGGTCCACAGACCATAGAGGTAAAGGCAATTGTGTATTTTAGTAATAAAAAATAAATGGCACAGTGCACCACACAGACTTTCTCTTGCTTTTATCTTGAAATAGACATTTACTAAAAACTCGTTAAAATTTGTGAAATGAATTAATAGGTCTACACATTGTTGTATAAACACAAGACCAAAAATCATAAATGAAATAATACACACTATTACTTACTCTATGGCATTATGAAGTAGGAGCAGTGTTCCCAAAAATCGAGAAAAGAGAAACATTTTTGCTAACCAAAGAGTATAATTATCAAATTAATTTTCAAAGGCCTGTATTAAAAAGTTATATATATATTTGTTTATATCTTAGAATTTATTAGTTTTATAAAACTACTAGATAGCTGTTGCCCGCGGCTTCGCTCGCGTGGAAGTTGATTATATACAAATACGAAAATATACATATGTATTTACAGATTAATTTAAAATATTACGTTACGTTGATGACCATAACTTGACCTCAGATCAAAAATAATGCAAGTCCGATACAAACTTTCACCCCCTTTTTCATCCCTTATTAAATAAAATTTCCAAAATTCCTGAAACACGTATTTATTTGTTTTACGTCAAAAACCGAAATACAAAATTTTGTTTATGTAACTTTCTAAATGACGAACTTGCATACATATTATCAAACATATTATCATCCCCTATTTTGACCCCTTTGAGGTGGAATTTTCTAAAATCATTTCTTAGTGGGTGCCTACATAACAAAATGAATATACAGTCCGAATTTCATGCTTGTAGCCTTGATAGTTTGCGCTCGGCGATGATGAATCAGTCAGTCAGTCAGTCAGTCAGGACATGTTATTTTATAAGTATAGATATTTCAAATAAAGTATGTTTATCTTTAATATTACTACAACTTGACAATGATAAGTGAATATGTACCTCAAATAGTTGCGGAAAAATTATGAAAATTTGAAAATCTCCACTATGTAAAGTACCCTCAAACTCAAGTTCATGAGAAAATTAAAATTTCCATCGTGTTTACAATGATAAACTGTGTTTGGATATAAAATTTAACCGAAATCGTTAGAGAGAATTTCGAGAAAATATATGTATTTTCTTTTTGTCTTTTAATAAACTACCCTTAAATTTAGGGTTAAATTTCTAATTCCAAAAACCCTCGGTGGGACCTTATTAAAACCCCAGATACCAGGTTTTAGCCCAATCGGTAAAATGGTTTTGGCTCTAACCCAAGCCAAGGTACAGTCAGACAGAATGCATTGTGAGAACAACTTTTTTTTTTGTGTCAGAGGGTCATGAAATGTCAAAATTTATCAAAATCTCGATTTAAAATTTTCGACGATCACAATACTTTCTCTCCGAGGTGTCACGAGAAAGTAAATATTTGTTTACAAAGGTTAGTTACAGGCAGGGGTGTTCTAGCCGTTTCTTGCCGTTGGTTTGATCGGCTTTGATGGAGAGTTCGAAGTTCTAATCTCATCTGCGTGAACTGAAGATGATTTTCCCGTTAAATGTGCGTATATATATATATATATATATATATAAATGCCAGGCCTCCACCGTGGTTCGGATTCCACGTTAAACTGTAGGTCCTTCATTTCATTTCACAATCACCATTAGCGTAAGAGCGTATAACCCGAATGGGTAGTAAGACACGGTGCTAATAATATATATATATATATATACACACGCACACACGCACATTTAACGGTTTTCCACAAATGATATATCACTGTGATTTTACCATCTTCACTCCACAAAAATGCGGGTTCACTTCCTCTTAGCTGCCTTCCTCATCTTTACCAATCAGATTAAGCTGTTAATAACCTGTGTGCTGAATGAAACAATAAAAAAAAGAAAACATAGTTCTAGATGGTTTATAATCATATTATAGTAATAAATTAATGATTTTAAATGGAAACGTGGTTTACTGAGTTTAATTTAATTCAGATTTCTTTTTAGATCTTAGAATACAATGTTCTTGTTAGTATGGTGTTCAGAAAAAATTAACAGTAGGGACTATTTGTAAAGTAAGATAGGCGTATTGTGTATTATATCTTAAGATCAAAAAAAAAGGGAGCAACTAGAAGAAGAACACGGCCCAACTATTTTTACTTGAGTAGTTCTGGAAGAATCGAATACATCCGATTACGATACACAAAAGGTGTAGTCGACTAATGTTACTCGATTCTTCCATCACTAGAGCTCACTGAGCATAGGACATGAGCAAAGCAGTGCTGCCAATTCACATTAATAAAATTCTTGCCAGAATTCATAACAGTGTCTCGTTTCTCACTAGATTTAAATAAATTAAAGCTAGATTTTCAATAATAATTTTTTAACATTGTGGTTAAAGTCTGTTGCCAAATAAAATAATTGATTTATCTCTTTAAAATTATAGAAGTCGATACATACTTTAAAATGTATTGACCTCAAAAAAAGAATCTTACAAGTTAAATAAGGTTGCAAATTAATTTTCTAGTATGCAGTGCCATCTTTAATGAGAATGAATACTTCATGTTTAAGAAAATATTTTTACAGCCTATTTGAAAAGAGAATTAGAGCACTAATGACAAGGCTGCACTCTAGTTAGTATACAAGTAGTTAGTTAAGAAGATTCCATCCTGCTGCCCTCTACCAGAAGTGTGACAAAACTTTTACGTTAAACGTTCCTTCTGTTAAACCTCAAGTTGGCCATTTGTGGATACAATTCAGGATTTTCACAAAAGCAGTTTATTACAAAACTATCGGAATGGATACCATTCCGAGTGGATACAATTCTGCTCCCCCGCGTTTCCTACACTCACCTTAAGCTAAGCCGCAAAGGAAGGTAACATTTGACATTGGAAGGTCGCATGTTTCTTCACGGATTCCTCATGTTCAGTAACTTTCTCAAAAATAGATAATCATTGATTACTAGATAGTTTTTTTAACTTATGCTTTAAAAATATATTTTTTATTTAATCAATTAAAACAGACGTGGGATACTGTAAGGTTTTTATACAATTAAGATACATAGTTAATTTTTTTTTATGTGCGACAGGGCCGCACCAAATACCTCAAAAGGTACAGGTTCCCCGTCCCTGAACTAAGATGTAAAACCTGTCGCTCTGTGCATCCGACCAACAACAAATTCTTCTGCCCCTGGGGTCCACCTACCTCCACTTCTCCCACCCTCAGTGTTCTGAACACGTTCCTTATGTGTCCGCCAGATGACGGCAATGCTGAGCATTACGACACTGCAATGTGAAGCGACGCCCTCACCCTGCCACCTGCTGTGCATGGTGGGAGAAGACTGCGCCTGCAGCCGCACGACCGGCTGGAGCTCCAGTGAGTCGATTGCACAGTCTAGATTAGTGGGGGACACCACCCTCTCCCGAGGAACTGCACGAGCTTAGCATTGGCGGGGCCTCAAGAGTTCGTCTTAGGGACTATTAATAGGGATATCAAATACACGATTAGCCGGGGTATAATATACACAACTAACTGGTACGTTAGATACACGATTATCTGAGGTATTAGATACACACTTAGCCGGGGTATAATATGCACAACTAACTGATACGTTAGATACACGATCAACTGGGTTATTGTATGCATGATTAAATGGATATTAGATGCACGATTACGTCCATACCATATAATGTAAGCTATCGAAGTGCAACTTCTACATTATTCACTTGACAACAATTAAATTGATATCAGTCTTATTAGTTTTTTCACTCATGTTTTCAATTTGTGTGTTATTTTTTAAAATATGGTACAACAATTTCACTATTCTTAATTCCATTGATTTTTAAAGTAGTATAGAGAAAACTTCTCCATACATGGCTTAAGCTAAGTTTGGTGTTATCTGTGGGGTGAGTGGGGCTCTTAAGCTAAGTTTGGTGTTATCTGTGGGGTTAGGGGGCTCTTAAGCTAAGTTTGGTGTTATCTGTGGGGTGAGTGGGGCTCTTAAGCTAAGTTTGGTGTTATTGTGGGGTTAGTGGGGCTCTTAAGCTAAGTTTGGTGTTATCTGTGGGGTGAGTGGGGCTCTTAAGCTAAGTTTGGTGTTATCTGTGGGGTGAGTGGGGCTCTTAAGCTAAGTTTGGTGTTATCTGTGGGGTTAGTGGGGCTCTTAAGTGGTCCTCTATTCAATGGTGCAGTCTACTTGGGGAGGGGGATTAGCTGAAAGGGGGGAGGTAAGTAGATTTTTTGAATATTGAGACATAGGTCTAGTCTTAAAATGTATCCAATAGGCCTACATCTACACATTTTAGTGCTTAATCTATGTCATACAGTAACTTAGTTGTATTTCACTTGTTTCAAGCTTTCATTGGTCTAACGCACTAATATCATGTTGGACTAAACTGCCAAATACGGGGAGATCGGGGCTCGATCCCACTCAGGTGCACTGAGGATGATTTTTCCTAAATAATTTTCAATTTTACCTCCCCACAAATGCTGGTGCAATTCCTCTAAATTAAGCCTTCCTAATCTCTAACCCATTAGTGCAATTAGTACATAGGCGTATAACCTGAACAGGTAGTATGACGTGGCGTTAAAAATAAAATATATAAATATACTGCTGGAGGGAGGGGGAAATGCAAGTCTCTGTCAAAGAAGTAGTTCAGCAAGTGCGAGAAAGGTTTGTTTTATATTTAACCATACATAGTTGCAACCCCCTCTCACACAGACGTGCCATTCCATTCCTTTCCATGTTATTCCTTCAGTGATAAGTTTATATTTGTTTTTATGACGCTAATAACTGCCTTTATGATGACGGGTCTTTTGATCTTGATGATGATAGTAATAGTATCAACTATTTAGAAATTATATTTACTTACCTGCTAAGTCTACTGGTGTTATCTAATCCCAATTGAATCTTGTTCGGTTGCACTGTCGATTAATGTAATATTTTAATACAATTTAAAAAATGTGTTGAATAATTTAACCTTGATTTCTTAGAGCTAAGCTAATTTCAGTTTAAGGCCCACATCAACTCAGTCTCAGTTCTTAAAATTTAAACAATCTAAATCAGTTTTTTAACAACTGTTCTCGTGATGTAATGGTCTGCGCACCTGACTACTATCCTGGTGGTCCTGGGCTTTATTCTCGGCTAGTGCCGTAGGTATATTTTCCGTAAGGAGAATTATCCCAACAGTCACCAGGGTTTGGTAAGTTGGGCTCAAGCTAGATTAAGAGTTCCCACATCCTCATACTCACTATTCGCCATCACTTTATATAATCAGGACATGGTTCTCTTTCCAAATAGTCTCCATAAAAAGGATGTACGATTAGTATTTTTGACATTAGCACCTGGTTACTAACCTGAGGGTCTTATGCCATGGGGTGACCTGGTGGTCTAGGGGTACGGTGTCAGACTTCTATGCTGGCGGCCGGGGTTCGATCCTCGGTCCCGGCACAGATTTATCTGATTTCCAAACCCTTCCTACACCTCTGACAAGACATATTGTGAATGTGGGGAATGCCAGGCCGCCACCGTGGATCGGATTCCACGTTAAACTGTAGGTCCTTCATTTCATCTCACAATCACCCTACCATTACACATTAGCGTAAGTGCGTATAACCCGAACGGGTAGTAAGACGCGGTGCTAATAATAATAATAATAATCTTATGCCATGAACTACTGAAGACAAACTTTACACCCACTGACCATCATACACTATTTGTATCCCACTTTCCGTAACTTCTCTTTCCACTCATATAGTCACTCCAAATATAATCATAATAATGTCACTATTCTATCACAAGAACATACCATTTTATTCAGTAATCTTCATAATTATAATCACTACTCAAATTATGTTACTGTTTTGGCATCTTTCATGAACATGAATGAAATACCCCAACCAACATTATAAACAAAGTAAACTTGCAAATATTGTACCTGTAATGAAATTGAAAAATGTATGGCACTTTCTGGTGTGTGTTAAAAACATCCTAGATTTTTATTTCTATTTCACTACGTCTTTCTGAAGGCCTACCTTTCAGCCATCCACGTATTTCCATTATTAGGGTATGAACTGGTAAGGTTGAATTAGGAGGAAATGTACCCATATTTACAAGTAGGCAGGGAGAAACACATTTAGCAAAAACCATCTTTAGTACTATCATACCTGACAGGGATTCAAACCATGAACTCCCTGTTACCTGCAATCCAGTCAATTTCAAAAGTGACATCTTAGATAATTCGACCACTTATGTAGGTTAAGATTAAATTAACAAATACACTGTATTACTTGTATTGTATGTCTATAATGTCATATTGTTTGTGTTTAGATCTAATTCTATTTGTGTAATTTGTGTAATTGTTAAATTATATAAGGGTATGCAAAGGTCACTTTTTAAATGTGAAGCGAAATGAAGTACAGCTTGAAACCTGGGATGAAAATTCAAAATCGATGTTGAAGAGAGAAGTTTTTTTGTTAAATGTTTTAAACTATCCAAAGAACATCTAGGTAAAGATAAAGATTTAGAGACTATATTATTTTATGCTGAAATGTATGAGTGTATCTCTATTTATGTTACATATGTCATTTTATCGGTAATCTGTTTTAAAACACTGTTTAGTCGCTGTTCTAAAATGATTTATGTTGAAATAACTCATATTTATTGAGATATTTCAAATATTTTCGTTATAAATTATATGGAAGTTCGATTCTTCCTTTAAAATGTTCCTAAGATGCTAAGGTTATTGTGGGTGTCAAAGTCTAATCGAAGACGATTTGGGCTTCGACTTTGACATTTTGTAGCTTCGCACATCACTAGTTAAATTAAGCTTGTTTAATTGCTCATTTTCTTTAATATAAGAGAAGACAAAGGCTTTAGCTTCCAGCAATATATTAAACATAGTTTAAAAACGACAGGTGAGCACAGGCTCAGTGCACCAATCTCTACCACTGAGCTATCAGGAATGTTCATGTGCTTATGGTGGTTCTTCACTCACAGTCTATGGCGCTATTATAGAATCACAGCCACTGAAGATTCAGGGTCAGTATTTATGCACTCATACAACTCATACAACATTTAATTGCACACGGCTGTCAGTATACACACTGGATGGTACGGATATAACGGTGCACTGGGATGCAGCTGATGGCTGTATTTCAATGAGAGATATAAGTAGCTGATTAATTCTCACGTCCATCACAGACTTTCTGAATAGCTCAGGGATAGAACAGTGACATACTAAGCCAAGGATCTCTGGTTCAATTCCCACGACCAAATTATATTTTTGAACAAGGTATTCAATTTAATTGAAAGCTGTGCCCTCATGGATGGCTATTTTCGTACTAACGATAATTTCCATCTATTTGCCCATTAAAGTTGTATCATCATCATCATCATTATAATAATAGTAATAATAATAATGATTATTATCTAGTTGACAGTAAGTTTGTTCAAACCTCTGTCATTTTGAAGCTTCTTAGTTCAAGTGTAATGTGAAAGGCGGAAGAAGACAAGTGGTTCAAAGCTCATAATAATAATGTAGTCCCAAGCACTAATAACTCCTATCCAGAGGCTCAGAGAGTATTTTAGAGTTGAAAAGAGAAAGCGGAATAAACATCCACAAATATTGACAAAAATGCCACATTAGCTTGACAAAGTTACACCATCCTTTATTTGATGCATGTTTTGAGGTGGAGCAAAAGCACAAAAATTAAATTTTTTGCAACAAAATAAATATCTACTCATAACTTACTTCAATTGTATAAGTGAAGTACATTTCAGGCTTAAGTCACCTACCTAATTAAGTTAGTAAGATATTGAAAGGTGGATAGAAGTTCACAATTTAAAAAAACACAGAAAAACTCATGCCAGTAATTTTTGGGGAACAGCGGAAGAGGGTGAAACACTGATGGTCTAGGACCGCAATTTCATTGTTACTGCCAGGGCCCCCCACCCTTCTAAAAAAACTTATTTTATCTCGTAAAATTATTTCTTTTTCATCTCTCACACTAATTCCACTAATTCCACTAATTTAGTTTGTATACCGCATCCTACTACTTGTTTGAAATATCCACATATTTACATTAATGGGCAGGGATGAGGAAGGTAGAATTTAGAGGACGTATAACCGCATTTGTGTGGAGGGGGAGATTGAAATAATTTATCACCCTCAATACACCCATCCTGCAATAGAACGCCGATCTTCCCATCACAGAAAATCCAGTCTATTGTGAGAGAAATGCTTTAGATCAGTGGTTTTTATATTGTGCCCCTTGGTTATGACAAAATATCTATGGTACCCCCACGATAAATTTTCCCCAAATTAAAAATACCAGGTAATCAATCAAAGGAGAGAATTTCCCTCAGTCACCTCAAAAATTCCCTACGTTTGGTTCTCTTGTAATGTTGCCCATTTTTCCTTTAAGAGCTGCTCATGTACCCCTGAAAGTCACTCACGTACCCCAGTTTGAGAACCACTGACTTAGATAACGTGACCCATTAATATAACACATATGTAACTACTCTTTAAAAAAAAGAAATAGAATCCAGGTGAAAATCCATGTCATTTGCAAAATTGTGAAGTGGGGGAGTGGGAGAGCCTCAAAGAATTGCACCAGTATATTTTAATTATTGTAATGTTTGGAAATTTGATTCGAAGTAGGGAGATAAGAAAGATAAAACATCAGCGACGCCCCATAAAAAGTGGGGGACCTGGGTTCCCCCCCCCCCCCCCCGAGAATTTTTTTAATTTATAAGGATGAGAATGATATTATTTAAGCTAATTTGTACCAAAATCGGGTCCTCGGCCTACCTTCTAACGCCACTAGTTAACAGGTCTGTGTTTACACATTCTTCTTCACACCCAGGATTTGCAATTGGCGGGGGTGGGGGCGTATGATAATATCAACTGCCCCTTATCTTCTTTCTGATACAATAATGTTTACATAATTGTTCTAAAATAATAATGTCAATTACTGTACCCACTTCAAAACTTCATGTACAAAGAGTAAAGACTTTAACCATTTCTAGAAAATATTACGGTATCATAGGTCCAGTTTTCATTTATGTAAAAATTTACAAAAAAGTTAAAAATCAACAGAAAAAAGTGTTCCTTTGAAAATACATAATTACTTTGCCAAATTATTATTTGTCTTATATTATTATTATTAGCACCGCGTCTTACTACCCATTCGGGTTATACGCACTTACGCTAATGTGTAATGGTAGGGTGATTGTGAGATGAAATGAAGGACCTACAGTTTAACGTGGAATCCGAACCACGGTGGAGGCCTGGCATTCCACACATTCACAAGATGTCTTGTCAGAGGTGAAGGAAGGGTTTGGTAATCAGATAAATCTGTACCGGGACCGAGGATTGAACCCCAGCCGCCAGCACAGAAGTCTGACACCTTACCCCTAGACCACCAGGTCACCCTGTCTTATATTAAATATAATTAAACAAAATATAACTGATTAATTGACAAAACATAGTGCTTATCATATTTCTGTAATATTCTTAATTTTATGGGGAAGGGCCTTCAGCTGGGGAGGCTTCAGCCCCAAAAGCCTCCTTTCCCCGTGGGTGCGCCCCTGGTTGCTGAAGTGATGTTATTTGAGTTGGAAACCAAATTAAAACTTAATTAAACAAGACATAACCCTAATAATAACAATCAAAGAATAATAAGATCAATTCACATTGTTAATATTGTTTATTGAACATATTATAAATACTCGTACATTTTGAGACTAAAAAGTAATAATTATATAGTGACTTAAGTCTAAACAGATAAAAGTTAAAAATGTAACCCTAAACCTTTGTAACTGAGCTTCAACGCGATATTCTTTTCCTTTCTCTATAATGGTGTGAAGGGTTGGGGGATAAGCAATCCCTCTTAGTCCCCTCTCAATGGATATACTACTGGTAGTGTTGATCAAAATACAACCATAGTCCAGAGCAGCGGTTCCCAAAGTGAGCTCTGCGAAGAGAACGGAGAAAAAAGTTAATGTAGCAAGATCTCAAAACTGTGTGTTTTTGTGGCCATGAACTGTGTTTAGGTACCGTAAGTATTGGATATAAATTATTCAGCTCTAGCAGCGTGCTGTGAATCAGTGTAGATAGCAAGTATTATAAAACCTAATTGCATATTGTCATGAGTCAGCTCAGTGAGCTGTGGCCGCCCGCACCTTCTTGGAACAGTGCAAAACATCTCAAACGTCGACTAAGCACACAGACTGCACATTGCACAACCAGACCGTGCCAGCTAGCCCTGTCTCTGTGGGAACTTCGCCGCCACGCTTTTAGATAGGATGGTTAGCTTCGACACCTTTCCACAATGTTTTGGGAATACTGTTGTAATTCGGTTTAGCACCTATGCAGGTGCTAGGTGGAAATATTGTCGCCCTTATGCCAAATACACGTGTGTGCAAAATTGGAGTTTTGATTAAATTATATTTAAAGCTCCAACTTTCAATGACTTTCAAAGGAAAAATTTAAGTTTATATCAAAATTTAGGTTATTTAAAACTCGAAAAAATAATGTGGGCTTATGCTATACATTAATATATCGACTAACAACTTTAAAAATGCAGTTAGGTAAAACAGTAAAGAACGCACTTAGGTACCTTTGGCATCAGGGCAACAATATTGCTCAATGACGAATTTATCTACTTTAAAAGTGCTCCGTGATTCAAAAAGTTTGGGAACCGCTGGTCCAGAGAGTCAAGGATGCTGTTAGTGGGAGGGTGGAGGAGGGAATGTCCCCCTCAATAATCTGCTCATATAGGAAACTTTTAATAAAGTGCTGAACTTGGGAAAAACTGTTTCTCACAGTGAAGATGTAAATAAGTCAATTTCAATATTAAAACTGCTATTACAACATATTTTTGTTAATAATAGACTATATTTTTTGTAGCTTGACTTCTTAGTTAACAATGATTGACACTTTCTAAATTTTGAGAATCATTAGCCAAGACTACGTGGAATTTATATTTTTCTTGGAAATAGTTAATTTCTCTTCCCAACCCCTACGTTTTCCTCGAAGGAAATGTAAATGTTTCCTCAATATTTTCAGTGATTAGCTCCAGCTTGTATTGCTAAGTCAAAGGGTTTCTTCCTAAATCTTTTGATTTTCAAAACTGTTAAAAAGAAGTGTGTTTAACCAATCCCATCTTTCAAAACATCGAACCCCGCTCTTTTCAACTACCGACTGGGAGTG